>OY856188.1:210064769-210416830 GCA_963693315.1 Diogma glabrata
AGTAGGAAAATTGAATTTCGAGAAATTTTGATGGTCGGGATTGGTATGTGAGACCAAAATCTAGATTATTGCATTATAAGTTTGTCAAAAAAATGTTGTCAAGTGTGTCAAAAGAAAGATTTTTATTTATTTTTTTACCCAATTTTTCGGAAAAAAAATTAAATTAAAAGTCTGTGTGAAATGATTTTATTATTATTATTGAGAACTATGGCATTATAAGTTTGTCAAAAAAATGTTGTCAAGTTTGTCAAAAGAAAGATTTTTTTTTATTTTTTCAACCAATTTTTTGGAAAAAAATAAAATAAATAATTTGTATGACGTGAAAATATATTATTATTATATTTTTCTCAGTGGTAGCTTATTTATAGACTATTTATTATTTTTAAAAAAATATGTTTATTCCAATATTTCGACCTTGCGGGTCATCATCAGGGGTTACATATATTATAATATTTAATATTACCTACAAAACAATTAATTAGAAAAAACACAAAAAATTAACATAATACTTACAAATCAAAAATTTTTTTAAAAAATACTTGAAAACATTAAACAATAGTTTAAAAAAGATTACAAACATAAATTGTTTAAAAGAAAAAAATGCACACAAACTCTACAAAAACTTTAATAGAATTATTTTATTATTATTAATTCAAAATAAAAAATATTTTATATATTTAAATCACAATAGAAAACAGTTCATGAAAAGGAAAATTTTTGAATGACGGAAAATAAAACTTTTAATAAGAAAACTCGATGAAAAAACAGAAACTAAATTAAATGTGACTACTAAATTTAATATTACCCTACTGCTGATTTTATAATAGAAATATAATTTGAATGTAAACCATTACAATCTGTTTTATAATTAATTGATTTAGGTTCCAGAGAAACGTGAGCCGTTTCTTTAAATACTCTCTTAAAATGGTTAAGTTTATAATCAATAACAACAGGATTTTCAAAATCAAAATCATCCAAACATTCTACAGAATGACGAGCTAATGCTGATCTATAATTTTGACCGTTTAAATTCTTATTTGATTTTGTAAATATAACATCATTCTTATATTGACAAATCCTCGTATTTAAAGTTTTAGAAGTTTCACCAACATAAACTTTACCACATTTGCATGTAATTTTATATACTAAACCATTTTTCTTTTCTTTAGGTATTTTATCTTTTAAAGGTGTGAAAAAATTACTTAATTTATTTGATATATTTTGTCCTATAAAAGAATTACATTCTGAAGATGAAAAAATGGATTTAAGTTTTTCAGTTAGTTGTGGAACATAAGATAGTGAACCAAAAACTTTTTTAGTTAGTGGTAATTGATCTGTAGATGGTTTAGGTTTACTTTTATATGTATAAAGAAATTTACTTATTAATTTATTTATTAGTCGAAAAGGATAATTATTTTTTAATAAAATTTTAGTAACTAAATCTATGTTTTTTTGTCTAAAAGAACTGTCGCTTAAGTAAAAAAATCTCCTAATAAAAGAATAGGCTACATTATATTTCATTTTATAAGGATGATTTGATAAAAAATTAAGATACCTGTTAGAAGCTATATCTTTAGAATACCAATTAGTTATGATTTTTTTATTATTTCGAGTCAATAAAAGATCCAAAAATGGTAAACAACCTTCTTTTTCATATTCAATAGTAAATTGTATTTTATCATTAAAGGACTCAAAAATGTCTTTTGTACCATTAACAAAATGTTTTGGAATAGCTAATAATAAGTCATCAACATATTTATAAATAAAAGACGGTTTTCTAAATAACTCCAGGAACTTTTTCTGACAACAGTTTTTCTAAGACAATGTCAGCAAGAATTGGTGACAAACAATTTCCCATAGCTAAACCATATTTTTGTTTATAAAACAAATTATTATATTGAAAATAATTGTTATCGATAGTACAAACCTCAAACATTTCCAGGAATTCATTTAAAGAAATATTAGTAGTATCTTCAACTTCTCTCCACCTATCAATTATTACTTGCTTAGCGACATCTAATGGTATATTAGTAAATAAAGATTTTATATCAAAAGATATTAAAATGTCATCATCTGCTAATTCTACATTATCAAGTATATCTTTAAGTTGATACGAATTTTTTATGTTAAAAATACTATTAACAGTTAACGGTCTTAGCAATTCCGTACAAAATTTTGATAAGAAATAAGCTGGTGAATTGATTGTAGATATGATTGGTCGTAATGGTATATTCTGTTTATGTATCTTAGGTTGTCCATAAATACGAGGTGCTATAGGTGATATAACTTTAAGAGATAATTTTTTTGATCTTACAATTTTTCCGTTTTTAAATAAAGAATCAATGATTTTATTAACTTTGTTAAAAATTTTTTTTGTGGGATCTAACAAAATAGGGGTGTAAGTTTCACTATCCATCAATAATTCATTCATTTTAATTTGAAATTCATCCTTATAAATAATTACAGTTTTATTGCCTTTGTCACTATTAGTAACATAAATATTAGGGTTATTTTTCATGAAATTTATCAAGTTATTTTTAGAATTTATTAAAAACATATCCAAATCAGTTAATTTATGATTTTTCTTTAAATGATGTGTAAATGTGTTAGTAGTTAATTCTCTTAATTCAGAAGTTTTATCTGATTCACCGAATTGAGATAGAATATTTTCTATTTCAGAAAGTACATTCAACACATTTAGAGAACTTTTCTGAAATGGCAATCCAAAACCTGGACCAAAACTCAATAATAACTTACAATCAAACGGAATTATGGTATTAGTTAAATTTACAACATTGGTAGTATCAAATTTAATATCTAGTTTTTTTTGTTTAACAACAAGAGAGTTGAACTTCTTTTCAAGAATATCAAAATGAGTTTCACGTGAATTTCGTAAATGAAAATCTTGTAATTCAATCAAATTACTATAATCATCAATGTGCAAATTATCCTTTAGAAACAAAATATGTTTACTAACCTGATTCTGCAAAGTTAAATTTAAATATTTACAAATTTTAATTTCTAGATTTAATATTTTTTTGAAAAAAGTTTCTTTCATACGTTTAATATTTATAGAAAAAGGATGATCTTGTTTTTCCAATGAAGCAAAGCATGAACCTTTTTGACTTATAAAATCAGGTATTATATTATGTTGTTTACAACGTATCAAGAAATGTTTTCTTTCCAAAGCAACTACCAATTTATTAGTAGTAAGTAGATATAGAGAATTATAGAGAATTATGGCATTATAAGTTTGTCAAAAAAATAATGTCACGCGTGTCAAAAAAGGATTTCATCGATTTTTTTAGCCAATTTTTTGGGAAAAAAAATGTAGATGTTTTTATGACGTAAATGTAATTGAAAATGAAATTGGACATGGAAATTTTTGAATTTGTTACAGTTTTTGAAATATTTTTGGAATTTTGAAAAAAGTATGTATTTATGATTTTGTAATAATTTTTGCAATATTTTAAGAATTTTGGAAAAAGTTTTAATTTTTGATTTTGTAATAATTTTTAGAATATTTTTAGAATGTTGAAAAAAGTTTGATTTTATTAAATTTTTACAATATTTTTGGAATTTTGAAAGAAATATGAATTTGTGATCTTGTGATATTTTCTCAAATCGCTAAATTGAAGGTCTTTGAATAGTTTGCTGAAAATGAAAATGAAATTGGACATGGACATTTTTGAATTTGTTATAGTTTTTGAATATTTTTGGAATTTTGAAAAAGTTTCAATTTTTGATTTTGTAAGAATTTTTGGAATATTTTTAGAATTTTAAAAAATTTTAAATTTTATAATAATTTTTGTAATTTTGGAAAAAGTTTCAATTTTTGATATTGTTATAGTTTTTGCAATATTTTTAGTTTTGGAAAAAGTTTGAATTTTTGAATTTTTAAGAAATTTTGGAATATTATTAGAATTTAGAAAAAGTTTAAATATTTGATTTTATTCTAATTTTTGGCATATTTGGAATTTTGAAAAAAGTTTCAATTTTTGATTTTGTATAATTTTTGCAGTATTTTCAGAATTTTTGAAAAAAGTTTAATCTTTGATTTTGTAATAATTTTTGGAATATTTTAAGGATTTTGGAGAAAATTTGATTTTATTTATTTTTTACAAAATTTTTGGAATTTTGAAAGAAATATGAATTTGTGATTTTGTAATATTTTCTCGAAACACTAAATGGAGAGGTTTTTGAGTTGTTTGCTGAGTTTAACTAAAAACTATGTCCGCATAAAAGTTTTTTGCCGAAAACTATATCAAAATCCTTAGCTCAGACCGAAGTTTTGATATCTCAGAGCTGTGAGATTTCAGCCCCTCCATATTTTTCAATTACATTTACGTCATAAAAAGAGCTACATATGTTTTTTCCAAAAAAATTAGATAAAAAAATTGATGAAATCATTTTTTGACACACTTGATATTTTTTTTTTTGACAAACTATAAGTTTGTCAAAAAAATAATGTCAAGTGTTACAAAAAATGATTTCATTAATTTTTGCCGGATTAAACAGAATTAACTTTTATAATTTACAAAAACTTTAATAATGAGTGTGTTTTTATTTCTATATCGGATAAATCTAAAAATATCTGTAATATCTGTAGAAGTTTTCAGAGAAAATATATGATCTGAGATATATCCATGAATGAAAAAAAACACGGAACAGATATATTCCAGAATGCAAAAAAACACAGATAATTTTTTTGACGTTTGAAATATCTCAATGTGAAAAATTAAATTTATATTTTCGAACTATTCATATTGTCTTCCATCTGCGAACACTATTATTGTATTGACATACAATAATAAGATTATTTTACACTGTTAAAAATTATATGTAAATACAATATTGCTATTTTGCTTTCCACTATCAGAGTTTGTTTCTATTGTCACCGTAAGTTTTTAGTAGATGATTTTGTAAATATTATCAGTTATATTTACAAGCGTAGAAAAAATAGCGTTTTCTACGCGTGGTAAAACCCTTTTTGCGTTCTTGAACTAATTAATCTAACAAACCGTCCAATCGCGCAAAAAGGGACGTTTTCACCACTTGCTGAAAAATCTACTATTATTTTATATTTTATATACGTATTGTTCTCGTTTTAACCATGTTTATATTACTATACCAACAAATGAAGTTTCTAATTTGTTAGGGGAATATTTAACAAACTATAGAACTGTTGAAGAATTTAATTAAAATCACTAGTTGTGGAATGAATATACAATTACAACGGAAGATATACTCATGGAAAGCATATATTCTTTAGTAGTCGTGGATAAAATATTTTATCCACGACTACTAAAGAATATATGCTTTTCGTGCGTATGTCTTCCATTATAATTGTATTCATTCCACAACTAGTGAATTTGATTAAAATTCTTTGGCAGTTTTATAGTTTATTAAATATTCCTCTAACAAATTAAACAACAAACTTGTTTGTTGGTCGCTATATTTGATGTATTCATTTCAATATGGCGATATAAATTTTTGCATGAAAACTGGAAATTAAACGAAATATTTTACAGTCGTGGATAAAATAGCATCTTGTATTCGCTTAGGATGATGGCAATTCTTCACTCGGATGATTTCCTCACTCGCTACGCTCGTTTCGGGAAACTTCATCCTCGTGAAGAATTGCCTTCATTCTAAGCTCATACAAGAATCTACTATTCTAATACGAATTTGTTATTTCCCGCGGCACGGAATACTAGTTATGAAAAAATTGCTATAATTTATATCTCAGTTCCTAGTTCACGATGTACCGGAATAGGGCTTCTTTAATGTCTAAATTATACTAGCATTTTATTATTTTGAGGACTTATAAAAATCAAATTTTTTCAACAACACTTTTTTGCTTAAAGACAAATGTGGGTTGGTGCAGACAAATGTTGGTTGGTAAAGACAAATGTTGGTTCATTTACCGATGGTTCGAATAAAATTCATAAAAATTGTGAGTTTTTATTCTTTTTCATTAATAATTAATTTTACATTAATACTTACCAGCAGAGGAACCTACCACACACAATCTTTCTTAAAACACTAATTTTCCATAGCTTTTTTTCAATTATTTTGCAACAACAAAATTCTAGAACTTAGGCCTAGCTAATGACTTATAAATACAAAAGAAAGTAATCAATCTTTCACAAGAAAAAATTAAACTCAACAAAAGAAATAATTCATTTACATTTATTTTTTTTTCATCCCAATTTAACCTGTAATTCGTTTCTTTTGTCGAAAACAGTTCTGAAAATAAAATTGCCAACAAAATTATAGGTTCAGAAGAAAAAAGCATCCAAATTAGATGAAAAGGATCCAGAAATAAAAGAAATTTAGTATAATGCTTTACGGTACAGGTATTATTTGAAATTATTAGACCATCCCTCAGAAATATAAAATCGAAACACCCTCCACCATACCAGTAAATGTAATAATGGTGTTTATGAACATATTTCAAAATGACATTATATTTTTTTGATGATTTTAGAATAGGGCCGGATTTATAACAAATCATGACGTCATTAATTCTGCGAAACTTTTTCCTTTTATATATATTTGGGGTTACATCATAATTCCATACTACTAATTCATAATGGTTTCCAGAATATAAAAATATGGCAACTCTTCAAATTACAATCAAAATTATTTTGTATTTCTTAAATTAGGGATGAAACAAGATCGAAAATCGATGAAGGAAGGGATGAAGAATTATTTCTGTTGTTATATTAGGGATGGACATATGGTTTTTTGATTTGAAAATTTTTTTGTTAGTCAACTTATTTTTTAGTTTTTGTCAGTTGGTTTTTATTAATGATTTAAATAGTTTGTGAAAAAAGTCTAGTTCAAGTCGATTGATTTGTTTATCAAATACAGTTTAGTGTAAGATCAGCTGAGTGCTCTGTGAAGTTCTTGTGATAAATGTTTAATATTACAGTTAATCGCGTTGGAGTGACCACATGAAAATACGCGTTTGAAATGATTTCAGACTATGAAGAGAGTATAACACAATCCAGGTTATTTGTTTTCTACTAACTTGTTGAATTATAAAAATCTAGTGGGAATTAATAAGACATCGTTACATAAGTGGTGATTAAAGACTTGTTAGCTGATACATATTTCTGATTTATTAGTATTCAAAGATTTTTTCTGTATGTTTTAAAATGGATTATTTTGGCAACCAGTTTTTAGTATAAGCATAATACAATTGTTAACATCTAGAAATATTTGTAGATAACACAATGTCTTACTACTGAAATCATGAAAGGGTTTAATCTGAATCACATCGATCACAGGGATGTGAAATAATATTAACTTTTATATGTTTCATAATCTTATATTTAAGAAAATTTTTGCATTGTGTTTGTTGCGCAAGTCTCTTCCTTGATGCATTAAACTGAGTTGTGTAAAAACCGTTGTCGACGCCATTGAAAATGTTTTCAATATCTAAAGTAAAAAACTATATAGCAGTTTTAAATTAAAGCTACGCCATTGCCATTATTTTTATCTATTGAACAACTACTTTTAACCCTGAATAAATGCGTTTCAATCCCGTCTCAAAAGTATCAATAGAAATTAAACTTTCTTTAGTTTCCGTATATGCCTTATTACCTTCGGTTGATTTTGTGGTCTGGAAGTAACGCAGAACAATTGGCATATGTTGGCTTATATCAGGTGTACAATCAACAATAACATGAAAAAAAAAATTTCGTTGTTGATTATTCAATTCTTTGTTTAGCTGTAACGATCGGCAAAATAATTTCTTGCTGATTTCTCTAATACAAGATAAAATTTTCATATCTGCATCATATACTCATCCTAGGGATATTCACTAAACATCGATGTAGTGAATTTACTCGATATTTGCATTATGCATACGATACATACATCGGATTCATTCGATATTTTTTTAAACAATTTTTCCATTCGATGTATCGATCTTTTTTATAAAAACATCGAATCCAAGAAAGGTGCGATTCTGGCAAGTGTGTGAATTTTTTTGATTTTTATTAATTTTTAATTTTTTCCTTTTAAAAATTGTACGAATGTTAAAAATTAGTTGGTTGTAGCTGATTTAGGTAGTACACATATACCGAGCCTAGCTGCGCAAAATATAATACTACAGTGTCCTACGAAAACTAATAACTAAGGTCAAGGGGATTGTTATATGGTTCAAGCAAAGTAATATAGCCAGCAATGCATTAAGAAAAGCAACGGATAAGGACACTAAATTAATTTAAGATATTCCGACAAGATAAATAGTCCTTACTATATGATTGAGAGGTTTTTAGAGTTACGGGGTTTCATCAATGACGTTACTAAATTCGGCATAAAATGGGACCACATATACTCAATGCGAACTAGCAATTCTATCTTCTGTATTACAAGTTTTACGACCGCTCGAAGCTGATACCAAAGAACTGTCTGGTGATAAGATATTTGCATTGGTAACAACTTGGTTTCATTAGGTCATTGCTTAGTTTTAAAAATTCAACCTCTAACTGTAAAAAACTCGCTCGTCAAAGAATTGAAATCGCTTGTAATTAACGAAATTGAAAAACGAGTGGGTTGTGGTGGTTTTTGCCGTTATTTTCGTTTGAATCCGATCATCATTTATATTGAAATATTTTCTCTTATCGATATTCTAAATCGAATTGATTCATTTCACCTTCTTATTTTAATTTTATTGCAATTAATTAAAAAAAAAGAGGGGAAATGTCTCTAATACATTTAAAAAAATTAATATTCACCAAAACTTGTTTTAGTTTTAATTTCATCAATTTCTTTTTCTCGTTTTTTTATGGCAAATAGGCGCAAAGCCTATTTTTGAACCACTACAGGGTACTATAGAAAGAGTGAGTCCTACTCGCTATAGCCACTGTATTGGAGCCGAAGTTTAAAAGAATGCACTTCAGGGACGCCCTAAGGGACGCTCTACAGCAGTTGCTAAAATTAAAAACTTTGTTAAAAATACTAAACACAAAACATCGAAATGTCGACATCGGATTCAGTCAGATCAGTCTGAGAAATAATAAGATAGCTTTTTCTTATGGGAATATTATTAATTCATAAACAAGAGACACAATCTGATTCTCTGAATAATGAATTTCTAATAAATTATTTATTTACTTGCGTAGTATAGTTGGAAGAAGACACAAAGAAAATTTTTGGCTTCGCCTAAGAATTCAGTTTCCCAAGCTGTACCTACAGATTGCTTTAAAATATTGAAATTTTATAGGAACTTCTGTTCCATCTAGAGTCAATCAGCAAAGAAATAGAATAAAAGTAAAAAGCGTAAGTAAATTTTTCTTTCTGGAAAGTTTGTCTAAAGAACATTGATCTTAATGGACAACATTTCACATGGAGCAATTTTCTTATTTTTTCGTTTGTTTGTTATGGGGATAATTAATTTTGGCTTTGAAATTCTTTTTATTCTTTTTATTGTAATGAGCAGTCCAAAATTTTAATTAAATATTTCTATTTGTACTTTTTGTTCTATTTAAAAGCTATATCTCATTTCACTCATACAATTCTACTAATCCCCATTAAACCCCATAGAAAAATTCTTGATAAGTCGCCTAAAGCTGAAATAGTCATAGCGAGTGATTTTAATGTTTGAATGGCTCTATCTCCATGGAAGATCTCATCTTGCTCACTCATCTAGTTGATAAACTAATTTGCATTTCTGACATTAACAGTCACACATCCCATATTTTGGATTTAATCCTTTCTACTCACCCCGAAATATAGAATAATGGTCAATCCGCCTATTGGCTCATCTGATTACTGCCTAGTGAGGGCAGCATTCAAAACAAAGACATCTGCAATAAATAATACTCCACATTCATGAACTATATATCTATAGGAATGTAACCTATCGTGCTATGAACGACTTTTTGACCAATCTCATCTGGACTAATTTACCTGCAGATAAAACCGCAGATTCATTTGCGCTGAGAATATAGCAACTGCCATTCGATCGGCTACGAAATGTTTCATACCGGCATCCATTCAAAAATTGAAGACCGCAAACACCTCATTGTTTAATGAAACCTGCCCTTTAGCAATTGTTTCTAAACATATAGAACTCATAAACAGTTTCAACAAACATCTAACAAACAATTGTGAACAATCTCAAAACTGCCCGCAAAAATGCTAAAAATGCCAAACGATTAGACGATATAAAAACCTGTAACAAAATCAGAGATATCCTGTATATTAATAATAGCCCCAAAACTTTCTGGTCATATGCTAGCTTAGTAAAAGAAATTTCATGGGAAAAACAAAAAGGCATCACAAGTTCCTCCTCTCAAATCACAAAATATAATTCATTCCACACGTGAAAAAAACGGATCTTTTCGCTTTTCGTTTTGCAGCCGCCTCACAACTACCAACTTCAAATCAGCTGCCCCCTTCCCTTCCAATAGGTTAATACAAACTCTATGAATAAGGTCTTTTCTTTGCACCCGAGTTGTATCAAAGTTGAATCACCGAGTTTCTAAAGGTTAAGTGTAAACAAGTCAGCGGATGCAGACGGTATACCAGCCATCGTACGCAGAAAATTTCATTAGTCTTTAGGTAAACTATTATGTATATTATTCCACCTTTTTATGACAACTTGCAATTTTCCATCGTCTTGGAAAACCGCTGTTGTCCACCCAGTTTCAAAAAAGGAAATAAGGCCGATGTGATGACCGTATTTACTCAACACCAAAAATGCAGCTATATGTTTAGTATATATCTAAGAAGAAGCAAATTCTACTTAACTTCTTCTGAATTGCATGTTTGAGCAGGGAAAGAAAAAACTTATTTAGTCGCATTCTATAGAATTCAACGTCGGAGATGCTAGTTAATTTAAACGATGCTAATTTAACAAACTCTCTGGATATCCTCAACCACAGACGCAATATCGAAGCCCTCTTTGAATTTTTCAAATACTGAAATGGTGAGTGTTCGGCTGAGATAAAAGCTATAATGCCTAAACGACACCAGTATCTCGCGCTAATTGTCTATCAATAATCTCCCATAAAGACTCGCTTGTACCATTCTTTGACCAAACTGAGCAATATGTCTCGTATTTTTCCCCGAACCTCTTTTTGTAATTCTCTAGAATGTACTGTTTTTCCGCTAAGTTACAACCTACAAAAATTTAAGCTTATAACATATAGAATTTAAGAAATTTAAACTTACTTAACATAAAATTTTACCATCCCACTTACACATTTCTTTCAAATCCCTTTACCATCCCCTTGCTCATTAATTTTCCAGTTTCCACTATTCTCCACATAGTTACTGTTGTGCCTGCATTATGAGTTTGTGCCTGCATTATAGTCACGCGTACCGTTCCGAAAAAAGAAAACGAACTCACAACTCGTTCAACTTGAAAAGGATATTATCAAACTATTGTGGAAAGAATTCGATGTTGAAAAAACATGGATGTTTTCAACCGATGTATCGGAAAACATCGATCCACGGTTCCGATGTTTTACATCGAGTAAAAACATCGATGTATTTTTTAAGTGGACACCCCTATCATCACCATGTGTATTCATTTTATTATAAAACGGTAATTTGTTTTATAACTGGTATACCAAGCATCTATTCTACAAAGCAATATGGCCTCTGGGCCAGGAAAATTTCTAATTAATGTAATTTAATTGATTATATTGATCGAAAATTTCAAAATATATTAGTAACTAATAAAATATAAAGAAAAATAGAGAGAAAAAAAAGACTTAACTTATATGTTCAACTTATATGTTGAATGATGAATGGGCTCATCCTTTGTTTCTTATCTTCGTCTGCAATAACCATTATCATCAATCTTCTACCTTTTCCCCTTTTTTATTCCTCTTAATACGATGCTGATATAAAAAATATATAGTTTTCACACACTTGCCCCTGATCCGTTTACTTAATATGGAGATTCTTCTTTTGTTATTACTGGAATGATCGTTTTTCTTATCAGAAGACAATAAAATCACTGCACGAAAAGTGAATAAAACCTCGCAATAAAATAGTTTTTCGGCAAACGGCTGTAAAGTTTAACTTTACTGCCGCTAGGGAGTTAGCTAAAGTCTTACTTTTTAGCCTGACAGCAAAAGTAACGTCTAGCGAGAGCAAAAGTAACGCCATTTTTATTTTATATTACGGAGGCTGTAAAGTAGCATTTGTTATTTGTTAGTTTGTTATTTTTTCAAACATATTGTATAACCATGACAACAAAAAATAAGTTGATTCTCATATTATGAAATTTTGAAAAGGCTGCTTTGATAAAAAAATTTTTTTCATGCAAATTTAAATGATTTTTTCTCTTTTTTGGAAGTAATTATGACGATAAAAATTCATATTTATAAAAAGTTTGATGCATTAATTTCATATTTATAAAAAATTTAAACGTTTGCCGAAAAAATAGTGTATTTAATTCGGAGCTAAAGTGACTTTTTGTGTTTCGTCTATAATTGTCAAACTATAGACTCAACACAAAAAGTATCACTTTAGCTCCTAATTAAATAATGTACTATTTTATTCGCTTGCATATTAAAGTGTTACTTTATTACTGTGATTTGCGGCTTTAAAGTATCACTTTTCAACTATTTATTTTGTTGTCATAGCTACGTCCAAAAAAGTAAAAAGCATTTGTATTTGTTTCTATGAAAAATAAAATTTTTTATCAAATCATCCATTAAATTCAAAATTTCATTATCCAATTAAAATAGTTGTTATCATTTGTTGTCATAGTATAACGTCGGCTATATTCTCATAAATCATATTAAAACCAATTTCTATTCTTTTTCCATTCAATCAAAATATATTGCCATCATTCCATTTCATGTTTACAATCCTAACAATTTAAAAAATTTTCAAATTATAACCAACAGCCATGAATTCAAATTTAACAACAAATAAATAAAAGAAGTCAATGTCTATTTTGGTTTAACGAACAGATTTTGTGCTCAAGTTGCTTCATTTTTGTATTTGCTTAATATGAAGCGTCAAAAAGAAAA
The DNA here is from genome assembly GCA_963693315.1 of Diogma glabrata. Lineage (NCBI taxonomy): Eukaryota > Metazoa > Arthropoda > Insecta > Diptera > Cylindrotomidae > Diogma > Diogma glabrata. The sequence goes on from OY856188.1 coordinate 210,077,777, forward strand.
CACATTTTTTTTGATGGCTAACAATTTTCAATTTTGATCATTCATTCCATTTTTGGTTCTTACTAAAGAAAAGAAAACCAACTTTAAAATTTGTGATGAAAAGTAATTAAAAAGTTTTTGGTGATTAATGGAATTAAAAATAAAAAGTTCAGATAGAGAACTTTAATGTTAAATTTTATAGTTTCAATTTGTTTTTTTTTTAAAAGAAATATGCCATCATGGCATTACATTGAGATTCAGTCAAGATTTCCTTAGATAAATTGGGAATCAATGGTGAGAATACAAATATCAAATTAAACTTACTAAAAGCGATAAATGTTGTAAAAATCTACGCATAAAAATTATTTCTAATCACATCAATGTTAAGCTGTATATTAAATTAAACTTACTAAAAGCAATAAATGTTGTAAAAATTTACGCATAAAAATTATTTCTAATTAAATTGGAGTTAAGCTGTATGAGGTGGTTCCAGAGGAACGGTAACATTTAGAGAAAGCCATTGAAGTAGAAGATAAGGCTGACAAAGCATTTAGTAAAGAGTTGGGCAGTTGGGAGATAATTTTACAATTAGCCGTGGAAATATAAAACAGGATTCGATACTATTGGAGTGACGCATGGATGTTGAATTTCGCTGGCTGATCATCATCATTCCATAACATATTTATACAAGTTTGTTCTTTTAGTTTATTATAATTAGCATTTTATTCATTCTTTATTTTCATAATCATTTTCTGCGTAAAATGTTAGAGTAAACCTCTAATAACGGTAAGAGATTCCTAGAGTTAGCGATTCGGGCTGGAGGCAACGGTCATTCCGTGTATCTTAAATTATTTTTTTACGTTCATTATAAAAGTCCAAGCCATCCCGTGGCATTTAGAACATCTGGCTCCGAATCCAAGGGCCATTATAACAATAGCTACACAATAATTTGGAAAAAACAATAAATATTTTGTCAAAGGTTACTTGTTCCACATAGTTTTATTTTAAAATTTATGAAAATTTATAATTTTGATTTAGAATAATCCAAATTTCTTAAAATATTTTGCTTGCGGCGAATAAAAAATTGTATATGATGCACGGACGTAAGCTATTTTGGACTTAATGTGTGCTCCACATCCGTCCAAAATCTTTAGCTCTACGTCCTAGCATCATAATGTACTATTATGGTCTTTATTTTATTTTATCTTGCTTTCAAGCCAAAAATAATTCTTTTACTGAAACACGGTTAACATTAATTTTCTTTTCTTTATTTTATTCTATTGTATATTATATTTTTGGTATTATTACAAACAATTTGTATCAAATATTTTAATATCAGACATTTTTCAAAGTGTACCAACATAACTAAATAAATCAATTTAAACCTTTTTACTTCTTTAATGCCCAAAAGCCAACAATATTATTTTAAATTAGTCACAACAGAAAAATTTTATTTCCAAAGAATTAAATTTAATTAAATAAAAATTAATATGAAATCAAGGTTTATTCAAGGCCCGAAAGTTTTAATTTTCTTATTTCTTTCACACTGGAAGTTAAAACTTAAATTTTATTAATTAATTTTTCTTTTCTAATTTATTATAATAAAAAAAATCATCTGATCTATAAAAAAAGAACGAACACAGAACGTTTTGAAAGTTCAAACTTAATTAATTATGAAAAAGCAGTTTGCTACATACAACAACTTGGTTACTAAAAAAATCTCTCCTTAACCTTTACTTCGTTTTGTTTTTGTGTCATTTAGTAAAACAAAAAAAAATGAAAAAGCAAAACCCAAATTACAAGGCGATTCAAGTTATAAAAATCCATTTAATAATACAAAGCGTCTTATATCAAAACAAATGAGCCAATCCATAATGCAAGCCACGAGCCTCAAAAAACTACAATTGTCTCATATAAGAAAAAAAAACCGAAAAAAATTTAACAGTGTATATACAATTACAATAAAATATCATCAAACATTCAGAGAGCAAAAGAAAGAAAAAGAAGCATAACAACAATAAAAAAAATTGGTTTGGTTTCTCTCATTTCTTTTCCCATACAATGAAACTCGCCTATTCTATTTAATAGATATTAAATAGGTTCTTAAGCTATTTGATGTAAAAAATGTTGATACATTTATTGTGTTAATTGTCTGTTTGATTTCAATGCAAAGTAAACTAGGTGCACAGAATTTGTTGGGCATAACAATTTTTCCAAACGTTTTATCAGACTTTTCTTCGTTTTGCCTATCTTGTAGAAAAACTGCCGCATTTTGTTATGTTTAAGTGCTCCTTCAACCTATTTTCTAGGTTTGCTTTGTTCTGCCAACCAGACAATTTCCGTTTTCTTTTTCCCGTAAAACAAGTTTGAAAAAAATGCATGAAATGTGTATTAATTTTGCATGATACAAAATTTCTTGCACAAAATTGTGCAATAACACATTCATGCACATCCTACTATGCACATGTCATAAAACGCTTTAGCATATATATGCACATATTTTTCAGCCGCGAAACAAAATTATTTAATGATAATAATAATAAACAAAAGAATGGAAAGAACTAAAAACATTTTATAAAATAATATTTTATGCGATAATATAATATAACTTTCATACTATTAATTTGATTAATTTTATCTTATTTTTAGCTAAAATTATGTGCCAAAGAAATTTGTTTCTGAAGGTAATTAAAACAAACGAGCACTTTGAATAATAATTTTAGTGATTTAGAAAAATTATTATATTTTTTAATATTTTTTGTTTTTCTTGTTTCATGTCGGATTACTGATAAGTGATATTTAATTTTATAGTGTTAAGAAAATAATGGAAAATTAATAATAGATTTTATATGTAAGTCAAATATTTAAATTTTTTCTGATATTTTCCAACCAGAGTTGTGGTAAACACTTGAAATAAGGTTACAGTTATAGCACAGGGAAAAAATGTAACGAATTATCAGAAACAATTTTTTTCTATTCAGATACGTATCAAATTTTTAGATCATTTCGGGGAGCAGCAGAATAGTAAATTGTCACAGGTCTTTAAAATAAACATTTCAAGCTAACTTCATAAATCTACAACATTTAGCATAGATATTATACCATAAAGTAGACTAACCCGCAATAATTGTAAACTAGAGAGATAAAACTCAGAGCTTGATGAATTACTCTAAACCTAAATTTCTTATATTCAGCAAGTTCTACCAAAAACCATTAAATCATTTCTAAAATTTAACACATAAACAAAAATATGCTTTATCTAACACCAAATACCACCCTTTCAACCCTCAACCAAGAATTTTCATATACAACAGCAATCAAAATGAAAAAAATTTCCTTTATCAAAAAAATTTAAGAAAAATTTTGCTGGTATAGAAGAATATTGGTTATGGTTACAAGAAAGAAAAAAAATGTATATATAACAAAATGGTTTAAGGTGATGGAGATGAAGTAGAGAGAAAGATTTATGTTCAAATTAAATTTCTGACAGAAGATATTGCTTTATCTTTTCTTAGTTTTCGTTTTATTTTTGAGTTCTTCCTTTTGGTTTTTCTATTCGACTCTGTATTTTTTTTTGGAGGGCTTTTTTGTTATTTCTGGTAGCAGTAATATCATACACATATATGGATTCTTTTCTAATATATTTCTTATCACACATGTGCACATTTTGCGTTTAAATTCTTTTACTTAATAAAAACGAATTTCTTTCTAAAAAAAAAGAAATTTTAGAAACAGAAAAATAAAATACTTTTCTAGAATCTTGAAGTGTATAATATTGTAACAAAAAAAAAAAATAAAACAAAACCGGATGTAAAAAATGAGATGAGAATAACCAAAAAAATATGATTAATGTTTTGGTTTTTATCTTTTAAAATACAAGATAGATAATAATATGAAAAGATGAATATATACGAAAAAATAAAATTCAATTCTGACAATTCTAAAATTAAAAACACAAAAAGTATAAAAATTTTCAATTTAAAAATTTCATACATTTTGGTTTTTTGTTTTTTTTTCTGGATTGATGGATGAAGATCTTGTAGTAAAGGTTGTTACATTAACTATATTAATTATATGACGGGGTGTGTGAAATAGATAAGCTCCTCGTGCTGCACCCTGGATTACGCAAATAGTCTATTTCAACTTGGTAGCCAAACATTTCATTTCGAACTCTTGGCTGTGATACAAAAAAAAAAAAAAAAAAAAAAAAAAAAAAAATAAATATGAACCAAAACCAAAATCAAAATCACAATAACAACGGTACTTTTCAGCACCATAAGACAAAAAATATTGGACCTTCAGTCCGTATTTTGCAATTGAACATTGAAGGCATAAGCAAGTCAAAAACTGAACATTTACAAAGATTATTAAAAGATTACGACATCGACGTTATAATTCTGCAAGAAACGCATGCAGCAGATGAAGCGCAACTTACCTCTAGAGGAAACATTGTTGGTTACAAATTAATTAGTGCTATTTACCATCAATCATATGGATCTGCCACGTATGTTAAGTCAGAAATCCTGAACTGCACGCACGTACTTACACAGACGGACAACGATATACATCTTATTGTTGTTGATATATCGGACACGAAAATTGTAAACGTATACAAGCCTCCAAATACAGGATGGCCAGCTGCTACTCTACCATTATTTTATCATCCAGCAATATATGCTGGTGACTTCAATAGCCATCACACTCAGTGGTCCTACTCAAATAATAATACCAATGGCGTGCAACTGACCGACTGGGCGGATGATAACAACATGTTCCTGGTATATGATGCGAAAGACTTGAAAACCTTTAGATCTGCAAGATGGCGACGTGATTACAATCCCGACCTCTGTTTTTCCACAAAAAACGAACAACGTAACCCTATCCCAATATCTAGGGCTGTCTTACAAGGTTTTCCACGCTCTCAACATCGTCCAGTAATTCTTGAGGTAGGAATCCAAATTCCACTCGTTAACTCTACTCCTCAACCTAGATGGAATTTTAACAAAGCTGATTGGGATAAATATAGGATGAAGTTGGATGCAGTGATTCGCTGGATCCAACCCATTCCTAAAAATTACGATAGATTTGTTGGAGCCATCATCTCAACTGCAAAGAAATGCATCCCAAGAGGCTTTCGTGAAGAATATATTCCTGGCTGGAGTAAAGAGAGCGATATATTATATGAGGAGTACCTTAGTAGTGGTGAGGCAGACGTGGCTGATGACTTAATATACTCACTGGACGCCGCGAGAAAAAAAAAGTGGATTAAGGCTGTTGAAAACATTGATTTTTCCCATTCAAGCAGGGAAGCATGGAGTCTCCTTCGGAAACTGGGTGGCTCAAACTCAATTACTCGTGCTAACAATGAAATAAATCCAGAGGACATCGCAAATCACATAGTAAATATGTCTCGTGCTTCTATTAATCGCCTTCATAAGAGAACAATTAAACGCAAATTAAGAGAAATGAAGCGCAATTGCTCGTCTCCATCGAAGTATGCGAACTCTTTTAGTAGCGAAGAACTAGAATCAGCTCTGTCCCAAACAAAAAACGGAAAAGCAGCTGGCTACGATGGCATTTTTCCAGAATTTCTTAAGAATGCTAAAAAAATGTTAAACAGTGGCTAACTAAATTTTTCTCGAATGTCCTAGAAACCGGCAACCTACCAAAACATTTTAAGACAACGAAAGTGATAGCGATACTTAAGCCCGGTAAACCATCCAATGAACCAGGAAGCTATCGCCCGATTGCCCTTTTGAGCACCTGCTATAAATTGCTAGAACGGCTCATATACAATCGTATCGCACCGATATTGAATGACCAGATCCCAGTCGAACAAGCTGGTTTTCGTCCCAATCGCAGTTGCACTGACCAACTGCTCGCTCTAACATCCTATATCGAAGCTGGGTATCAAAAACAACTAAAAACAGGCGCAGTATTCATCGATCTTACTGCAGCATATGACACGGTCTGGCGAATTGGGATTATATATAAGCTGTTCAATGCAATACCTTGTAGCACCATCTCGCGTTTAATTAACAACATGCTGAGTAATCGTGTATTCAAAGTTCATCTAAACAATTCCTGCAGTAGGTCTAAAATGCTTAACAATGGTTTACCACAGGGTTCCGTCCTGGCGCCATTACTTTTTAATCTGTACATTCATGACATTCCTGACACAACATCAAAGAAATTTGGTTACGCTGATGATTGGACCCTGGCCACTCAAAACAAAGACATGGGTGTTTTGGAGGATTTGCTCTCAACTGACCTAGCGATAATGAATGACTATTTTCGAACGTGGAGTTTATTTCCCAATCTAAGTAAAACCGAGAGCTCCTGTTTCCACTTAAACAACAAACTGGCAAAACACGAACTATCAGTATCAATACAATCAACAGCCAAAGTACCTGGGCATTACTCTCGATAGAACTCTTTCTTTTAAATTCCACCTAGAAAATACGTCACAAAAACTTAAAACGAGAAACAATATATTGCACAAACTGGCAGGCTCTACATGGGGTGCTACTCCAGCTACCCTCCGAACAACTGCTCTAAGTCTGGTTTACTCAGTGGCTGAGTATGGCGCACCAGTCTGGTTGAATAGCACACATACTAAAAAAGTTGACTGCCAGCTGCATGCTACGATGCGTACTATCAGATCCACCCCTTTACCTTGGCTCCCTGTGTTAAGCAATATCCCTCCACCTGCACTCAGACGCTCGCATGCTCTCATGCGTGAACATAAAAAGGTAACCAACAACACCACGTTACCCTTGCACGAATATTACGGTGACCACACTCGTTGTCGATTGAAGTCAAGAAAGCCTCCACATAAAACTGCCAGCAACCTGCTGGCAACTGATTTTAATATCTTGGATGCCTGGGACACCTCCTGGCAACATTTCAACACAACTGGCCTTTCTATTACTAACCCGACTTCTACCCAACCTGGTTTCGATTTGCCACGTCATACCTGGACTACATTAAACCGAATAAGAACGAATCATGGACGTTGTGCTGATTCTTTCTACAAGTGGGGCATTTCAGAGTCCCCTGAGTGTGACTGCGGCGCTCCACAACAAACTATAAAACACATTGCAACTGTGTGTCCAATTCGACGTTACAATGGCAACATGTCAGACATCCATTTGGCAACTCCCGATGTAGTAGCATGGATAGACTCGCTCGATGTAAACATCTAATGTTCAAATATACTGCCCAATGTTCAAATATTTTACTTTTTAATTTACTTAAAAGACACGCAATCAAATCGATTGTAAGTTCATTTAATGTGTATCCATGTATTGTTCTAGGTAGATTTCATAGAAGAGTCTACCTATTTTTAAGTTTAATTTTTTAATGTTTCACAAAAAAACCATACGCTAAATAAATATGACAACGTGCTTTTGAAAGTACCTAAACGTTTTGGTAGTTTTTGTAATAACTTTGGTGGCAATTTTAGTTAAAATATATAATTTGCTTTATATAAAAAACAAATTGTTAAGTTAGATAATAATCTACGTTAAATTGTTTAATTTTAGATAAACCATTGTGCAAATATTAGCCGGGATCTAACTAAAGGATTGAATTACCAAAATATGTTAGAAATCAGTCAAATTATAAGATAAATGTAAAACGAATAAGAGTATGTTAACGATGATGTACGCACAAATAAAAATTATACGCAGTACGTTGTAAGTATATTCAGTCTACACTGTTAAACTATGTTTAATATTTTAGAAAACTAATTTAGAGGAGGATTAGAGAAGAAAACCGAGGGTGTTCCAATCATACAAGCATTGTATACTATATGTTGTGACGTGTCATTATAGATACAATGCCAGCTACGTGATAGAATGCCGCTGAGTCGGTTCCATACAATAATTTTAAAATATTTTAAAATTTCACGTTGATAACTCCAACAAACCCTAATTTTTTACAATGTGTCCCACCACAACTACACAAACATCTGCAGAAGCTGATTGAGAAGAAAAATTATAATTTAATTTTTATATCAGAATGAAGCAGTTTGATAGAGTTTAATCATGAACAATAAAAATACTTTCAATACTTAAATGTGATTATAGATTAAATTGGATTTGGTATAACAAAATCAGATTTACACAATAAACTTTTACTCAAATTGGTGTCCATCATCCATTTGGATAATATTTGGAGAAAAAAAACACAAAAACAATGTAGAGATTGGTTCTAAACGCATTATCCGTGCTTAGCAGAAAGAAAGCATTAATTTAAAATGGCATTTGCTTTAATAAAAGAAATTTGTTTTTCGAATATTCGAAAACGTGGCTTAACAATCAAGATTTTTTTCGCTTTTATTTTAAATTATTTTAAATTAAAAATTTTGATTTTAGAGAAAAATATACGACAAAACAATTCCAAAATCGTAGTCCATGATGAGCACAACAAAAGCTTTCGTTTAAAATTTCTTTCGCTAAAGGAAAAACATTTTTTTCGAATATTCATAAAAAGAGTTTGACGATCATCAAGATTTCTTTCGCTTTTATGATCGAATTTTTGTTTTTCAAGAAAAAACAACGACAAAACCATTTCAAACTTGTTATCCGTGCTTAGCACAACAAAAGCTTTCGTTTAAAATTTTATCCGATAGAATCAAAGAAATTTTAGCTTCGATATCCAAAAACCAGGACAAACCATAAAGATTTTTTTCTCTCCTTTTGTTAAACTTTTTCTCGCATTTATGATCCAGAAAAAAGCAACAACAAAACAGTTTTAAATATGCGTTATCTGTCCTTCTTTAGGACAACAAAAGCTTTCATTCAAAATGTGTTTTGTTTAAATTAAAGAATTTTTTTTTCGAATATTCAAGAACATGGGTTAACTATCAGATTTTTTTCCACTTTTAAGGTCGAATTTTTTTCGGCTTAATGTTGAGTTTTTGTAGAAAATAACGACAGCAAAATTCCAAACGTTGTTCGTGCAGCTTAGCACAACTGAAGCTTTTATTTAAAATGTCGTTCGCTAAAATTGAAGAAATGTTTTTTGAATATTCGAAAACGTGGGTTAACCATCAGGATTTTTTTCGCTTTGATGGTCGAATATTTTTTTCGCTTTTATGGTTGATTTTTTGAGAGAAACAAAGACAAAACAATTCGAAACGCGTTATCCGTTCTTAGCACACGAAAGATTTCATTCAAAATGTCATTCGTTAAAATCAAGGAAATTTTTTTTCGAATATCCGGAAACGTGGGTTAACAATCAGGATTTTTTCAGCTTTAAGGGTCAAATATCTCCTCGCTTTTATGGTGAAATTTGGAGAAAACACAATAACAAAACAATTTCAAACGCATTATCTGTACTTAGCACAATGAAAGCTTTCATTTAAGATGTCATTCGCTAAAATCAAAGAAACTTTTTTTCGACTATCCAAAAAAGTGGGCTAACCATCAGGAGGTTTTCGCTTTTATGGTGGAATACTTTCTCGCTTTTATGATTGTATTTTTTGTTGGAAAAATTAACGACAAAACAATGTCAAATGCGTTATCCGTGCTTAGCACAACGAAAGCCTTAATTTAAAATTTCATTTGCTAAAACCAAAGAATTTTTTTCGAATAGTCAAAATTGTGGGTTATCAATCAGCTTTTATGGTTGGATTTTTGTTGGAGAAAAAACAACGACAAAACTCCAAACGCTTTATACGTGCTTATAGCAAAACGCAAGCTCTCACTTAACATGTCAGTTTTTTTCGAATTTCTTAGAATATTGAAAAACGTAGGCTAACCATCGAGATTTTATCGCCTTTTTTGTCAAATATTTTCTCGCTTTTATGGCTGAATTTTTTGTACGAAAAGATCAACAACTAAACTATTCCAAATGCGATATCAGTGCAAATTTTTTTCGAATATTCAAAAATATAGGTTAACCATTACGACTTTCTTCGCTTTAATAGTCGAATATTTTCTCGCTTTTATGGTGGAATTTCTGTCGGAGAAAAACACTGTCGAATATTTTCTCGCTTTTATGGTTGAATTTTATGTTGGAGAAAAAACAACGACGAAACCATTCCAAACGCGTTATCCATGCGTTTATGCTATAGCACAATGAAAGCTTTCATATAACATGTTATTCGTTAGAATCAAAGAAATTTAGTTTTGTAATATTCGAAAATTTGGTAAACCATCGGGGTTGTTTAAGCTTTTACGGTCGAACTTAATTTCGCCTTAATGGTTTTATTTTTTGCTGGTGAAAAAACAACGACAAAACAATTCCAAATATGTAATCCGTGTGTCGCACAATGAAAGCTTTCACTTAAAAATAAAAATGTCATTCGCTATAAAATTAAAGAAATTTGTTTTAAAATATTCAAAAACACAGGCTAACAATAAGGGTTTTTTCGCAATATGGTCGAATATTTTCTCGCTTTATGATTGAATTTTTTGTTCTTGAAAAATAACGGCAAAACTTCAAACGAGTTATCCGTGCTTAGCAAATCGAAAGCTTTCACTTAAAATGTCATTCGCTAAAATTAAAAATAAATTCTTTTTCGAATATTCAAAAACGTGGGTTTGCCATCAGGTTTTTTGTCGCTTTTATATTTGAATTTCTTGTTCGGGTAAAAAACAATTACAAAACTGTTCCAAATGTGTTATGCGTGCCTAGCACCACGAACTTTTTCATTTTAAATTTCATTCGCCAAAGTCATTTTCTTGAATACTCAAAAATGTGGGTTAACCATTGAAATTTTTTCGCTTCATGGTCGAATATTATCTCGCGTTTATTGTTGAATTGTTTGTTGCAAAAAAACAACGTCGAAACAATTCCGTGTAAACATTTTTTTCAATTTTATGGTTGAATTTTTTGTGCGGGAAAAAACAACGACAAAACAATTCCAAATTTGTTATCCCTGCTTAGCACAACGAAAGCTATCATTTAAAATGTTATTCGCTAAAATCAAAGAAATGCTTTTTCAAATATTCAAAAACGTTGGTTAACCATCAGGATTTTTTTTTTCACTTTTATGGTCGAATAAAATATTTTCTCGCTTTTATAATTGAATTTTTTGTTGAAGAAAATACCACGACAAAACCATCCCAAACGCGTTAGCTGTGAAATTATTTTTCGCTTCTGTTGTCGAATATTTTCTCGCTTTTATGGTTGAATTTGTGTTGGAAGAAAAACCACGATTAAACAATTCCTAATGCGTAATCCGTGCTTAGCACAATGAAAGCATTTAAGACTGCGAACAGAGCGAATTTGAGCGGTGCTGTGCGCACACGATTTTGAAAGCGTATAAAGCTACAAAACAGCTCACGTATAATCAAATGAGAGTGTTCACAGTTGAAGCAAAGCTGTTTATTGCGGTTCACTGTGAACATTCTCATTTGATTAAACATGTGCTGTTTTGTAGCTATCAACGTATTCGTATCGCCCTCAGCTTCCACTCTGTTTGTAGCCTAAATTGTCATCGCTGAAATCAAAGAAATTTGTTTTTCGGAATTTCAAACAGTTTCAATGAGTTACACCCATCAACCAAAACTTCTCAATTAATATAAATTGGTATACAACATACAACCAAAAACATATTTCAACATAAATTGACACCAACCAAAGTAAAATGTTTATACAACTTTTTTTTTATATTCGTGTTTCAAAATTTTTTATTTTTATTTTATTGATGCCAAAATTTAGATAAGACAAAAAACTACGAATAAGGCAAAAATAAATATTCTAAATAGAAAATAATAAAATAGACTAGAAAACGTATCTATATATATAACAAACATGAACTCCCATTGAGTTCGCTGCCAACTTAAAAGAAAATATATATAAATTATTCTGAAAAAGATGCCAACAAAACAAAGTTTCATCTTATATATCTTGTTTTCCCGATTTTCATTTTATGTTTTCTTTTTCTGTTTTTTTTTAATTTGAAGTGAGTTTTCGATTCTTTTTTTATGAAAAAAAAAACATTTATTTGTGCAAAATAAACAAAATTGTTGTTATCTTGAATAATGTTAGGTTAGTTTAATGAATGTGAAAAAAATCTTAATGAGTTATCGAAAATTATATGAATGCTGGAAAGGAATTTAGGCACAACTTTAATATTTAAAATTGAAGTTTCTAAAAACGTAATTCAAATTATTTCTAAAACTCTTTCCATCTTCAATTATTGTTTCCCAAAAAAAGAAGTAACACAAAAATTTAATCAAAAATGTTTTACTTTCACAGCTATTGTATGGAAGAAGAACAAATACAAAATTAAAAGAAAATAACAGAAAAAAATGGGAAAATTATTTTTGAGTAATAAATTTTCACATAATAAAGTGTACAAAGTGAGTTATAGTTCAACGCGCGCGAGCGAAAGTTAGCCATATTCTATTTATGTTTCTAAATTTTTTGTATTTATTTTGAAATTTTTTAATGTATTATTTTATATTGAATGTTATGGTTGTTGTTAGAAAAACACGACGAAAAAAATTGGAAACTATATGCTAAAATGAAAACAAAATTTGTAAAGAAGATTTCCAGAAAACCTAACCAACATTTTAAATTTTTATATAGATTTGTGTTTAGATTGTTAACTTCTGAATTCTCTTTCCAACAACTCCCAGATTTTTTTCTTCAATCGTTTTATTACTCTAGCTAAAAAAATTCAAATTGTAAATAAATAAAATTACAAAATAAATTAAAAATAAAATCATAAATTAGTTTAAATAAAACTCTGTACTCATTTTTCCTTGAAAATTTGACAACTTTTCTGGTTATGAGTAATGAAATATACTGTGAAGTGTATAAAAGCTTATTTGCCACTTTTTTATATACATATGGCACTGATGTATAAGAGAATGTTTCTCGCGATGAATTGTATGACTTGCAAAAATACTTGAAATACTTACTTTAAAATACTTTAAGCCAATTTTGCTATTGTGTAATTTAACAAATTTAGTTATGTTCTATTTTTATTAATATATTTTAATTGACTCTCATACCTACAAAAACAACAACATATTTCCATATCATATTGTGAACACGTAAATCATAACTAAATTTACATTTTTTTTAAACTCTTTCTATTGTTTTTATAGTTATTTCTAAATTGTTTAGTGTATTGTAAAATCCACATAAAATAATAAAAATAAAATAAAACAATAAAAATTTAATAAAAATAAATTTATTATGTTATAATAGAAAAATGCTAACAAAACAATTATCTGAAATTTGTAGGTACATATAAAAATTAGAATAAAAATAATGCCAGCAAACTAATTCAATTAGTTGTGCTCTGTGATTTAGTAATAATGTTCAAAAGGATTTGGATAATTGTTATATGGATTAAACAAATTGTTGGTGGGTTGTATACAAAGTCCTTGGATAATTTTGGAAAGATACTCAAATATTTGTCACTCTGATCTGATCAAGTATGTACCAAACAGTCTATTGAATTAACCACAACTCGATAAGAAAATTTATGTAACTGTTAAAACTAACAATATTTTTTTGGGTATTTGAGAACGCTCAACGTTCATATATGAGCCTCAATGATAGGATTTTAATTCTTAAAAGTTTCCAAATATTATGGCTATCTTCAGCATCAATCGTTTGTTTTGAATATGCTTCACTTCACAACATTTTAGAAATTGAAAAGAAACAAACAAAATTCTACAATTATAACCAGACGTCTATAACCAGGCGAATAATTATATTTTTTTGTAAATTACTTATAGTATAACATACCAGAGTATCTAAGTTTATCACAACTACTTTAAATCAACTAATTTTTTTATTCACTATATAGACTCAGCTTGATGGCCAAAAATATAATAATACAATTTCAAACCTTTTATTATTAAGAGACGACACCAAATTTCCACACGATAACCAGTTTTTATTATTCTTTAAACATTGTTTCCCACCACATGATTTCAAAATATCCAAACAATTTTTTTTATTAAAATATCAAAAATGTTCACAAATTTATGGTTTTGTTTTTTTAATAATAGATAGAGTACAAATGATAGAAAAAGAAAAAATGAATTAACATATTCAAAATATTTAATCGATCATTTAAACAAAACACTCTCTACTGAAAAAGCTTGTTCGTAACAACGTCCGTATTAATGAACACTGAGCCTGGTTGTGAGCCACTGGCAGGCAGCAAACGGGCAGAATGCGTTCCAAGCAAGGTTATATCCGAAAAGGTTTAGTCTCGTGAGCTCAAGTAGGAATATTCCCCTTGTCGAGCACAAATGAACAGATATGCACGTAAAGAGACTGTATAACCAGAAAGAAAAAAAAGAAACAACAAAGATAAGAGAGACTCTGACGACCACAAAGGCGGAAAAATCCGAGATCATCATATTTTCACCAATCCCACCACCTATATCTAATATAAATTCACATATATGGAGTGGCTTAAATCTCAAGCTCTGAGATATCAAGACTTCGGTCTGACTTAAGAATTTTGATATAGTTTTCGACAAAAAACTTTTATGGGGACATTGTTTTTAGTTTTGGGCAGCGATGTATATCAAACATAAAACTCTATGTAAAAGTACAAGTATTTTATCTCTGATTAGAAATTTATTACAAAACTAACATAAAACATAAATACGTTTTCGAAAAATTGTAACAGATCGTAAATTAACAAAATTTAGTGAAGAGATGATACAATCAGCAAACTGCTCAAAAACTACTCAAAAACTACTCAGAAACTTCAAGAAAATATTACAAAATCGAAAATTGAATTTCTTTCAAAATTTCCAAAATATTGTAAAATTTATAATAAAATCAAAAATTGAAACTTTTTCAAAAATTCTTAAAATATTCCAAAAACTATAATAATTCAAAAATTTCCATATCCAATTTCATGTCATACAAATAATATATTTTATTTTTTTCTAAAAAATTGGATAAAAAATAAATGAAATTCATGACACACTTGACAACATTTTTTTGACAAACTTATAATGCAATAATCTAATTTTTGGTCTCACATATACGAATCCCGTTCACCAAGAATTCTCCAAATTTAATGTTCCTACTTGTAATCACTTAAAATGAACGTTTTTAAGCAAAAAATATGCACATTTCCTTGTTTTCACAAACTTCCGGTACAGATATTGAACAAATCGTCATTTTGGCTCTTACCATAGAATAGACCTATTTTTAGAAATAAAAATTTTTTAAATCCCTCTCGCGGTTTTCTAGATTTCGTTAAAAAAATTTTAATATACCAAAACAAATTAATCTCAGGTGTTTCAGTAAATGCACTGAACTGACTCATGTACCAAATCTACAAGCAAATATATCGAGCTTTTTCGTTAAACTCAAAATCTCTATATTGCCGTGTAGGTATTTTATATTGAAATATAAATCACTTACCTTATTTGCCGTCCTTTTGGTTGTAGATGTTGTAAGGGATTTACGTTGACAGAATTTAGTTCATTGAACTGTCATCTATGAGCGTTTATCAAGATCAAAATTGGTAATAGATGGCGGCTCAATCAGAATAAAGAACTGCTCAGTTTCATTTCGTAATTGAAATAATAGATGGAGAGGATAAGGAATGTAATTTTAATTTGTGCATTATTTTGTCATTATCATTATCATTATCGACCAATCAATTGAGCGAGATTGGTGGAACATCGGTTATAAATTATTTAAAGTGTGCAGTAGGACAAGGTCAATTTGAATTGCTTATTTGTGTATTTTGTATGTTGTTATTTTATCATTATTGTTATTTATTATTATTTATTTATTGATATTACATATTATTATTATTGTTAATTTATTTTATTATTAATAATTCACCAGTTCCAATTCTTCATATCGATAATAAGGAATCGTTTAAAAAAGAATTTGTGGAAAAATTATTGATATAGAGAAGAGATTAGTTGGTTGGTAAAGGTTTTCAACCAAAATCGCGCCAACCCAACCACAGCCGTATGTATTTGAAAAATTACATGCAGCCACGATAATTAGAAATCAGTAATTATGTATTAAAATTTACGGAAAAAACAATAATAATGTAACTATTTCAAAACAACTTAAAGACAACACACAACAACCTCGGTTGGCAAGAAATAACGATTATTTTAAAGTTTTCGAGCCATAAACCAGCTGATCACAAATGTCAATTTTTTTTCGAGAAAAAATCTTTGGAAAATTTCCTAAACCAATAGTTTATAAAAAACATATTATTCAGGACCGCATTAAGGAAAACAGAATACAAGAATAAAAAGATGGTAAGTCATGTGTGATAAATTGTTTGAATACATTGATTCAAGAATGATATAAATTCTATTAAACGCTTTGGATTATGAATAAGACAAAATTCAACAAATTAATTTTTATGGGGTAAACAGACTTAGACAATTTTAGTTGCAAAGCTTTTATAGCAACATTTCCAAAAACTGACATCATTAGCTGCAGTCCAGCTGTTTCAAAATGTATCAGATGAGGGGATTAAGCTAGACAAATAATAATAAACTGTTCTATGTCACAGAAACGCGTCTAAAACATTCAAGGCTAAAACATAACCCTTAAGAAAGAAAAGTATGCAATAAAATGTTTTACTTATGGTTTGAATTGAAAATAACATTTGAAGGATAAATATTCAAGAAATTACAAACTCTTTTCTACTTACGAGACACGATTCAAGATGAATCTAATTGGTAAGCGTACGTTTTCAGTATTAGAACCAACGTTTGCGGAAAGGATTTAACTCCTTGTAGAATCCCCCAAATCCCCAAATTATAGAGAATCTATATTGCTGTAGATTGCTGAATGGTTACAGTTTCTGTAGAATTTGGTAAAAATTTGGCATAAAATTATTAAAAACAAGGACAGGTGCCGGTGCATGGTTATTAACGATCGAGGATCACATAGATGATTCAAACTATAAAAAAACTCCACTGATTTTTTACGATACTTTTGGATCGTTGCTGACCAATGTTGACCATCTAAACTAATTAACGCTGGTGTACCTCAAGGCTCAGTATTGTCCCTAACCCTATTTTTGATTTATATCAACGATTTGTTGAAAATCACCAGCAACCCAATAAACAGTTTTGCAGATGATAGTACTCTGCACAAGTCGTTCGAACCCC
This sequence comes from Diogma glabrata, assembly GCA_963693315.1. Classification (NCBI taxonomy): domain Eukaryota; kingdom Metazoa; phylum Arthropoda; class Insecta; order Diptera; family Cylindrotomidae; genus Diogma; species Diogma glabrata. The sequence goes on from OY856188.1 coordinate 210,094,849, forward strand.
TTCCTTCAAAAGGTAAAATGCAGGAACGAACTAATCTTGCCCGCTGCCATAAACGTGAATAAAGACCTCAAAAAGCCACCGATTGGGGTGGCCAAAACCTGGACAATTTCAACTACCAACTACCAAACACAGCTGTTGGTTGTTTCCTGATCAAAGACCGAGTTCCCCAAAGATATTTTATTCAGTATGTGTGATGAACCAATAGGTGAATGTAAAAACACCCGTTTATTGGGTGTCACAGTTTCAAATGGAACGATCATGTAATGACGATGGCAAAAAACTCGTCTAGAAAACTCAACCTCCTAAATAGAAGCAAAAAAAATTTCACTCCATACCAATTGCTCAATGTTTATAAGTCCTATATTCGTCCCTGTATGGAGTACTGTTGTCAAGTTTGGGGTGCTGATTCTGTTTCCATCTTGGCCTTCTTGGACTTTGTTCAAAAGCTGGCTATACGAATTGTGGGTGATCGAGATTTGACATCAAAACTTGATTCCATACAGCATCGTCGCACTGTTGCTGACCTCGTTGTTTTTTACAAATATCGTCATCAACAGTGTTCAGATGAAATCAGCAACATCATGCTTCAAACTAATTCTTACTCCCGTTTCACTCGGCAATCGACTAGCGCAAGCAGTCAAACGGCCGAGATCCCGCGCTGTCATACTGGCAGATCACAGAAAGACTTTATAACGTATTAGGATCGAATCTTGGTACCATCTGGAATGTTTATAATTAAATTTTGTAGGAGATGGAATCTTGGTACTATACGTGAATAAAGGGGTAGTTTAATTTATTGCTACGGCTTACGCTCAGCCTGGGGTGGATTCATGTCCGCTACTCCGGACTCAAATTAGGATCATCCAGGACCAAGTAAAACTATTCTTCGCCACATCACTCCATATAAATAACCTTACTTCATTTTATGAGTTACATTTATTACGAATAAATCAATTAAGTTTACCATCAAACATAAGGTTGATCAAATACAAGATAAAAAAAATCATATACTTCGTAATTTATACACCACGGTGTCCTAATAATAGCTATCTTGGGAAAAATTAAATTAAATCCTAATTCTGATAAGAACAAATTACTCTAGCAGGAGCTACCAAATCCTTATATTCAATACCCAGAGGTAAGTTAAATTTTGAAGTGATACACTAAAGGTGTGCCACTTATATAATCCTAATAAAATTTAAATTAAACTCCAAATATTCTCACGAGCCAATCTCATTAGTAGGATTTGCCAACTTCTACTATTCAACAAAACTAATTACAATCTAAATTTTCAATCTATACACTAAGATGGATGAGGCCAGAAAAACCTTATCCCAAGTTTTATATAGTCACGAATAAACTTTAGAACCGATAAGTTCTGGTTTGACCGCATCCCTGCATAACAAGCGCTTGCACGACAGGACTACGTTCATCACCTAAAAAAAAGAACGAAACAAAAGTGATAGCAATAGCTCGGCAACTACTACCTTATTAGTTAAACAAAATATTTGATTAAAAGGGTGAAATAGAAACTAATACTAAAAATACTATTGCATTAAAGTTGATTGATTCCGTTGCTGATCCTCGACCATCCACATATCCTCCGTCAACTGGTTGAGTTGATTGAATTTTCCGTTCACCTTCATGTGATGTTGTATGTGCGGTTATATGCGTTGTTATTTAATACTATATCCCTTTTATAGCTTTTGGTGATTCATTTAAATATAGGAATTTCTTTTTGTAGAGTATAATGCAACGTGACAACAGATGATATACGGCGGTGCCACTGTTCAGCTACAGCGATCGTTAGAATAATAAAGTTTTGGTAGTAGCAATCCACAACAAAGTGTATATATATATAATTAATTGAAACCCAGGTATTGATCCTACTGAAATTTAAACCAATTAACATGCACCGTTTTGGACCAACAGTTAATCAGTTAGTTCTTTATATATCCTCGATATACACCGTTGTCACTTTTACTTATTCTTGAACAGGATTTAACACATAAATCATCACATGCAGCAAACTAATTTAACCTGTTCTTTGCTATAACGGTCCACCAACATATGTACCATTCAACAACAAAATTTGTCAAATATATCTATTTACAACAAAAAGAATATAGATATAGATTTTTTTTTTTGCTATAACAACTCACTAACAATTAAATAAAAAAAATTCTTTCACATACCTATTTACAACAGAAAATAATATTTTTATTTGGCTATACCAGACCATCAACGTATGTACAATTAAACACAAAATTTTCTAGCGTATCTATACAACGACAAAAGAATTATTATTATCTTTTTCCTATAACAGCCCACCAACAATTAAATTAAAAAAAATTCGTTCACACACCTATTTACAACAAGAATAATTTAACTTTAGTTACTACGCCCGAATTATCATTTTTCAATTTTTCCGTTCAACTTATTACAAGTCGTTCAACTAACAAACTGAATTTTATTTCAACATACATGTGGTTTATACCTTCATCGCTACCATCATTTCCATTTTTCGTTTTTTTCCGCTTGTCTTCGTGATTTAAAAAAAACAGGTACACTATAGAGCAAAAATATCTCCTGACGATCAGTTTGATCGTTACAGCGTGGGGACGACCTACACCCATGAGATGTCTCAAACGCCGGGCAAACTTCAAATTGTATACGTGAATACGATGAACATCAAGTGCGGATATCTTTTGCATGATAAATTCCGATTGTACGACCGTTTAAATCCTCCAATTGATAAGCCACATTACCAATTCTAACGCCCACTACAGCTGGAACATATTTTGGAGCAAATTTTGCAGAAAAATTTCGAAGAGAACTGCTTTGATGATACGTTCTCACCAACACCCTTTGTCCAACATTAAATTCTCGTGGTTTGCTACGCGTGTCGTACGTTTTAACATTCCTATCATAAGCTTGTTTGAGATGTATAATGACCCTGTCCTTAACTAAGTCCAAGCGCGCACCTTTGTTTACCAAATGCACCTCATTAGAATCCAGGCACCCTAACATACGTCTTAATTGATAGTCAGAACCATGGGAAATAAAATGTTGACCGAACACTAGGAAATGAGGGGAATATGACGTGGATGAATGAACAACATTTCGAAGAACCGAAGCAACTTGGGGTAAAAATACATCCCAACTCGTATGATTTTCCCCTATGTATGATCGAATAGCGGCTAATATCGTGCGGTTGACTCGTTCTGCTGCATTAGATTGAGGACAATGATACGGTGTACAGCTATGCCTGACTCCATACTTTGACAGAGCACTGGAAAACAGATGGCTCTTAAATTGTTTACCGTTATCGGTAACAATGGACTCCGGCACTGAATACACCTGAAATACTTCCTTCTCAAGGAAATCGCATACCGCGGTAGACGACGCTTCTCGTAACGCTTTTAACAAAACAAATTTGCTAAAATGATCCATTACAATGAGTATATATGAATTCCCTAATCTAGAACGAGGATAAGGACCAAGAAAGTCCAAATATAATCTCTGAAATGGGCGATCAATTTTTGTGAATGCACCCATAGGTGGGCGTAGCTGGTGATTGACTGCCTTCATCATTTTACAGGTTTGGCAGTTATTAACGAAAAGCTGAACATCCCGAGACATTTTAGGCCAAAAATAATAACGTTGCAGACGTTCCAACGTCTTACTGATTCCCAGGTGTGAACTCGACGGAGGGCAGTGAGCTTGGGTTATCAAGGATAATGTTAAACTGGATGGAATGTAGACCTTCCATTCTGGGACATCAGTAGATTCATAACGCTCCCCATATTTTTGCCAGATTAACAATTTTCCATTATCAACTCGGAGGTTTGAGTCGGTATTAATTTGTTGCTGAACATGGCGTACTTTAGATACATAATCTTCATCCTCAAAAGCAGGTGAACTCATGTCGAGATGGAGCGGAATGTCTTCATTGCCAACCAACGTATTCAAAACCTCCAACGTTTCACAGTGAGCTCGAGAGAGAGTGTCAGGTACCACATTTAGTGATCCCTTACGGTGCTGGATGCTAAATTTGAACCCTTGTAGTTTTAATGACCACCTAGCAAGGCGACCGGACAAATCAGACTGTTGCATAAGCCACTGTAAGCTAGCGTGATCGGTAATGATGACAAACTCGAAACCTTCTATGTAATGTCTGAAATTCTTTATACCTAGCACAGCAGCATAACACTCGAGCTCTGTAGTGGTATATTTTTGCTGTGCCGAGTTTAATTTTTTTGAAAAAAATGCAATAGGGTGCTCCTCTCCACCAGGACACTGAAATAAAACCCCTCCGACCCCCTTAGATGAAGCATCGACTTGAATAAAAAATGGTAAGCTATAATCTGGATGAACCAGTACAGGAGCTGTAATCAGCAGATGTTTAATCTTTTTAAAGGACACCGCGGCTTCTGACGACCATTGGAATTTAGTTTTCATTTTCAACAAATCGGTAAGGGCAGATGTTACTTGCGAAAAATTTGCAATGAACCGTCGGTACCAACTGCACATCCCCAAAAATCGTCGCAATTGTTTGAAGGTTTTTGGTTCTGAGAAATCAGAAATTGCCAAAGTTTTATCTGGATCGACCCGAATGCAGCCTTCACCTACAATATGTCCGAGGTATTTAACACTTTTTAAAACGAATTGGCTCTTCACTACATTGATGGTTAATTGAGCCTCTCGCAACCACCGAGCTACAAGCTGTAAAAGTTCCAGGTGTTCGTCTAATGTGCTAGATGTTATTAATAGGTCATCTAAATAAACAAAAATCCTATCATGATATTGATAGGGAACCACCTTACACATCAGGCGGCACATTGTTTGCGGGGCGTTACAAAGCCCGAAAGGCATTACCTTGAACTGATAGAGAGGCCTTCCTGGAACGGTAAATGCTGTTTTGCATTTTGCATCATCGTCGAGTGGAATCTGCCAGAAAGCATCTTTCAGATCTAAACTCGATATGAATCTGGTATTCTCCAAACGACTCAGTAAACCGTTAATAAGGGGTAAAGGGAAGGCATCCTTCTCAGTTACTTCGTTTAAACGTCGAGCGTCTAAACACAACCGTATTTTACCAGTAGGTTTACGAACCAAGGTGACCGGGGAACTCCATGGACTTTCCGGGCATTCTTCAATCACGTCCTGTTCTAACATCCGATCGATTTCTGCGAATAATTCAGCCTCAACCGCACGAGAAATGTTGTAATGCCGCTGTTTAATCGGTTTAGCATCTTTAGTGTCAATGCGATGGACTAATAAATGTGTACGACCTAATCCCAATTTACTGGAGGAAGGGAACGTATCAATGATAGATTGAAGATGACATTGTTGAACATGACTAAGAGTATGTTTGTTCGGGTTAAGGTCTACAACCATGGAAGAAATGTTTGGAGAAAATTTAGGTGGGTCGTCTACTACGAGTTTGAAATTAAATAAAGAAAAAAAATCAGTGCCCAGATACAACTTTTGAGAAAGATTAGGGGCTAAATATAGTTTTAACGGTCTGATCATACCATTGAATCGCACTTTAACATTAACGTATCCAAGAATACGTTCTTGGGCTCCGTTAGCAGTGGTAAGTAACGAAGGAAGATTTTTAAAGTTAATCCCTACTATAGATAGAAGATGTTCGCAGTCTTTACCCAACACACTTATGTTGGCTCCAGAGTCGAGTAATCCTTGGATTTTTTTGTTAAATATTTCGACTTCAACATATGGACGGCCATCAGGCTCATGGGTAATTAGAGAGGAGCAAATAGATTTGCGACATAATTTTTTTTCCCTAAAATATTTCCACGCGCGATGAAACGAAGTGTTGATAGGCTTTATATCTGGATTCACTTTGGGTTGTTGCGAATGAACTGGAAGAACTCTGGGTCCACGTTGCTGGCAGCTTCTGTGGTTGACGGCTTCGGGATTATTTGTCGTGGAAGGAAAGATCCCCGAGGTATCATATCCTTCGCAAGCCGGTTTTCCGGATCTCGTTGCCTTCTTTTTTGGAAACAATCAAGACAATCGTACACCTTAATATTATCCGTACCACAGCCATAACAGAATATTCGGTTAGATGGTCTAGTACAATGTCGAAAACTATGCCCAGTATTTTTGCAATCCCAACAGATAGGGATAGGTGAATTGCTGGATGGAGGAATAGTCAAGGAATTAACCGTAGGTTTAGGGGTTGCAGAACCGTTCACTGAACTAAGATTGTCATTCGTAAAATTCTGACCCGTATATTCTACTTGGGGTGAACTTCTAAACAATGTTGCCCTATTAACGTCATAGAATTGATTATCTTCTCTCCTATCCGCGCAATAATCAATTTCTTGAACGCGATATTTGGATCGGAACTCTGCTTCGGGAGCGTAGCCATACTCGTTCCACACATCTTCCAACGTGCGGCACTCGTTACATAATTCGATTATAGTTTTAAATCGATGAGTAGCAAGTTGTATTTTCAATCCAGGCCTCATGTTATCGATTAGAATTTCTAAAAGTTCATTTTCGGGTATTCGAATACGTGACTGTAAAGCCAGCTTTTGTAAAGCATCATGAAATTGGATAAATGATTCTTTGGGTGCTTGTTTACGGGCCAACAAGGTTTTCTTGATGTCGCGGTCACTCCTAAATAAACTAAATCGGTCCAACATGGCTGATTTTATGTAATCCCATGTCATGACAGGTGAGTCGTGATTTTCTAGGAACATCCAAAACCAGTCAGCTGCTAGACCTGAAAGAAGTGTGCCAAAATTTACGCTCAGTGCGTGCTCTGTGATATTTGCCGCACGAGCTGAGTGTTCTATCCTAAAGATAAATCGGTCCACAGAGATTCTATCATTCGTACCGTTAAACGTTTGATTCCAAGAAGCCATTATCCTAGAGATCGAGCCATCCAGACCGTTATTATTTGTGCTATTAGATCGCATAGTGGGTTGAGTAGAGGGGGGAACTACTAGTCTATCTCTTATATCAGTTAAAGTACTTCCAAGAGCGGTGCAAAGTTCTCTTAACGAAATTTCTGCACTACTGGGGTGGTCTTTACTATATATCGCGGAATTATTTTGGTTTGCCTTAAATCCTGAAGCAACTGTTTGCAGATTTAAACGTGGCTCTTTTTGACTTCTCGACGATCCAGGAATCTCAATTAAATCCGTTTCATCATCATGATTGGTAAGAAGCTCCAGCACCTCGCCCTGTAGCGACTCTGATTTATTAAGTGGGACCATACGAGGCTCAGAATAAATTGGAGGAGATTTTGGTAACACGGTGGTGGAAAAAACGTTATGCAAACTCGCATCTTCCGCTTGTTGTAACGTTTGAATAGATAATGCCATAAGCTCCTTCACTTGACCGTTTTCATAACCGACCTGTTGTAACCTTCGTAGTCTAGCTAAGATATGATTCAATCGAGACTGTGTTACTACTATATCTTCGTCGATTAATTTAGAAGAGTCTAATTTTGCCTTAATCCGCTTGATTTTTAAAGCAATTAGTTTGAGTTCGTGGGCGGGGTTTTCAACTGCCCGTGCATGTGGCTTTAATGGAATTAAAATTGGAAATCGATTTTCACAGTCCAATTTTGTCTCTAATAAGGAGAGAGCCGATGAACTAGGCTCGATATGTCTAAGTTCATACTCCACTCTAATCTCTTCTTCTTCTAAGTGTTTCACGTCCATGGTACGAATCGAAAAAAAAACCAAAAGGCTGTTAAATATCTCTATGGTTAAAGCGAACAATTGCTAACTTAATATTGATATGTGAGGTTCTAATTAATTAAACAATGTGGTATCTGAGATACAAAAATTTATCCTAATCTTAGCAATTGTAATAATTATTATTTGCAATCAAACAGAAAAAAATGTGATATGATTGTACATATGATTTGAAAGAAGAGGCATAAAAATTAATCCAGTACTTATGCACTCGTTTAAGGTAAAAACAAAATATATGACTAATAATGTTCTGGTAAAAGCTATAATAGTCTGGACTAATTAGATAGATTAGCCAGAGAAACAATTAACGTAGGTATAATTTACTTAATGGATAAATATCTCCAAACTTAAACAGTAAGGTAGCCCTTAAAAGAATTTAGGAGGATATTATGATAATCCAAATTAGACAAAAAAAATTGCTTACAACAAAAAAAAATAATACAAAAAAAACTCACCCGATACCACTGTTATACGAATTACCTAAAAAAAATACAACTAATGTTATTAATTAATGTTTAAATGTTAATAATTAATATTTAAATGTTAATAATTAATGTTTAAATGTTGATAATTAACAGTTAAATGTCAACAAATTTTTGTTTAAATCACAACGTGCTAATTTTGCTAAAGAAACCTAACAATAAACAAGTAACAATTATGCAAGTAAATACAATATATTCAAACATGGAGAAGGGAGTGATGAAGCGAAAACAGTTTCAAGACTAGGAGAGATCCAATGCAGTAGTAAATTAGGAGTTACACGATCCTTGCTAAAAGGCCCTAAATAAACTCAAAATTGAAAACAATGATATTAAATCACTTCTAAAAAGGATCGTGACTAGACAAACATTAACATGACTTTTGACCCAAATTCTAACTGCTAAAGCAAAGATATTGGATTCGTCATTCAAAATCTGTTGAAATAACTGAAAGGAAATTATCAAAAAAAACCAACACGGAATTTTAAACCAACCTTAACATAAATCCAGAATCAAACTCAACCTGCCGATGCAAGGATATTGGATCATTATGACCGATTGGCCTAAAAAGAAAAAGAAAGTTAGTTAAATGTACAACTATTGAAATTATTAGATTATTAAGCCGTATACACTTGGGCGCCAAACTATAACGTATTAGGATCGAATCTTGGTACCATCTGGAATGTTTATAATTAAATTTTGTAGGAGATGGAATCTTGGTACTATACGTGAATAAAGGGGTAGTTTAATTTATTGCTACGGCTTACGCTCAGCCTGGGGTGGATTCATGTCCGCTACTCCGGACTCAAATTAGGATCATCCAGGACCAAGTAAAACTATTCTTCGCCACATCACTCCATATAAATAACCTTACTTCATTTTATGAGTTACATTTATTACGAATAAATCAATTAAGTTTACCATCAAACATAAGGTTGATCAAATACAAGATAAAAAAAATCATATACTTCGTAATTTATACACCACGGTGTCCTAATAATAGCTATCTTGGGAAAAATTAAATTAAATCCTAATTCTGATAAGAACAAATTACTCTAGCAGGAGCTACCAAATCCTTATATTCAATACCCAGAGGTAAGTTAAATTTTGAAGTGATACACTAAAGGTGTGCCACTTATATAATCCTAATAAAATTTAAATTAAACTCCAAATATTCTCACGAGCCAATCTCATTAGTAGGATTTGCCAACTTCTACTATTCAACAAAACTAATTACAATCTAAATTTTCAATCTATACACTAAGATGGATGAGGCCAGAAAAACCTTATCCCAAGTTTTATATAGTCACGAATAAACTTTAGAACCGATAAGTTCTGGTTTGACCGCATCCCTGCATAACAAGCGCTTGCACGACAGGACTACGTTCATCACCTAAAAAAAAGAACGAAACAAAAGTGATAGCAATAGCTCGGCAACTACTACCTTATTAGTTAAACAAAATATTTGATTAAAAGGGTGAAATAGAAACTAATACTAAAAATACTATTGCATTAAAGTTGATTGATTCCGTTGCTGATCCTCGACCATCCACATATCCTCCGTCAACTGGTTGAGTTGATTGAATTTTCCGTTCACCTTCATGTGATGTTGTATGTGCGGTTATATGCGTTGTTATTTAATACTATATCCCTTTTATAGCTTTTGGTGATTCATTTAAATATAGGAATTTCTTTTTGTAGAGTATAATGCAACGTGACAACAGATGATATACGGCGGTGCCACTGTTCAGCTACAGCGATCGTTAGAATAATAAAGTTTTGGTAGTAGCAATCCACAACAAAGTGTATATATATATAATTAATTGAAACCCAGGTATTGATCCTACTGAAATTTAAACCAATTAACATGCACCGTTTTGGACCAACAGTTAATCAGTTAGTTCTTTATATATCCTCGATATACACCGTTGTCACTTTTACTTATTCTTGAACAGGATTTAACACATAAATCATCACATGCAGCAAACTAATTTAACCTGTTCTTTGCTATAACGGTCCACCAACATATGTACCATTCAACAACAAAATTTGTCAAATATATCTATTTACAACAAAAAGAATATAGATATAGATTTTTTTTTTTGCTATAACAACTCACTAACAATTAAATAAAAAAAATTCTTTCACATACCTATTTACAACAGAAAATAATATTTTTATTTGGCTATACCAGACCATCAACGTATGTACAATTAAACACAAAATTTTCTAGCGTATCTATACAACGACAAAAGAATTATTATTATCTTTTTCCTATAACAGCCCACCAACAATTAAATTAAAAAAAATTCGTTCACACACCTATTTACAACAAGAATAATTTAACTTTAGTTACTACGCCCGAATTATCATTTTTCAATTTTTCCGTTCAACTTATTACAAGTCGTTCAACTAACAAACTGAATTTTATTTCAACATACATGTGGTTTATACCTTCATCGCTACCATCATTTCCATTTTTCGTTTTTTTCCGCTTGTCTTCGTGATTTAAAAAAAACAGGTACACTATAGAGCAAAAATATCTCCTGACGATCAGTTTGATCGTTACAACTTCTTTGTTCGAACTGCATACAAATGTAATAGTTTGTCGAAATCCATAGTCTCAGGTTGTTGCAATCCGCAGAAGTTTAAAAAAAGTGTTCATCAACACCCTAGAGGCAAGTTGTTGTGGGACCTAGGTCTTAAAAGGTATTTATGTGTTTTTGTGACACATATTTTAAACCCTTTAACACAATACTTTACAATACTAAAAAAAAAAAAATTAAATATAATTACCGATGAAGCTCAGAAATTAGTGACATCATGGCTCATACACATCTTTTATTAATTATTTTATTTAAAAGTTGATTAGAATTAGCTCTCGCTGCCGTACTGTCAGAATTGAGAAGGACTTCTTTGTTCAAATCTCACTTAAAAGGAATAATGTACTGTTAAATATATTGTTTTTAACGGCTTCGACAATAGTTTAAACAAAACCGTTCAGGGCTGTCAGAAAAGTATATTTTACAATGAGCAGAAAATAATATAAATGTTTATGATTCTTTCAAAAATATTGTCTGTCGTATCAAGGAGGCAGATTGGACAGTAGAGAATATTGTATGTTGGATGTATTTGGTCTAAATCTGATTTTAATCTATGCTATCTCTAGCTGCTACCTGTTTTGCAGTGTATATGTATGTTTGTTCATGTTCTTATAATTTTTGTAAATTGTTTTTGCTTTTACTAAAATGGTTTTCTGCAATAGTTTTATATGCTTTCCAGCAGTGATAAGAAAAGGTGATACGACTAAGTAGACGCAATTTTCTTAGGATTTATAATTTCGATACTGCATAGAACATCGAAAACTTTGATGTTACAACCTGTCACCGCTGGGCGTAAGATCCAAAGTGAGAATCGAAGCCATGATTAAGTCCAAACTCCAAAGTAAGACGATGCACTGGAGGCTACGTGATCAAGATAGCACTGAGTTTTCGATCCCGATTGCCTTTCAGTTTTAATTTAGCCTTATATAACAGCACAGGGCTTTGCTGTGGCTTACATTTATATTTTCAAATTAAAATAAATCATTTTATTTATAAAATTGAAATAAAGATGCATCACTGAACCCATCAATTTCATGTCAAAAAGTCAAACGTGCCAAATTTTTCAGCACATCTTAATTTGGACAACAAAAACATCTCAGCAAGCCATCCAAACAGAATGAGTGGGTATGTCAGATATGTCGAATTGAAAAGCACATTCTCTCATAAACGATTTCGATTCTTTTTCTTGGAATCTGTGATCGGCATTGATTAGATTAGATTACATTAGACAAAATTCGATGGTGATATGTTATAGTGCGGCTAAAATGATTTATTGTACCAAACCCTAGTACTCCCTGGTGAATACCCAGTTAGAACACCTCGTTCAATTCAGCTTCTTTTAGGAATTTCAAGATATGGAGAAGGTTTAGTTTAAGAAGCTCATGCCCGTCAATATAGTACTCCCTTTGATGTATTCTTCTCGTGTAGTGCAAGGCTTCACACAGTCTTTGAGAAAATTTGCTGGGGTCTTTTCATCCAATAGACAGAATCTACAATTGTATCGTGGCTCCACGCCTATATGTTTATATATGCGTTGTACGTATAATTCAATATTTCATAATTTATAACACTAGGAACTCGGTTTGCAACAGTTTATTTATAACAACAATATATGTATATAGATCTATATGTTTAAACTAAACAATAACGATTATAATAGATTTATAACTTATTTAACTTTATACTTTTTAATTTGATAACTAAGCGCACGGCTGTTTTTATATTCACGTAAACTTAACACAATTTAATGTCACGAAGACTTGATAGCGTGTGAAGGAATGAATTTTCTTTTATTTTACCGCCAACCAAAAATGGCAACCAAAGCCATTGAACCCAAAATCGATGTTTATTATTTTGGTTCGTTTTTCGAACAAATTAATTAATTAGTTAATTAATCGTTTAGCGATGCAATGTGTATTTTGTCGATAACTGTTTAGATGGTAAATGGCACGAATAAATGATCGTTTGATCGTTTATTTTTGTAGAGATTAATTATTTAGATTTGAATACATTAACCTCTACACGCTTAAGCTGATTTCTTAGTTTACTTTGTCCTGTAAAAACCCCTGTCAGTATTCTCTGGTTGTTTCTATTCAACCTAGAGCCCATCACTACTTTCTTTTGATTAAACGGTCCAATAAACTACTTGGACTGCCCTAAACCCACGATGTTCTTCTTGGTTTCGAAACATTCCGTTATAATTGCCTCCTTCTTTTCGTGGATAGCTGAAAAGATGTTAAAGCACCGAAGTTTTGCCAATTTGTCGGTTTTATAATGCGATACCCGCATAATCAGGTATCCAGTAAACTGTATCTTTATTAATATTCCCAAGCTTGTTTAGCTTGCTCTAACAGTCTAAAATAATTTTGGATGTGATGGTGTATGAGCTTAACGCATTAACTGCTGCTGCTGTCCGACAAGATTGCAATTTGTTGTGCCCCAGCATTTGGCATGTTCATACTCGCTTTGCGTAAAAAAATCAGACATTCAAATAAAACATATATAGAGCAATAAATGCACTATTTTTTTCTTCTCTGAGTTCCTGTTTTTTCATCAATCAAGGTCCATACGACGACATAATTGTTTACTTTTTAAAAACAAAAAACTCTAATCAAAACAAGAAGAATCGATTTATTTTCTTCATTTTTTTTCTACAATACGTTTTGTTTTATAACATTTGTTTCAGTGAACAGGCTGACTAGTGTTTACAATAATAATTAATGATATTGTTGTTTCGTTTATTTTTTTTGTGTATGATGTCTTTACAGATTGATACCTAGTTTTTTTTTAAAGCGCGAAATATTTTTCAATATTAAAATAATGATGCATGTTATATTTTTTTAATATCCTGTCACTGCGTCATATGATGAAAATACTAGTTTTCCCTGAAAAAGTAACGGATACAAAATAATGAATAAACAATATTTGGATGTATATACACTTTTCTTTTTTTCTTTTTTTTGATAGACTCTTGATATAAGCATTTTTGTTTTATATAATTATTTACCTAGTTGTTGATATTTTAATCAAAAATAATTCGGTGAATAATTTTAAAACGAAATCAATTATTAAGTTTTGGTCTTCAACCAGATAAACTTCGGTCTTCAACAAAAATAAAGTTAATTTTTGTTATCAGTGTTTGAACTCTGATGTTGATGTTTTTGAATAAAGTCAAGTGAAGTTTTAACTTTTAAAAAAAAATTCTCTTTTAGTTTTCAATTTATTAATACAATAATTAAAAAAGCTATTCTTGAGCTCTTGGGCAGTAGTTGTTTGTTTAAAAGAAAAGCTTGTTTTAAATTCAACTAACAAATTAGTTGGTTTCTTTTTGTGGTATAAACTATTATAGATTCTCAAAATTTTTTTAACATAATTGAATAGCAATTATTAATTGAGATAATTAATTTAAAATTATAATTGGTAAATACTGTTAAATGTTGGAAGAAAGTGAAAAGAACTAATTTTTGTTTTATAATTAATTTAATTACAATGCTTACAAGGAAAAAAAAACTAATACTTATACAAAAATAAAATTTGAATTATAAAAAAATGAGTAAATGATGTGTTGGTAATTTGTGGTCGTTGTTTTATTTCTATGATTTTGGGCTGTTTGAAAAATAAAAAACATAAATAACTTTTTGGGCCATGAGTAGTGGAGTCAATAAATATTAACAGGACAATAACAGGGCTTTCGGATGTTTGCTTTTTTTTGTTTACTGATCAAGAGGATTAGAAGATAACATTCAACAACATTTAAAAGTTCAGTTTTTTTATTATTTTGTATACAATTTCTTATATTGTTTTTTTTGTCATTTACAATTTATTTTTGACCATTGTTATGATCCGTTAAACAAGAGAAACTGAATTAGAGATTTTTCCTGGCCCAGAGGCCGCATGGTTATTAAGGTTTTTTTTACATATAAATATTAATTCCGGCATAACGGTTATAACAAATTTTCTTGTTCTTATATTTTCTTTCTATGCTCAAGTCTGAGAAATTGTAGATAGTATATATTTCGGTCCGGAAGACGCTTAAGTAGAAATCCGCCTGCACCACCCCTGCTTCGGTCTTTGAACCATCCGCGTACCATTTGATTACCTCGTTACTCAGATGGTGATAGTACGTAGTGGCTTCACAGCTCCACACCGCTTTTTTCACAACTGCGATGTATATTTCCTATCCAAGTAGAACTGTTTAATCATTCCGTCTTAAGGAAGCATAAGTAAGGGACTCTCCTTAAAAGCATCTCGATTGATGTGGTAGGACATGTTCTCATTGCCACCAGGCCAACCTTTGCACCTTTTCCAACTTTGAATTCCCAGCTTTGTTCCATTCCAAATTTGATTCATGCTTTTGTTCCGTAAGAGATAGTTGGTCTCGCTTTCATGGTATATATCGACCTTCGAATACACGAGCTGCAACCTCATGTTTTACCCGCACGGCATAACATCAGAGCTCTTACAGTCTTGCTTACCACTGTTTCCATCTGGTTTTTCCGAAGGAGTTTGCCATCGAAGAATACTCCCAGATCTTGTGCAGATTCAATTATGGAGCTCCTTATGATGATGGGTTTTCTTTTCTTGGTGAACGGGACTACCGTAGTCTTACTCAGATTGAGTTTTAGTCCCACAGAAGAGCACTAGGTGTCTACCAGGGTCAGTCCAATATCTATAATATCACAGAGTGTTTCTTTGTACTTACCTCTGGCGATAAGGAATATGTCATCCGCGTAGCCAAGACGTTTGATGCTCTAGTTACTCAATACAACCAAAATTTCATCCACCACCAGACTCCACATAAAGGATGATAAGACCCCATATTGCAAACAGCAGTGCGAACAGTGGTGCCAAAGATTTTCTATTAAGTCATTTTCGAATTCCGAACACTTTAAAAGCTACTACCAAAAGAACGATTGGATTTTACTTAACTGCGCCGATTATACATCAGTGCAGAGAGGAACCAGTGCTGTACTGAAGGTACAGAATGGATATTGGGGAAATAATGCTACGAACGCTAAAAGAGGAAGGGTTACCTTAAACTCTTAGGCTTCTGCTTTACCCCTACGACTGCACTAAGGAACTATAAAGATGATTCTAAGGCCAAAAACACAAAAATTAGTCTGAAAATATGGGCAATCCTTAAATACACTGTTGAAAAGGATCTTGCGATGCTGGTGCCTTGTTTTATACGTTCTTAGCGTATAATATATTTAAAACTACAAAACACTATAACTTAAATATTTCAGATCTTTATTTAAGTATTCAATTATTTTATATTTATTTATTTTGAACAGTGTGTTTTAATGGCTTGCATTATTTCAACTAGCTTAAAGTATGTAAATTGCATTTCAAAAAAGGTTAAAACTGTACATAATATTACCTATACTTATACGTATTACAGTATAAGTACATGTACATTATATATAATATTTCAAGTGTACAACATCTCCCTGTTATGAATAAATGTTAAATTATAATATAATAAAACTTTATTTATCAAAATAAAACAAAATAAAATAAATCTTGTTAGGCTTTATAAAAACTAGTGGGTTTTGTAATACGTCCATATCGTGTTATATATGTGGCATTTGAACTTACAGGTAAAGATAAATTCGGACTACCTGATTCATGTCTTGACACTGGAGAGTTGATTGGACTTCCATTTTGAAGCATTTCGTGATTTTGATGGTGCTGTGGATGGTTCATTGATTTCCTTAAATGTATGACATTGCGACGGATCTCGTTGTCGTTTTCATTTCTAATTATGAACGACCTTGGACTAGCATGGGCATAACTACAGTGGCAGGTTCCCATCTATTATTATGCTGATAAACGACATTATCACCCACAGCGAATTGTGGTTCATTGGCACGAGAACTTAGATCATAATGTAATTTTTGCTTCTGTTGATTTTGTTTTAACTTTTCATTTATATCAACTACCTTGGGTGCAAGAAGTTCATCTCTAATTGGTAGAATATCCAAGATTAGCAACCGGTGTACTACGATATTCTAGTAAAGAATAAACTATATCTTTGTCTTCCTCAAATGCTTTCCTTAATATTATGTATTATATAAAAAGGTTTGACTTCCCTGTAATAAAAATTAAGAGTGCAATGACTAAATAACATTATATATAAATGTACATATGTAAATTATAATTGTTTAAGTGTTACCGTATTTTGAATTATATACTTTGTTATGAACGGTATGAAATATATGAGAGATGATCATTCGATTATTGACCGTAGACTGGAATAAATAAATTATAGATACGTAAATATATTATATTATTAGAAATAATAAATTGGTGTTTTAATTACTATTAAAATACATAATAGTTTGGCGACGAGGAGTTTAGTGGATTAACGCAAAAGTTGAGTGATTTAAAGTGAAAAGTTTAATGAAAATAGTGAAAAGTTCAGTCAGAACAATAGGAAAACGGTGAAAAGTTCTAGAAAAGAAAACACGTGTAAAAGAAATTTGGTTGAATAAAATTTTGTGTTGAAAAGTTTGTAAATCGTTAGTCAATTGAAATAAATAATTCATAGAAAATGTCGAGGATAATTGGTAGCATCGAACCGTTTGTTCGCGAATCAAATTTTAAGGGATATGAAGATCGGGTAAATCAGTTTTTTCTAGTGAATGGTGTGAAAGAGGAAGAAAAAACACCGTTATTTATAACTATAATGGGTCATACAACGTATGAATTGCTCATGTCATTGACAATGCCTGACCTTCCTAGTAAAAAGAGTTTTGCATCATTAATAAAAATTCTTAATCAGCATTTTACACCAAAAAGAAGTAAAAGAGCGGAGAGATACAAATTTAACAAGGCTGTGCAGGAAAGTGGGGAACCAATCAGCGAATTTATTGTACGTTTAAAATCATTAGCAGAATCATGTGCGTTTGGTGATTTCATTGAAAAAGAAGCTGCAGCAGAAAAGAAGGTTTTAGCGGAGCGTTATAAATTGAAAATTTTAGATGATATATTAACAGATCGTTTCATAATTGGGTTAAAAAATGAAAGGATACAAAGAACCTTACTAGATGAAGATTC
The DNA here is from genome assembly GCA_963693315.1 of Diogma glabrata. Lineage (NCBI taxonomy): Eukaryota > Metazoa > Arthropoda > Insecta > Diptera > Cylindrotomidae > Diogma > Diogma glabrata. Next base: position 210,112,726 of record OY856188.1, read on the forward strand.
ATCTTTCGAGGAAACCTGCAACAAAGCTCTAAATATGGAAATGTGTGAAAAAGCCTCACAAAGTATACACTCACAACCGCATCATTCGGTACATCAGGTCAATTACAGTCAAAGTCATTCCAGTCACAATAATCGTAGTCCAAATCGAAATAATCAAGTGAACCAGTCAAGGTATTCACGTTATAGAAGTCAATCAAGAGGTAGCAATCGTCGATTTAATTCTAATAATCGGTCAAGTTTTCAACCAAATGGAAATGGAAAAAAGCATTATCCACCATGTCGTCGTTGTGGCAGACATCACGATGAAAGTAAATGTCCAGCGGTAAATTGGAAATGCTTTAGCTGTGATGCAACTGGCCACACCACCAAAGTATGCAATCGTCAAAATATTAAGGTCATTAGCAGCGTTTCAAGTATATCAAAGTCTGCCGAAATAAATTTATTGGTGTCAAATCAACATATATTGTTTGAGGTAGATACAGGAGCGTGTTCAACAATAATTTCTAAAGATGAGTATCATCAAAAATTTAGTTTTATTCCTTTGATTTATATAAATTCAAATTTATTTAGTCACCGGAGAAAATTTAAAAGAAGATGGTACTATACATGTCGAAGTGAGTTTTGGACGTTTTGTACATTATTTGGATATAATAGTTGTCGATAGTATTCGACCATTTAAGGCGCTTCTTGGCAGATCTTGGATTGATGTTCTTTATCCAGACTGGAGAAATTGTTTTTTAAATGAAATTAATAATGTTTCAAATATGGTAAGTCAAGAAAAAAATATTGTTGATGAAATAAGAAGCAAATATCCTGGCATATTGCGAAAGTCTTTGGATTCAGTAATTGTGGGTTTTACGGTGGATATTTTGTTAAAAGATGACCATGTTCCAATATTTCATGCACCATATGGTGTACCTTATCGTCTGCGAACTAAAGTTGAAAAAGAAATTAATCGTTTGTGCAATGAAGGTATTCTGGTTCCCGTCCGCAATAGTCGTTGGGCGAGTCCAATTGTGATTGTACGAAAATCTGATGGTAGCATTCGTATATGTGTTGACTGTAAAGTCACAATTAATAAATTTATTCATACCGAACATTATCCTTTGCCTGTAATAGAGGATATTTTTGCGAATCTATCTGGAAGTCAATATTTTTGTAAAATTGATATGAGAGGTGCATATCAACAATTAGCAGTAACACCATCAACACAGGAGTTACTTACTATAAACACCCATAAGGGGTTGTTTGCGTATACCCGACTTGCTTTTGGGGCGGGAAGCGCTCCATCCTTGTTTCAATCGGTTATAGACCAAATTATGTCAGGTCTTGAAAAAGTCCACTGCTATTTAGACGATGTTTTGATTGGGGGGTCTACTTTGGCAGAATGCAAGTCACGATTGTTTGAAGCGTTGGATAGGTTGAATAAATTTAATGTCCGTATCAATATTGAAAAATGTGAATTTCTCGTTAAAAAAGTCGATTATTTAGGTCACACCATATCATCAAATGGTATTAGTCCAAACCAAGATAAAGTAAAAGCCATAATAAATGCGCCAGCTCCTACAGATGTTGCACAATTGAAGTCGTACATAGGTTTGCTTAATTATTATGGGAAATTTATTCCGAATCTTTCATCGGAATTAAGAGATCTGTATGTTTTAACACAAAAGGAAGTCCCATTTTTATGGAATGATCGTTGTCAAGAAGTTTTTGAAAAAAGTAAGAAACTCATTTTAAATAATCAAATTTTGGAGTTATTCGATTCAGAAAAGCCAATAGTTTTAGCCACGGACGCCAGTCCATATGGCGTTGGCGCTGTTTTGTCACACATTATCAATGGTGAAGAGAAACCAGTTCTTTTTGCGTCGAGCACCTTATCGCCGGCTGAAAAGAACTGTTCTCAGCTTCATCGTGAAGCACTAGCTATAATCTTTGCAGTAAAAAAGTTTCACGATTATTTGTATGGTAAACCGTTTACAATTTTTACCGATCATCAAGCGCTACAAGAAATTTTCAATCCTAAAAAGGGAACTCCTTCTGTAGCTGCTGCTCGTCTTCAAAGATGGTCCATAATATTGTCGGCATATGATTATAGAATCTGCTACCAAAAGGGTTCTCAAATGTGCCATGCTGACGCAATGTCTCGTTTGCCGTTGTCTTCTGAAACCGGTGTTATTGCTATAAGCATAAATTATTTTAATCAGTCGGATGAAACGCCCATTGATATTAACATTATCAGAGAAAACACGAGGTCTGATAAAATATTATCAAACGTGTATAAAATGTTAATAGATGGATGGCAAAATAATAGGTTAAAACCATTGATGCCATTTTATACTAAACGTAATCGGTTAACGACAGAAGATGGTTGTATTTACTATATAAATCGAGTTGTAATACCTGAAAATTTGAAAAACACGGTACTAAAGTCTATTCATGAGTGTCACAGTGGTATCGTACGTATGAAGATGGTGGCTCGCTCATATGTATGGTGGCCAAACTGTGATAAAGATATTGAGGAGTTCGTAAATAAATGCAGCATTTGCCAACAAACTCAAAATGTTCCAACCGAAAAAGTTACAAATGAGTGGCCAAAAACAACCATTCCATTCGAAAGAATTCATTTGGATTTTTTTTATTTCTCAGGAAAAACATTACTAATTATTGTAGATTCTTTCAGTAAATTTTGTGAAATAAAAATAATGAATTCAACCAATATCGAAAGTCTAATTGGGAAATTAAAAGAATTTTTTGCCATTTTTGGTCTGCCGTCACGAATTGTAAGTGACAATTGTCCACCATTTAGTGCTTTTAAATTTACGAAGTTTTTCAAAAGTCATGGTATCATCGTAACGAAGTCTCCACCGTACCATCCACAGTCCAATGGATTGGCTGAACGTAGTGTGCAGACGGTGAAGAAAATATTTCGAAAGTTCTGTCTCGAGGCGCAAGATGGTATGTCACTAATTGATAAAATTGATAAATTTTTGTTGTATTATCGTAATACACCATCTACAGTTACTTGCAAAACTCCTTCGGAAGCTATATTTAATTATAAACCTACCATACTTTTAGATTTAATTAATGAAAAGTCAAAAGTAACATTTGATTTGTCGAAAAATAAAAGTTACGATTCTAATCGTTCCAATAATACGAAGGTCACTGATAAAATAAATACAATTAAATCTAGATTTAAAGTGGGAGAGAAAGTATTATATAGGAATCATTTTGGTAAAATTATTCGTTGGGTTCCAGCCGTTGTAATGGAAATTGTTAGTAAGGTAACTTATCTTATTCATATAGATGGTTATATACGATTTGTACAAGAAGGTCAATTAAAAATATCAAAATTGGATGATCGGTTTCATCCGTCTTTTTATGTGAATCCATATCAAAGAAAATCAACTGATTCCTCTATAGCACCCGATATTCCATTGATAGAAATTAAGAATAAAAAGAGATCACTTAGTATAACATCCAATTCGGAATCAAATGGTGATTCGGAAGTGGTTGAGGTACCACGTCGATCTAAGCGAAATAAAAAAAAGCCAAAATTTTTAAACTACTCTAAGTAAGTTCAATTTAAAAAAGGGAAAGTATTATGTATTATATAAAAAGGTTTGACTTCCCTGTAATATAAATTAAGAGTTCAATGACTAAATAACATTATATATAAATGTACATATGTAAATTATAGTTGTTTAAGTGTTACCGTATTTTGAATTATATACTTTGTTATGAACGGTATGAAATATATGAGAGATGATCATTCGATTATTGACCGTAGACTGGAATAAATAAATTATAAATACGTAAATATATTATATTATTAGAAATAATAAATTGGTGTTTTAATTACTATTAAAATACATAATACTTAAGATTGACTTTGCAATACCAACTGCCTTCTCAGCCAGTCCATTTGATTGGGCATAGGTTGGGCTAGAATATGAATAAGTGAAATTGTATAATTCTGAAAATTTTCTGCATTCAAATGAATTGAAAGGTTGGTTATCACAAACTATTATTTGAGGAATTCCATGAGTAGAAAAGATGTGCTTAAGTGTTTCGTTTACAGCCACAGCTGTTTTATTACGAAGTCTTATACAACTTCTATCCATTTCGAATAATAATCCATTAAGATAAGATATGGCTCACTTCCAAAGTCCAGTATGTCGCATCCTACTTTTTGAAAAGGGTACTCTGCTAATTCGTGTGGAATTGACGGTAATTTTATGTTGGTATGTCGAAATTTTTCAGAAATTCGACATTTAAATATCATTTTTTCAATGTCGACATTCATGTTAGGCCAATATAGTAGGTTTTTTGCACGAGCTTTGGTTTTGGTTATACCAAAGTGAGACTCATGCAACAAATCTAGCATACTTTGTCGAAGTATTTCTGGTACGACTACGCGATTTTCGTAAAAAAGTAGACCGTCTTCATAAAAAAATTTGTCCCTTATATTGTAATAAAATTTAACGTTATCTGGAACTTTTGTTTTATCGGAGGGCCAGCCATTGTTATAATAATTTATTAGGCATAGTAAAGTTTGATCTTTTTGAGTAACTTCTCGAAAAAGCTGTTTTTTTGGTTCGCTTATTGTAACTGAATGTATAACTTCAGAAAGAGATGTTTCCAAGTTGATACCTTCATCTGGTATTGCATTTCTTGACAGTAAGTCTGCAACATGGAGCAATCGTCCAGGGACAAACTGTACGTCCAAATCATATTTCAGTAACTTAATACGCATTCTTTGTAATCTATTGGAATGAATATTACAGACCTGCTTCTTCATTATAGAAATTAGCGGTTTGTGGTCTGAGTATACAGGGTGAGTTTTTTAAAAAAATGCCAGGCTTTTATCTCGAGAACCATGCTAGATGGCACAAAATAACCCTAGGTGATATTTGTTAAGCGTCGAGGGGGACGTTCAATGGTAATATTGAATGACCTTGAAATTAGAACCTATTTTTTTAAATTAGAACCTATACATTTAAGGTTTTTTTTTAATTAAGTAAATCAAACTACACACTTTTTGCTTACAACTTTTTTTTGTAAAGTGTACGATTTTGTAGATATGATGAAAATTGATTTGCACTAAAGCAAACGTGTCTTCGCTAAGTTCTTCAGAAAAAAAATAAAATTTCGATAAATTAAAAAAAAACAATGAAAATCATTCATTAATTTAAATATTATTGCATCGTGGTCTACTGCGTGAAATTGATTTTCGTTGTTTTTTTTTGATTTATTGAAATTTTATTTTTTTACTGAAGAACTTAGCGAAGACACGTTTGCTTTAGTGCAAATCAATTTTCATCATATCTACAAAATCGTACACTTTACAAAAAAAATTTGTAAGCAAAAAGTGTGTAGTTTGATTTACTTAATTAAAAAAAACCTTAAATGTATAGGTTCTAATTTTAAAAAAACCTATTTTGGCATATATATCCAATACTTATGAGTTTCAAGGTCATTCAATATTACCATAGGACGTCCTCCTCGACGCTTAACAAATATCACCCAGGGTTATTTTGTCCCATCTAGCATGGTTCTCGATATAAAAGCCTGGGATTTTTTAAAAAACTCACCCTGTATAACCACTTTGCGGCCATAGATATATAAATGGAATTTTTTACACGCATATACAATGGAAAGTAATTCTTTTTCGACCTGCGCATAGTTGCACTCTGTTTCAGATAAACTTTTTGATGCGAAGCAAACCGGTTTATCATCTTGAAACAGGTAACATCCCAAACCATTTTTTGAGGCATCACATTGTATAAATATAGGCTTTTCGGTAGAAAAAACTTGAAGTTTTGTAGTTTCGCTTATCAATTTTTTTATTTTTTCTAAAACTATTGTGTGGTTTTGATTCCATTGAAAAATAATGTTTTTGCGAAGCAAGGATCGAAGTGGAGTATTTATTTCTGAATAATTTGGAATAAAATTTCGCAAATAATTCAAAGTACCTAAGATTTTTTCTAAATCGCGCCGATTCTTTGGTGGATTTATTTTTAAAATTGATTTTATTCGTTCGGGATCGGGTTCCAAACCGTTTTTTGGAACCGACTTAACATCCGAGAGATAACTTTAAAGGTGTAAATTCAGATTAAATTGAATGTTCGGTGCGATTCACGCTAGAATCGTAATTAGTATCAGAATCAAAAAGGACTGTCAATTGTGAAACCGGAAGAACGAGTGTCCTGTCCTATCAAGAACTTGTCGGCAACTGATTCTTCTACTTCAGGACCGTCGGTCGCAAACGAACTGTTTTTGTCAACTTTTACGATATGGGCGTGGAAAAAGTCTTCCGATCTCAGATCCAGGCACAGAAGTTTAAAAAAATGAATGCTTTGGTCAACCTTAAATTTACCAAAATTACCATCAACTTACAGAATCCAGAATCTGTTCTCTGTTATACGATTAATAATCACATAATTATAAATAGGAATGTTAAAATTAGTTTTTAGAATAAACAGTTTTGTTTTTTGTAATATTATTTATTTTTTTTGTTTTTATATTCAATTTTATTAAAAATAAAATTTATTATCAAAACACACTGAGTATATATATTTTTATAAAATTATTTAAGTGATTTATTAGTTTATTTGTATGCGTGCATACAGGAAATTCGAAATAAAATAACCAAAATTGGCAAAAAATAATACCCAAACTGTCGGCTACATTTTGTGTGTATATCTAGTTCGTAAGTCCAGTCTGTTATTTTAGTTCATTCGACTAACCATTTCAATATTTTTGTTATTTGTTTTGTTAATTTTATTTCTGTAATAACTCATTCAGTTGGTTATTTTGACATTTTTTTTACTATATTTGCTTAGTTAAATTATATTCAAATAAATAAAATAGGAAAATAGGTTTTACAGTTTTTTTATTAAATTTTCGTTAAATTTATTGGATGAACAAATAAATTTTGTTCTCGTTTATATATATATTTATATATGTAAACAAAATTTGTAGGTAAAAAATCGACATCTTTCCATGGTGTTGTCATAATTCATAATACCGATTTAGTTGACGAGTAAAAAAATTCCAAAGACAAAGCTGTTGTTTGTAGCAGATAAGAAAACTACATAATCAATTCTATTCTTTAGAAATATGAAATCCATCTAAAACTATTTAAAAAAAAAACAAACTTCATGTTGTGCTAACTTTTTTTGAATTGAGTCAACAAATATTTTTTAAGCGTTTTTTTATGTTTTTTATAGTACTTTCATGCTACGTACAAACAAAACTATAAACAGACAAACAAAAAATTATGCAAATATGAAAAAACTACAATAAAAAAATAAAATTTAAAAAAAAATTGCATGAGGTTGGTTGTAAATCATAACCCAAAAAAAATGTTTTTTTAAGTTATTTTCTTTTTCTTACTTCATTGTGACTTTCGTTTTGTCATTTTTTTTATTTTGTTCCTTATTTGGCGACAAATAAATAGTTCGTCATAGTCAATTTATGTTATGAGTTTAAGTGGAAAAAAAACGATTTGTTTTTACAAAATTAATAGGAAGAGACAATTTCCGAGATCGACAGACAAATGTTCAAAAAAATGTTACTCATTGCCCCGCATGGGATTTGTTATATGTCTTAACTGTATGTTAATTTTTTACCTTCAATTGTAACAATACGGCGTAGGTACTATAGTCCAGTATAGTCGGCTTAAGATCAAACTTCCGCATGGTACCTGTTTTGGTCTTAGCTATCCGTTGACATGTCATTCGTCGAGATTTGTGACATACATCTTATTTTTCTGAATTTCAAAAACCATGAGTTAATCAATTTTTGCAATTTTTTTCAATATTTTTGTGCAACAAAATATGTGAGAAAATATGATGGAAAGATGTTAGATATCCATGTTATCAAAATTAGTCAAAATAAGACTTAATACCTAAAACTGGCCATAAATCGACCAAAATGCAGCAACCGCAAAATTTTCGTGCAAAGGAAACTATACATTATAAATGTTCTGCTATTCCTAGACTCGTGGCTCTATTGAGCTCAAACTTCAGCACGGTACATTGTTTTGGTCCTATACCTATTAGTTTATTTGTCATTCGCCAAGCTTTGTGGAATCTCATTTTCCTGAATTTCAAGAAGTATGAGTTAACCCCTTGCCGTTTTTGTAATTTTTTCAATATTTTTGTGCGACAAAAAATGTAATCAAAATTAGTCAAAATAAAACTTTAACTTTACCTAAAACTGGCAATAAATCGACGAAAGTCCAACAACCGCCAAATTTGCATGCTAAGGAAAAATGTCCACTAAATGTGCTGCCATTCCATATAGACCTGATGCTCCATTAAACTCTTTCTGGAATCATCGTCATTCCAATTGATAAATAATTAGACAACAATTAAAAAGAACAAAAACACTTTGCTTTCAAAGCTTGTCACATTATATTAAGCTTATACGAGAATAACATTAAAATCTTAAATAATCAAAAACTAATTATTTATTTCTTCATTCACAAATTTAATCCTCCCACATATGATATGACGAAGAGATCATACACACTTAATATATTGCCCATGGTATCGAGATTATTTTCTTAACAGAAAACAAAACAACAAAACGAAAAAAATTTAACACATGTTTCTTCGTAGTTTTTATGTCTGTAAGTTTCTTATTTTATTTATTAAAATATATTAAGATTGTGATCAAAGGAATTAAATAAAACGAAACATATATTTGAAATTGTCTTTTTATTAGGATTTCAATAAATTTAAAAAAAAAAATTAAATAAACAAACAAAACAACATAAACATAATAATAGTTGGAGGATCAAGTATATAAATTTTATAGAAAAAATATTAAAACATTAATCAAAGATAAACAATTTTTTTTTATTTTTATTTTATTTGAAGAAAATTAACAACAAAATTATGAAATTAACGAAAGGAAAATTTATAGCGATATGAGAAAATTTAGTTGAAATTAATTGTTATGTATTTAGTTAAATGGTAGTTAATGGAGTTCTTGGGAGATTTTGTAAATAATCAATTATGATGAGTTATTGCGATAGAGTTGTGATATTGAAAGTGAATTTTATATTTTTGAATACATGTGGTACATGTGACTCTTTTGTAATAAATGATTATTATTGTTGAATTAAATTATTACTTGAAGTTAATATTACTAATGTTGAGTCGAGAATAAACATAATATATGGGACTGGAATACGGTCACCAATACAACCAGACTTGTTTAAATTGAGACAATTGAGAGATATTAGACAGTTCCAGGCTCCTTTTAACGTAGCGAGTCCCGACTCTAAAGCCTTGATTGTAATCTGACTATAGGTAAAGGTGTCAAATTCTGTTACAGATATTATATTTTACTTCATTCAATCCACGGCCTCTTTTATAGCTCAAGTTCAGCCTAAAAAATACTGCAGTGACCAGGCAGACGAAAAGATAGGTTTAAATTTAGCACTGGGCAGGTTACTCCATTCACTTTCGACTCATCCATGTAGAAGTTTACAACACCTGAATATTTATCTAATTCACTTTCCCAATCCTCTTTGGATGGAATATTATTTGTGGAGAGATCCTTTGTGGAAGGTTTTGGAATGGAATAGTTTATGCTCGAAGGAATGTCCTACTTACCAGAATTGAGGAGCCCCCTATTTTTATTTTTAATTGGAGGGGTCTAGAAGCTGAACTAATTAGTTAGCTAGTTCGGGTATCATGGCGACCCAGAGATCTGTTGTGCTTAGCTCGGATGTTGTTATACTGTAGATTACGTCGATGTTACCGCAAAAAGTTCGATGTGGTTGAATCCGAACCCCTTAACATAGTTAATTTACTAGATTGGACTAATGTTTTGAAGAAGTGCTAGTCTCCCTTGACCGAGCTTAACGTATCTGCACCATGCAAGTTCAGAGCAGTTGCAGTTAATGCGTTGCATGGTTTCTGCCTTCGAGTTGCAGAATCTGCATCTTTTGGAGGTTGCAAGGCCTAATTTGTTAAGGTGTTGATTTATCGGACTATGTCCTGTCACATTTTCAAAAACTTTTTAAATACAGTAGACCCTCCCGAATTCTCCATAGTTGTTTATTTCATTTCTTTTCCCAACTTTGGATAACCCTAACTTTGGTAGCATTTTTATATCAGCTTTGAATTGAAACCCATCGCATTCAGAGCCAATAGCATCGCCTGACTATCAGAAATAATGTACATGAAATAATGTAATAATGTTATGTATCTGTGTTGCTGTATTTTCTTTCGGCACATAGCATTGCAATGTAGTTTATGGCAAAGGTTTCAGCTTGAAGTGCTGTTGCAGAGATACCCAGTGCTAACAACCGTTTATCGGGATCCATTCGTTTACCTGATGCTGGCATCGGATTGTAGTGATTTGTAAGTTGCTTTTGACTCCTTCCCTGGTCCCTTTTTTGACAATAAACCGTTTTTCTGGATCAGTGATATTATGGTTAGTATTTACAGTCAGATATATCGACAGTCGATCTGCAGTTCGGAAAGGATCGTTAGATGACCGATTAGGTTACCAGGTTTGAGTGTTTCGACTGCAATCTGTAGCGGAGATCTGTGAACACTATGATGCTGCCGTAGATCTTATGTATAGGTATGCCCAACAACTACAACTCTACTTACAGGTAAACTTCAGCCAAACTGCCATACTGGTTTCTATCTGTTTTATTAAGACACCAATAAGAGTAATATGAAAATGAATTGCTTGTGCTGCTTTTGGTGTGCTCCTTAGAGCTCTACTAGTGATGTTGTAGAGAAGTTTGGACTTTGTTCAAACAAAACAAAATATTAAATCGGAAAAATATTGAATCTATGACAAAACGAATTACACTTGGAAATCTCTTATTCATGAATCACAGAATAATGTAAAGAAACTAATAATTAGCTATAACAGAGAAAATAATTTAGCAGTACAAAAACAAATCAACAAAAATGATTTATATATCAAAATACAAAAGGCTTACATTATTTTATTTCTTGAATGTTGTCTTCTTCCAAAACCAGTCCTGTGGAACAGATGTTGATTGTTGGCTGGAATTCATTTTACAAAACTTTAATTTATTAAAAGCATCATGAAATGATTAGGTCTGTCAATTTGAAATATATCCCTCATAGTCTGATCGAATTTATCTACACGCCAATAATTATTTGTATTCCGAAGCTCAGAAATATCATTAACTTTTTTAGTTGCTTGTTGATTGACATTAAATGTATGAATATTTGCATTTAACATACAACGGCATGGAATGAAGCGATCACCGTAGCCGTTGGGTATAAAAAGTGTGTTGAACGGTTTCGTTATTACTTTACCTGAATAACTATTTTCACGTTTTACTTCGGTCTGAAAGACCTAAGTATTACATTCATGAGCTCAAAGTGAAATTCTTACCCCCACTTTTTTTGACATTTCTCGACGTTTTAGGACCTCCTGATTCTAAAAAAGCAAAAAAAAAAAAAAAAGGTATGTCTGTCTGTCGGCCGGCCGGCCGGCCGTCATTACCTACACTGCAGGGAAAACCACTGGAGGGATTTCAAAAATTTTTTTTTCTAAAAATAGGTATATTCAATGGACAGGTCCGAAAGGACGCTGTGTTCGATAACTGTACCGGAAGTGTGTCAAAAAAATCATTATGTGTGTCAAAACATGGAAATTTGCATATTTTTGGCTTAAAAAACGTTCATTTTAAGTGATTACGAGTAGGAACGTTGAATTTGGAGAAATCTTGATGGTCGGGATTGGTATGTGAGATCAAAAACTAGATTATTGCATTATAAGTTTGTCAAAAAAAAAGTTGTCAAGTGTGTCAAAAGAAAGATTTTTATTTATTTTTTTACCTAATTTTTTGGAAAAAAAATATAAAATTAATTGTTTGTTTGAAATGAAGTTTTATTATTATTATTGAGAATTATGGCATTATAAGTTTGTCAAAAAAGTGTTGTCAAGTGTGTCAAAAGAAAGATTTTTATTTTTTTTTTACCCAATTTTTTGGAAATAAAATTGTTTGTTTAAAATGAAATTTTATTATTATTATTGAGAATTATAGCATTATAAGTTTGTCAACAAAATGTTGTCAAGTGTGTCAAAAGATTTTTATTTAGTTTTTTACCCAATTTTTGGGAAAAAAAATAAATTGTTTGTTTGAAATGAAATTTTATTATTATTATTGAGAATTATGGCATTATAAGTTTGTCAAAAAATGTTGTCAAGTGTGTCAAAAGAAAGGTTTTTATTTATTTTTTACCCAATTTTTTTAGAAAAAAATAAAATTAATAGTTCGTATGACATGATATTTTATTATTATTATAGAGAATTATGGCATTATAAGTTTGTCAAAAAATAATGTCAAGTGTGTCAAAAAATGATTTCATTTAATTTTTTAGCCAATATTTTGGGAAAAAAATGTAGCTGTTTTTATGACGTAAATGCAATTTAAAATGAAATTGGACATGGAAATTTTTGAATTTGTTGTAGTTTTTGAAATATTTTTGGAATTTTGAAAAAGTTTGTATATTTGATTTTGTAATAATTTTTGCAATATTTTTAGAATTTCGGCAAAAGTTTTAATTTTTGATTTTGTAAGAATTTTTGTAATATTTTTAGAATTTTGAAAAATTTTTAATTTTTGATATTATTATAATTTTTGGAATTTTGAAAAAAGTTTTAATTTTTGATTTTGTAATAATTTTTGCAATATTTTTAGAATTTTGGAAAAGTTCGAATTTTTAAGAATTTTTGGCATATCATCAGAATTTAGAAAAAGTTTAAATATTTGATTTCATTCTAATTTTTGGAATATTTTTGGAATTTTGAAAAAGTTTGATTTTATTTAATTTAACAATATTTTTGGAATTTTGATTACAATTATCCGGCAACGTATTGATGTTTCGTGTTAGTTTTGTAATAAATTTTTAAACAGAGTCTATCTCTGAATACTTGTACTTTAACAAAGAGTTATGTTTGATATTAATCGCTGCCCAAAACTAAAAACCATGTCCTCATAAAAGTTTTGTTGCCGAAAACTATATCAAAATCCTTAACCCAGACCGAAGTCTTGATATCTCAGAGCTTGAGATTTCAGCCCCTCCATATTTTGTATTTGAATTTGTGTTTTATATTCATTTTTCATTTTCATTTTATTTACTTAATGATTTATAAAACAATTTCCACTAAAACTCATTACCTTAAAATATATAAATAAAAAACTTCGATATAACCAATTAAAACAAATAACTTAATTTTCTATAATAAAAATTGGCCTCGGTTTCGATTTAAATTTACACAAAAATATTCTTTGTTTAATTTTAATTTATTACTAATCTTCGATCAAAGCAATTTGATCGCTTATATACAGACAGTTTAGGTACAGACAGCATTTCAAAACAATCAAATACATATTAAACAATCATTTATGTAAAACATGTATTATTAATTGACATTGAGCGACGTAACTAAACCGTCAACAAAAAAAATGTTTTTGCACAGTATAGTACAAACAAATGTCCCTACGCTTATTACAATTGAAGAGAATAAATTAATAAATTATATTAGCGAATTTCTTTGTATATAAATACTATTATTTTAGAGTAAAAATTGAAAATAGTCCGTCGTTACAATGTGGCTCTCTGAATTTTCATCAAGAATAACGTGGGGTATCAATACCATATCTTTGTCCAATGACGATTTTGAACATGTAAAACGCTATGGTGGCTTTCCTTACATTTTCAAGAATGTTGAGCTTTAGCGTAGTTTGCAAGACAAAATGCAATCCAAGTTATAAATTTGCTCTGTCTGTGATACTCAGGCTGATTCCGCTTAAAGTTGGGCTATCGAATTCAGGGAGTTTGCGCTCCCTAGAGGAAAAAACCATTCCGATTGTTGTGGATTTACTCCCCTACCATCTCCTCCAGGTATCAATTCATTTGGTGAGGATGAAAAGAATACTTTGCGTTAGATTGCTGAGCTACCAAAGTCATCAATAACAATACCATCCGCATAACCAGTTACCCTAAAAAGCCAAACCCTTCCAGGCTTAGTAACAGATCATTAAAGACCAACTTTCAAACATGGGGCAACAGTACTTAACCTTGCGGTGTGTCTTTTCCTAAAAAATTGCCAGTAGCTTACTCACTAAGACAGGTTCTGACGAAACTTCCCCTAAGAAACAGGTGAATCTAGCTAAGCAGTAATACCTCCACCATAAATTCACAAGCGAGTAGGTCATCGCCACGGGACTTGTCAAAGGCTCCCCTGAGCAATATAGCAGGAAGTAGCCATTTTTCAATTGAACGTATGAGAGAGTGCAAGTCCGTTTCCACAGAATAAGTATAATGACAACCTTTTAGGTTCGATTGAACCTCTCAAAAAGTTTTAAATCAAACTTTCCATTATTTTCAGAAAGTAAGAAAAGATATTAATAGGCCTAAAATCTTTGGGATTGCAATGAGATAGCTTACAGGACATAGTACAAGACTACTCTTAAAAATCACTAGCCGCCAGGACATGGTTAAGTCAAGGGTTTTTTGAATATCTGTAAAGATTCGAACCTGCATACTTTGAGAGCTTACAGTTTTTAATGGCCTACAAGATATTATACCAGTACTAATGATTTGTTTGACACAGTCATGACCTACCCGTTTTCCATGGATCATAACCGCAAGTATCTCAGAGCTGCTCGAAAAAGGCGCTTTTATCGGGAACTCTATCGACTTCACGGCTGAAATGGTCGTTGGCGATAACTCCATCCGGTCGTTTGCGATAACTTGGAACGGTGGGACTAGTTTGTAGTATTTTGCAAATTCTTGATGTCTTGATCTCAGAGAACCCATGCCTTTCATACAGTTCCGCTCCTGGAATAAATTTCACATATCTCAACTCATGTTTAATAAGTTTTTAAGATGTATACAACTCTGGTTTTCTTTGCATTCTTGAAAAGCTTTTTACACAGCTTGCGATTAACTTGACATTTACTCGTTCACTATGGCTGCTATAATTGATTCTTCATAGCAAATTATAATTAATTCTTCATTGATTCAACATAGTTTTAGTGCATATCTTTTAAATATGTTTGTATCTAATTGTGTATGCCTCAATTGTATTAAAAACCTTAATTGTTGAAATATTAGTCGAAATAATGATGATTTTGTTTAAATATACTTGAAAGAGAATCTCTCGTTTATAATCACAGTATAGTATAGGGTTCCCACTTCAGCCCAAGGTAGTTCAAGGTTAAATAAAAAGCCCCACCTGAGTCCAATATCACGCGTGAGATCACGAGAGATTTTTTATTTGACCTTGGATTGAAGTGAAGAGCTCATAGGTCAAGGTCACCAAAAAAGAAGTCAAAGGTTTAAAACGTCCACCAACATCTCAAGACGCATGTTGTTGTGGGACCTAGGTCTTAAAACGCATCTATGTGTTGTTGTGACACATTTTGTAATTCCTACTACACAACGCGTTTTATTAAAATAAAAAAGAAACTCATGCATAGCCTTATACTCAGGTGGGACTTTAGGTTTGATCTTGAACTTGACCTTGGACACAGGGAGATTCTTTGATTAATAATATGCATCTCATGTGTATAATAACTGCGTTCTTTTGATACATTAGAAATTTTAAGTCTATAGTAAGTTTTGGCACGTCATTACATCAAATGATGGTATTGACCGGATATTAAGGCTGACCATTTTTAAGTCAATTCTTTTTGTCACAAGGTAAATGAAAAATAATCAGAAGTTGAAAATTCAAATATTTGACTTTCTAAAAACATCTAAAAACAAAAGAAAATTGTAATAATTTATCAATCTCACACAAATGTTCTTTTGTTGCCACCAGGAAAAGATATCGAGCGAAAATCCTGGAAACTGAAGCTATCCCGCGATAGCTAGGTGTGAAAAGCCTGTCACGTGCGACAAGTCGGGAACCTACCACTTATCACTTGCATATATGTATATTTCTGACCTATGTTTGTTTATATGCACTATAATGACAAAAACGTTATCTCATACACAAATAAATTGTGATAAAAGAGACCAGATGCTGAAGTGCTATTATAGGTAACCATGGGAATGATGACAATTGAGCACACCATACATTTTCAATTTTCAAAACATACTTTTTGATTCTCCATTTGAATATATTCATTTGTCCGTAGTTCAATGAGATCGTCTTTCAATAAATCACTCTCAACCATTGAGTCAAATTAAAAATTAATAGATCTACACTGAAGGAAAAAAATCGGTTACTACAATGTATTTTGTGTCAACCGAATGTGTTTTGTCACAATAAACCTCAAAATCAGATGTCATGTCATACGGATGTCGGATGTCAAAATCAACATATGATAGATCCAACAACCAAATGAAATGTCAAAGTGACAACGAAAATTCCCAAATGCCGAAATTTCCCACCAAATACCTTTTGGTGAAATAAAAACAGTTTTGAGTCAAAAACTCACAAATAATAGCAGCTTGACCCAAACAAAAATATGTGAAACACACGACCTGTATTGAAGGGGACATGGTAAATTTTTTTTGATTTGAATAAATCAGGATTGACGTTCTCTAACTACATAAATAAAATTGGATACCAAAGAAGGTTTGAAGGTTGGTTTGATTTCAATACGTAAAAACTGATATTAAAATGTTGGTCGAAAATTGAATGGCTTACTCTCAGTAGTGAAAAATTCATCAAAAGTTTGGCTCAGCTGTTTAAAGTGATTTTTGACCTCATTTGCAATATTGTTTTTTTATCATTTGCAACAAGGATTTCTTTAAGCAAAGGATAAATTCGAAAAAGTTCTGTTGCAAACATGGATAATCCGAATTGGAGGTTGGCAACTATAGCGATCATTCCAAATCTTGCATTAAAATGCCATTGTTGTTCTACTTAATTTATTTTTGCCCACAAATTTAATAAAAATAAAATGATAAAATTTTACTAACCAAATTGTTAAAATTATTTTTATTTATGACTTTAATGTAAATTCGTAAAATTAGAACTTCTCATCCCCAGATATTCTAGCTTGCACCGCTAACGGGTGTGAGCACCCCCAGGATAAGAGCCAATAAACTAGAGGAATCAGTCAGCGTGTCTTCAAATTTATCCAAATTGCATGTAGATTCAGGAGTTTTTGGACTGCAACTGGGAGTAGTTCGAGGTTGAGGTGTTAGAGGTTATAAAGGTAAGTTTATTCCCCGTATTACAAATAGACAAATTTGTGCCAAAGATAAAATCCAGAATTAACTCACCTTGTACATTGGTCGTGCTGCCTCCAATCGTATAGTGTACATTAGCAACAACTCTCAGGGCAACCTCGACTTTCCGCCTATGAGCATCCGTGACCAGGTTACTTACCTTATCAGTCATTAAAACCTCGTCATACGTAAGTAAGCTGATATAATCCAGAACCTCTGTTTGTGAAGCTCCAGGCCCACCGCTGTTATGCCTGCATCGGTATGGCCAGTAAATAGAAAAAATTTTAGTTTGGGTTTCACCAAAATACAAGATCAAAATTTACCTACATTTTATTGAGGAAATCTTTGTTATCCTCCAGTTAAGGTTATAAAGCTATGGATTGCTCTATTTCAATATTTTTAGTTCCTTACCTTGAACTTTGGGTATTGTAGGAGGGTCAACTTGGTATATCCTCTAGTCTTTACATCAACCACTTCCAGTTTTCTTATAAAACTGATCGTTTGCCTATACGGCATCAAAGATGCTATTAATTTGATACGATTCCGATATCAAACACAATCTCTGGAGATCGGAATCGACCCGGCATTTTTGCTGATAATTCTCAGAAAGGTGTCAGCTAGTGCTGTTATCACCTTCCTCTAGTTAGCAGACGTCATGCTGCAGTCCTCTGTACTACCTCTGTTGCTCTGTACTACCATAACCTTCAATATTGTAAGCCTGCTTGTTATTTTAGCACAGAAAAAATCGTGAGCTTTAAGCGCCATTTTGAAGAACTAAAAAATTAAGAAATGTTTAACGTCATCTTGAAATATCAAACTCCATCTAGAAAAATTTAAACGAATTTATCTTAATCCATTTTTTGCATATGGCGTGGATCAATCGGGCTATGCATATTGGGGGTTTTGATACAGCCCTAGTTATCTTCGCATTCTTGAAAAGCTGCTTACTCTCCTGGAGAGTATATAATGATTTGGACTTTTATACGATAATATAATATTCAAAAACTATATATTACACCGAAACACTGAATTTATAACAAACAAACTTACACTTGCAAATCTCTTATTATGAATCACTTTGAAATGTATCAAATCTTTTAATTAACTAACAGAAAAATATTTTAGTTCTACAAAAATAAAATCAAAAATTATGCAAAGTAAAATTCAAAAAAAAGGCTTACATTAATTTATCTCTTGAATGTTGTCTTCTTCCAAAACCAGTATATGAAACCAAATGTTGATTGTATGCGCCAATAATTTTTTGTATTTCATATATCATAAACCTTTTTTATTGCTTCTATGATTGCAGGTATCATGGAAAAATGTTGGATAAAAAGGAAGATGAAAATCGCTGAATCCATATATTTCCATGATATGCTTATTAGTATTAAGTTTGATTATGTACTTTGTTTTGATTATAGTTACTATCCAATTTTGCATCCGACACAATATTAGTGGTAGCTGCTCTACATACCAACACTGCATGTTTTTTTTTTGAATAAAATGTGTTGTGTTATAGGGTTTACAATATGTGTCACAACGACACATAAATACCTTTTAAGACCTAGGTCCCACAACAACTGGCGTTCTAAGGTCATGATGAACGCTCCTTTTAAACTTCTGCGGGTTGGAGTCACCTGAGACTAAGGATTCCGGCAAACTATTCCATTTGTACGCAGTTCGGACAAAGAAGTCTTTCTGCGATCTGCCTGTATGCCAGTGTGGGATCTCGACCGTTTCACTGGTTGCGGTAGCCGATTGTCGAGTGGAAGAGGGGTAAGAATAAGTTTGAGGCATGTGTTGCTGATTTCATCTGAGCACTGTTGATGACGATATTTATAAAAAACAACGAGGTCAGCAACAGTGCGACGATGTTGTAGGGAATCAAGTTTTGATGTCAAAGTTCGATCACCCCCAATTCGTATAGCCCGCTTTTGAACAGAGTCCAAGAAGGCCAAGATGGAAACAGAAGCAGCACCCCAAACTTGACAACAGTACTCCATACAGGGACGAATATAGGACTTATAAACATTGAGCAATTGGTATGGAGTGAAATTTTTTTTGCATCTATTTAGGAGGCCGAGTTTTTTAGACGTGCTTTTTGCCATCGCCATTACATGATCGTTCCAGAGTAGGTCATTTGAAACTGTGATACCCAATAAACGAATGCTTTTACATTCACCTATTGGTTCATAAAAATAAAAACACAAAACGTCCAGATAACATTATTTTTTCTTAAAAAACTTAAGCTTTCGATTGTTTTTGGTGCTGTCGTATTTATAAATATAAATATTTATTTTCTTTGGCTTAAAATCGCAATTCAAATCATAACTAAAACAAATTATGGTTTTGAAATGTCACAAAAATACAAACTCAATATTCTGGTAAAATAAAATTGATATATTTTTAAACAATTTATAAATGAAAATAAATATAAATATTTAATTAATAGAATTAATAGAATTAATAGAACCCCTCAGGGGTCACTGGTCTGATTAGACCGTGATACGGGACTTGGCGAACCCGAGGTACCTGAGCTAAAGTGGGCTCTAGCCTGCTATTGCAAACCGTAAACCTGTTGTCATGTCTAGCGGGAACGGGGACCTTGGCTTAGCCGCCCGGGTCGCGGGAAGGTGCTCCCTTATTAGCACCCCCTGGTGGGTACACACTAGAGAGGACTCTTGCAGGGTCAAACCATAAAAGTACCATCCTCTGGGCACCTGTCGCCCCCAGTTGTATATAGACTTCTAACAGGTATAGACGAAGGCCTGTTGGTGACCTTTATTGCGTCTAAACTCGTGGGAACAATATGGATAAATATTTTAGTAACCTTTCAAATTTTTTAAAAAACTTTGTTTTCACCTGTTTATTATTTCTTACATCCTATCATGAAATATTGGCCTATGTCATATTTTATTATATGATAGGATTTATTGTTTAGTTACCCATTTTTAAAACAAATTATATTTTGATCAAATGACTATCACATTTGATAAAAAACTTTTTAAAATACACATTCAAAATATTTGTGGATTGAATGCCAACCGGGACGCCGTGCAACATCATCTCGAGCATGACCAACCGCATATTCTTTTTCTTACAGAAACACAAGTTTCTGAAAACTATCCCTATGACGTAACACTAAATCCCAAATATAGGCTTGAATCAGCTTTTAAACTCCATCAAGGTGTATGTGCATAAATTCATGAGAGTGTTGCATATAAACGCTTTCCAAATTATGAAGTACATGGTGATGGCTACAGTACAGTAGTATTAAAGATTTGTCTACCTGAAATTTCTTTTTTCACAATAGCTCTATACCGGTCCCCAAACAAACATAATCCCAATTTTTTTAATGACTTGACTAATGTTGTCGACGAAATTAGAGCACAATTTCAAAGTTGTGAGGTTATCGTTACCGGTGACTTCAACGTCCACAACAAATCGTGATTGGAATTTTCCAAAATGACTGACGACAACAATGGAAGGCAGGCAGAAATATTTGCTGCATCGCACGACCTGACGCAGATTGTAAAAAGCCCAACTTTCACTCCTCGTAATGGCGGTGATAAAAGTTTTCTCTTAGACCTTTATCTCACATCTATGCCAGATATTACGATTGTCGATGTCGATAAGGGTAGTATTGGAAATTCTGACCATTATCTAATCACATCAGTTATCAAAGCTGATTTGCTACAAACTAGAGTTCCCAAATCCCGTAAAATATTTCACTTTTCAAAAATGGACACCAATGGTCTCCGAAGTTTTTTTCAAGGTTTCCCTTTTGATCGTCATTGTTTTTATACTGACGTTGTAAGTGTTTCTGCTCAAAACTTTACTGAAACCATTCAATTCGGTATTAACAAATTCGTTCCCTTTTCAATAATGAAACCCCAACAAAAATATTTGTTTTCGAAAGCAGCCAAATTGGCTCTTAGAAACAAACGTAGATTATTTAATATTTGGATTCATAAAAAGAACTCTGTTAATCGATCCCAATATTTAAAGGCTAATAAAATATCAAACCAGATAATTGAAAACGAAAAAGCAGAGATTGACAGAGCGAAAGCGGCAAAACTTTCGAGTATGTCAATTTCTGACAAAAGTTTTTACAGTGCCATTAATTCTTTAAACTGTGGTACTAAATCTTCTATCCCTCCTATCATTGATGGAGACTCAATCATTACTGACCCTGCAAGGAAAGCTACATTGTTCGCGGAACGCTTTGCTTCAAATTCAACAGTTTTAGAAACTCCTAAAGAAATTCCTCAAATCCAGTCTTCAGGAGTCAATATGAAACAATTACATTTCAAACCCAAAATTGTCGAAAAACTTTTAAGGGGGTTAAACAACAAAAAAGCTTCTGGTCTGGACAACATTCCTCCTGTTATTCTAAAAACATTTTCAAAAGAATTTGCACCAACCCTCACCAAAATATTTTATAAATTCTATAAATCTGGTATTAATCCATCCTGCTGGAAGTTGGCCAATGTCCAGCCTGTACCAAAAAAAGGAACGAAATGTGATATTTCAAATTATAAACCAATAGCCTTACTCCTAGTCATGCCTAAAATATACGAGCACTATATTAATTCACACATCCAAATTTTTGGAAGACAACCATTTGATATCTGACAGCCAATACGGTTTTAGAAACAAAAGATCAACAACCTGATGATATCGTGGACATCCGCCTTCGCTGGGTTTTATATTAAAACACTTTTGACGTACAATGTATATGAACAAAAGTTTGTACAATATTATTTTATTTTCACTTATGCAAATGGTTTACACAAATTAAATTTATTAATAGTTAAACTATAAGTTTTGATTTGAATTTTAATTTTAAGTTTAGACTTGCAAAGCATCTCGATTGCGAGCTCGAAAAGGAATGAAATTTTATTATATTTTAGCGCCAACCAAAATGATAGACAAATATTACATTGCACTATAATTGATGTTCGAAATTTGAATTCGATTTAATAAATTAATTAATTTATCGTATTAATTAATTAATTTATCGTAAGGATGGCGTGCGTATGATTAAGTAGCAGATGGTTCGTATCATGAGTTTGTGGTGATTAATTATTTGGATTCAAATATATTAACCACTACAGTACCCCGCTCGTAGATGAAAGCCCCCGCTTAGTGTGCCTGTTCGAAATGAACAGCTTTGTGTGTTCGAGAAGCTGGCGAACGATCAGCTGAACACAAGATACCATACGCTGGCTTCAACCTGTCGATCGAGACGGATTGTTGTTTGCCTTTGATGTCGGTAACGAAATGTTTTCGTAGACGTCGTATGATTCTGTATGGACCTTCATATGGGGTTCGTAAACCAATGCGTACTCTATCAACCCTAACGAAAACGTAGTCGCAGTTTTCTAGCGACTTCGGAACAAATATGTCGTTTTGTTTGGTTTGTCGTGTAGCTGTTGGAATTAGATTGTGCATTGTGTTTCGAAGTTGATCAATGACTGTATCGTGACTTGGCAGTTGTGAAAGAGGATTTTCGACGAAGAACTCACCGGGCAGTTTCAGTGTTTGCACTGAGCACTTCAGATCTTCTTTCACTGTAGCTCGAATACCTAAAAGAATGATTGGCATTTCGGAGCTCCACTGAGTAGTGTTGCCTCTGGCCATAAGAGCAGCTTTAAGTTGTCGATGAAAACGTTCTACCGTTCCGTTCGCTTGTGGATGGTAGGCCGTTGTACGTATACGATGTGAGCCTAAAAGTTTAGTTAATTCGGTAAAGAGTTTAGACTCGAATTGTGTTCCCTGATCCGTTGTAATATGCAGTGGAACACCGAATCGTGATACGTAATTGTTGACAAATGTCGTGGCTATGGTAGCAGCAGACATGTCAGACATAGTATAAGCTTCTGGCCATCGAGTGAATCGATCAACACAAGTTAAAATATAAGAACATCCATTAGAAGGAGGAAGTGGACCTACGATATCTATATGGATATGTTCGAAACGAGATTGTGGAATTTCGAATTGTCCCGTAGGACTTTTTGTGTGTCGTTGGACCTTAGAGCGTTGGCAAGATAAACAAGACTTTGTCCAGTGATTAATATCTTTATTAATACTGGGCCAAAAGTATCTAGCTGTAATCAATTTACGAGTACCGTTGACACCAGGATGTGACAAGTTGTGTAAAGTGTTAAACACAGTTTTGCGTAATGGTTCTGCGATGTATGGGCGATTGTTACCCGTTGATGTTTCGCAGACGATTTCGAATCCTGGTAGTTTAAAAAGCTCTAGTTTCATTGATGAACTAGCGTGACATACGGAACCAGAAAATAAATTCTGAAGTTCTAAGTCTGCTTTTTGTGCAGCGATGATAGCATCGTAGTTGAAGTGAGTCTCAACTGATGCAGCTTCGTTGTCGGATGCACGAGATAATGCATCCGCGACTGTGTTATCTTTACCCTGCACATGTTGGATATCGGTAGTAAATTGACTGATAAAATCTAAATGGCGAGATTGCCTTGGATTTCGTTCCGTTTTAGATTGTATTGCACGAGTGAGAGGCTTATGGTCGGTGTAAATTGTGAATTCGCGACCTTCGACACAATACCTGAAGTGTTTTATAGCTAGGTAAATTGCGAGTAGCTCTCGATCGAATGCAGAGTATTTAGTTTCAGCGTCTGAAAGTTTCTTTGAGAAAAATCCCAGTGGTTCCCAACAATCATTATTACGTTGCTGTAGCACTGCTCCGACAGCAATGTTCGATGCATCCGTAGTGATACTGTATGCAGCATCGTTACGTGGATGAACTAACAACGTGATATTGCCCAATTCTGTTTTTAGCTTGGTGAATGCGAGTTGACATTCGTTTGGCCAAGTGAAATTTTTCGGAGTCTTGGGTTTCTTTAGTAAAGCGGCCAAGTGTGTATGAATTGGGGCAAGTGTTTCAACTAGTTTCGGTATGAATCTATGATAATAATTTATCATACCGACGAATTGCTGAATACGTTTGATTGATGTTGGTGCTGGAAATTCCGTAATGGCATTAATTCGTTCTTGAGAAGGCAGAATACCATTAGGTGTTATCGTGTGGCTGAGGAATTCGAGAGTGTTTACGCCAAAAACGCATTTCGAACTCTTTATGTGAACGCCAAACTCGCTAAGTTTCTGGAAGAGTTGTTCCAAATGGAGTTTGTGTTGTTCCTCATTTTTCGATGCCACTAAAATATCGTCGATGTAGACGAATACGAAGTCTAAATCTCGAACGATTTCGTTAATGAAACGCTGAAACGTTTGTGCAGCATTACGTAAGCCGAATGGCATTCGAGTGAATTCGAAGAGGCCAAATGGAGTGGTAATTGCGGTTTTGTGAATATCATCATTCGCGACGGGAATGAGATGATAGGCTCTAATAAGGTCAATTTTAGAAAAGATAGTACAGCCATACAAATTCATCGAAAAATTTTGTATGTGTGGTATCGGATAGCGATCAGGAATCGTGACCGCGTTTAACCTGCGATAATCTCCACATGGTCTCCAGTCGAGATCTTTCTTTCGAACCATGTGAAGCGGACAAGATACAGAAGAATATGAAATGCGACAAATTCCTAGTTCAACCATATGTTGAAATTCAGTGAACGCAGCATTTTGACGAATAGGATCTAGTCTGCGTGGTCTTGACACAGGCAAGTGACCAGTGGTAACAATATGATGTACCACGTTATGTTTGACCGGTAAGTTGTAGTTCGGCTCTGCTGTTAGGGAAGGAAACTTCTTTAGTAGCAGGCCGTATTCGTTGTCGATCGTGAAATGAATGGGAGTAGGCGTATCTACATTAACCATTGTGGCATTGATTGACAGCTGGGTAGCTGAATCAATCAGCCGTTTTCGTTTCAGATCGACTAAAAGACCAAATTTACGGAGAAAATCAGCGCCAATGATTGGACGATTCACTTGCGCTAGTACGAAAGCGTGTGTGAATGTTCGTTTAAGTCCAATGTCTACCTTTAGGAGTTTAGTTCCGTAGGTATTAATCATTGTGCCGTTGGCTGCTGATAAGACTAGATCGTTTGATTTTAAATTAGAGAAAGTTGATAAACATAGTTTGAATGGGAGCACCGAAAGGTCAGCTCCCGTGTCTACTAGAAATGTTAAATTATTATGTTTGTCGTATGTAAATAGTCGGAAAGTTTGAATGGTTTGGTTGTTTGCCGTAATGATCTCTGGCTTTAGCTGTTTTTTGTAGTAGTACCTGGGTCTACATCCATGGTAGCTGTGGATGTTGACTGGCCAAATGAGCATGGAGATCTACATTTTCGTGCTGCTGTTCCAAAAGTTCGGTGGTAGAAACATAGTCCCGTTCTGTTCTGGGAGCTACCTCGAGATCTCGACCGTGGTCGATATGATGACGGTGATCTGCCACGAAATGGAGAACTATTTTGGCTGTAACGATTTCTTGACAAAGATCTTTGTGAGTTGGCTAGTTTTTCAATCGCTCTTTCAATACGCTCAAAACGATCTTCCATTGCGTTTGAGGATCGTGTTTGATTTGGTTGGTTTGCTAAAGTGGCTCGTGTTGTTGAGCGTGGTCGACGAACTTCGTTTACTTGACTCCGTATATTATTGACAGCCATAGCTTCAAACATTTTGTCGGCCATCTTCGACATTGCTTTGTTCGTAGTTGTATCAGACAGGGCGGCCAAAGGTATGCGGATAACTTCCGGCAAGCTACGCACCCAAAGAGATCTTATGATCTTATCGCTAAAATTACCCCCTGCAAGTTGTTTTATGCGACGAAGTGCTTCTGAAGGAACTTGATCGCCGAGTTCCTGACCAGACAATAGAGTCTCGAGTCGTCGCTCGTCCGATGGGGATAACCGTTCTAGCAAGATTCGTTTTAGCGCCTCGTATTTGTTGGTTTCAGGCATTGAACTAATAATGTCAGATATCAATTCACAGATATCTGGCGTGAGGGCATTTAAAACGTGCAGGTATTTTTGTTTATCACCCTTTATGTTTTGGTATTCGATCGTTTGTTCGGCCACCTGGAACCAGGTTTGTGGATTGCGCGTCCACAATGGTTGCAGTCTAATACTAGACGATGCGCCGAGCTCCAAAGGTGTCTCATTTTTTACACCTTGAGCGTTGGTTATTTGCTCGCCGTCTGTCATTTTTGGTTGACGGTCAGAAAAATTCAAATAAATAATATATAAAAAAAGAAAAGTAAACGCGAATAGTTTCGAACTTCAAAAAAACTACAATATTTTTCCCACAAAATATTTTAAATTTGTAAACGCGTAATTAATTCGTATATTTTTAATATATAAAAATATATTTTTTTAAAACAAAAAAATAATCTTCGTGGTAAACCTTGCACGAAATCGAGTATGCTTTGAATTCCAATGTAATTTAAATATTTGGTTTATGAGTATAAATATATGAAGTAATATAATATATATAATAAGAAAATATATAAAAAAAATCAATATATAATATATATAATAAGAAAATGTATAAAAAAATCAGTTCGCAAAGTAAATTTTGTTATGAAAAAAAAAATTCAATAATATCAATGAAAAATTTCGAAAATTTAAATTTTATAAATGGCAGAAATTGCTCTTATTTTGTTATTCTTTTGGTGCAATAATTCTACGTTTACTCAAAATTTATTCAAAATAATCAATTTTTTTTGAATCAAATATTTTTATAATAAAAAACTAAACGAGTTTTCAAGTCAAAAATGTTGAACCAATTCAATTCAATTGTAAAAATTTAATTTTATATATAAAAAAATAAATTAAGTATTTTTAGGCAAAAAAAAATGTTATTTAATAGTAAATATTATGTATATTTATCTTGTTTATTGGTGATATCCAGATCCGATGTTTTTGAATTGTGTAATTCTTGAATGATGAATTTTTGTTAGAATCTTAGTTGTAAAAATATGGAGGGGCTGAAATCTCACAGCTCTGAGATATCAAGACTTCGGTCTGGGTTAAGGATTTTGATATAGTTTTCGGCAAAAAACTTTAATGAGGACATGGTTTTTAGTTTTGGGCAGCGATGTATATCAAACAAAACTCTTTGTACTAGTATTTTTTATCTCTGTTTAAAAATTTATTACAAAACTAACACGAAACATCAATACGTTGCCGGAAAATTATAATCAAAATTCCAAAAATATTGTTAAATTAAATAAAACCAAACTTTTTCAAAATTCCAAAAATATTCCAAAAATTAGAATAATATCAAATATTTAAATTTTTTCTAAATTCCAATAATATTTCGAAAATTCTTAAAAATTCAAACTTTTTCCAACATTCTAAATATATTGCAAAAATTATTACAAAATCAATAATTGAAAATTTTTTCAAAATTCCAAAAATTATAATAATATCAAAAATTAAAAATTTTCCAAAATTCTAAAAATATTCCAAAAATTCTTACAAAATCAAAAATTAAAACTTTTGCCGAAATTCTAAAAATATTGTAAAAATTGTTTTTGGTCTACAAAATAACATTGACATAGTTGTTAAATGGTGCAATGAAAACGGTATGTCTTTAAATGTGAAGAAATGTTCTATTATATCCTTTTCTAAAAAAAAAGTTACTTCTCTTTCAGATTATTGTATCATTGGTGAACTGATCCCCAGGACGTCATTAGTTCGCGATCTTGGAGTACTTTTAGATACAAAAGTCACATTTGCGCAACATCTTGATAAGATTTGCTCTAGAGGACATTCCTTACTTGGTTTCATTAAACGAAGGGCTAAAGAATTTGATGATATATTTCTAACTAAGACTTTATACTGTTCATTAGTGTTACCTACACTTGAATACGCGAGCATTATTTGGTCTCCTTTTAGGAAAGACCATATTAAACGTATTGAATCTGTTCAGAAGCAATTTTTGATATTCGCACTAAAAAGTTTGGGATTCAAAGGATTTCACCTACCTCCTTATAAGAGTAGACTGTTGCTTTTGAATATGATTTCTTTAGAAGACCGTCGTGAATTATCATCAACTCTCTTTGGCTTTGATTTGTTAACAAGAAATATTCAGTGTATTGATATGTGCAATGCACTGGTATTGAATGAAAATATTTATGGCTTAAGATCTCGTCGTTTGTTAGTTGAACGCATTTCCAATACTGATTATAAGTATTTTGATCCTATTAGTGAATGTATTCGTAATTTGAACAAACGTTGTCATCTTTTAACTACTAATATGAGCCGGACATGTTTTAAAAACATTTTATTAAGAATTTTTAAAACATTGCATACCGTTTGATTCTTGATTCTTTTCTTTTTCTGTTGTTATTTTTTAATATGTATTAAAATTTTAGATTTATTTTAGTTATTAAGTGTTAGATTTTAGTAATTTCTTTGTACTGTCTTAATTTGACTAAATAAATAAATAATAATAATAAATAAAATCAAAAATACAAACTTTTTCAAAATTCCAAAAATATTTCCAAAACTATAACAAATTCAAAAATTTCCATGTCCAATTTCATTTTAAATTACATTTACGTCATAAAAACAGCTACATTTTCTTCAAAAAAATTGGCAAAAAAAATAAATGAAATCATTTTTTGACACACTTGACATTATTTTTTCACAAACTTATAATGCCATAATTCTCTATAATAATAATAAAATATCATGTCACAAATCATTAATTTTATTTTTTTGTAAGAAATTGGGTAAAAAATAAATAAAAACCGTTCTTTTGACACACTTGACAACATGTTTTGACAAACTTATAATGCCATAATTCTCAATAATAATAATAAAATTTCATTTCAAAGAAACAATTTTATTTTTTTCCAAAAAATTGGGTAAAAAACTAATTAAAAATCTTTTGACACACTTGACAACATTTTTCTGATAAACTTATGATGCCATAATTCTCAATAATAATAATAAAATTTCATTTCAAACCAACAATTTTCTTGTTTTCCAAAAAATTGGGTAAAAAAATAAATAAAAATCTTTCTTTTGACACACTTGACAACATTTTTTTGACAAACTTATAATGCCATAATTCTCAATAATAATAATAAAACTTCATTTCAAACAAACAATTAATTTCATTTTTTTTTCCAAAAAATTAGGTAAAAAAATAAATAAAAATCTTTCTTTTGACACACTTGACAACATTTTTTTGACAAACTTATAATGCAATAATCTAGATTTTGGTCTCACATACCAATCCCGACCATCAAGATTTCTCCAAATTTAATGTTCCTACTCGTAATCACTTAAAATGAACGTTTTTTAAGCAAAAAATATGCAAATTTCCTTGTTTTGACACCTTTTCGATTTTTTTGACACACTTCCGGTACAGTTATCGAACACATCGTCCTTTCGGCTCTTCCTATTAAGTAAACCTATTTTTAGAAAAAAAAATTTTTCAAATCCGTCCAGCGGTTTTCTAGATTTCTAGATTTCGCCGGCCGACAGACAGACATACATTTTTTTTTTTTTGCTTTTTTAGAATCAG
This sequence comes from Diogma glabrata, assembly GCA_963693315.1. Classification (NCBI taxonomy): domain Eukaryota; kingdom Metazoa; phylum Arthropoda; class Insecta; order Diptera; family Cylindrotomidae; genus Diogma; species Diogma glabrata. Next base: position 210,142,410 of record OY856188.1, read on the forward strand.
TAGGTCCTAAAACGTCGAGAATTGCCAAAAAAAGTGGGGGTAAGAATTTCACTTTTGGCTCATGAATGTAATACTTAGGTCTTTCAGACCGAAGTAATTGGTTATTTAGTAGAATAATTTTTCTTGATAATTGTTTTATGTTTGTTGTCGTTGCAAAACCTGCTGATTTATGTTGAACTATTGTTATGTATGAATTTGAGGTTAAATTTTTGATGCCTTAGTTGCGAACTTGCTGTATCTTGCAAAATTTTGTTTGAATTTTGTTTTGTTGAATTTTATTCCGATAAAACTGTTGTTATTGTTGAATTTGATTTGTACAAGCTTGTTGCACTTGTCTTGCACCAGAATCCAGATGATATGTGTTTTCCAAAAATAGAATTTTAAATGTATGTTTTAGTTATGGTGGTTTTTGTATTGTCGTATTGCGTTTAATTTTATTTGATTACGTACCTTGTAACCTGATACAAATTGTACCAGGTTTTCCAATTTACAAAGCGTGTGTTCTTGTTCGGTAAATACCGAAATCGTTGGTCACCAATGATGATATCGTGGACATCCGCCTTCGCTGGGTTTTATGTTAAAACACTTTTGACGTACAATGTATATGAACAAAAGTTTGTACAATATTATTTTATTTTCACTTATGCAAATGGTTTACACAAATTAAATTTATTAATAGTTAAACTATAAGTTTTGATTTGAATTTTAATTTTAAGTTTAGACTTGCAAAGCATCTCGATTGCGAGCTCGAAAAGGAATGAAATTTTATTATATTTTAGCGCCAACCAAAATGATAGACAAATATTACATTGCACTATAATTGATGTTCGAAATTTGAATTCGATTTAATAAATTAATTAATTTATCGTATTAATTAATTAATTTATCGTAAGGATGGCGTGCGTATGATTAAGTAGCAGATGGTTCGTATCATGAGTTTGTGGTGATTAATTATTTGGATTCAAATATATTAACCACTACAAACCGATCTATTGAACTATGTGGCACATATTTGGAATAGCATACTTGAGAAAGGTGGTGAAACGTACGTGATCGCATTAGACATCTCAAAAGCATTTGATCGAATTTGGCATGTCAACTTGATCAACAAGCTCGTTGCGTACGGTTTTCATCCCGCAGTCGTGAAGTTGATTCAAAATTTTCTGTCTAACCCCAATAAATAGTTTTGCAGATGATAGTACACTGCACAAGTCATTCGTCCCCCTATCTTCAAAGGGTAAAATGCATGCCCAGACGCTGCCATAAATGTAAACGGGGACCTAAAAAAAGTCGCCGATTGGGGTGACAAAAATTTGGTCAATTTTAATTCCACCAAAACACAGCTATTGATTGTTTCCAGATCAAAGACCGAGTTTCCCAACGATATTTCAATTAATATGTGTGACGACCAAATAGACGAATGTGAAAGCATTCGTTTATTGGGAGTCACAATATCCAATGACTTACTCTGGAACGATCATATAATGGCCATGGCAAAGAGCGCGTCAAGAAAACTCGGCCTCCTCAATAGATGTAAAAAATATTTTACCTCGCATCAATTACTCCACATTTATAAGTCCTATATTCGTCCCTGTATGGAGTATTGTTGTCAAGTTTGGGGCGCTGCATCTGTTACTATCCTGGCTCTTTTGGACTCTGTTTAAAAGCGAGCTATACGAATTGTTGGTGATCGAGATTTAATATTAGGTCTTGATTCCCTGCAACATCGTCGCACTGTTGCTGATCTCGTTGTTTTTTATAAATATCGTCACCAGCAGTGCTCGGATGAAATCAGGTCCATAATGCCTCAGACATATGTTTTTCCCCGTTTTACTCGTCAATCGGTTTGTGCGGGCGGTCGAACTGTCGAGATTACTCACTGTCATAGTAATAGAATCCAAAGAGATTTCTTTGTGCGTACATCGTACACATGGAATGCTTTGCCCGAATCAATAGTCTCGGGTGCCTTCAATCCACAAAGATTTAAAAAAAGCGTCCACCTATACCTCAAGACGCATGTTGTTGTGGGACCTACGTCTTAAAAGGTATCTATGTGTTGTTGTGACACATTTTGTAATTCCTACTACACAACACTTCTTACTAAAAAAAAAAAAAAAATTTATTGAGAACTATAATTATAGATTTTTAAATTAAAACTTTTATTTTTGCGATCATATACAATTCTTAGATTTAAATTTATCTACAGATTGCCTGGATCTAAACAATTTGATCGTTTTTATATCATCGATCTTCCGTTTCCCTTTCCAATAAGTAATTCTCCTGTTTTTCAAATGAAAAAAAATCATCTAGCTAAGCTTGTATTTTTAATTGAAATTATTTAAATCATCAACAAAAAAAATATTTAATAGTACGGTGGTACAAATAAATGTCGATGCTTATTATAATTGAAGAAAATTAATAAAATTATTAGTCATTAATTTCATTGAATTTGAAAACTATTATTTTAGAGTAAAAATTGAAAATAGCCCGTCGTTTACAAGTAATTTGGAGCTTCGTTCACCATGGCGGTTATGATTTGTCCTTTGCTCTGTTAAGCGTCTTCACACAGAGGAATCAGTCGGCTCATGTACCAATTTATCCAAATCACATGTAAATTTAGGAGTTTGTTGGACTGCAACTGGGAGCGAGTCACCAGAATACTTCTAAAGGTGACCAAGTTTGACAGTCTTCTGTTCTCTTGGAAGACCCAATGTTCAATTTAAGTTACACATTTCGTTATAAGCAGAGCATTTTTCAGAAATAAATCAGCTTAGCTCAATATTTTAATCGAAGGCAGAGACAAAAATGACATCCGTTACTTCTTGTCTCATGTATTTACATTACTGGGCTTTTATCTGTTACAGGTTCTAAAGGTGGGTTATTAGCCACTTTACAAATAGAAAAAATTTGTGTAAAAGATAAAATCTAGAAGTATCTCTCTGTACTTTGTACCGTACATTGGTGTCTCTGCTACCCCAGATTATATGGTGTGTATTAGAATCACACCCCAGAATAACCACGACTTTTCGCCTATGAGCATCCATATAATCAGATTACTTGCTCTATCAGGGATTAAGATCCAGTCATATGGTAATTAGACTGAGATTATTCAGAAGTTCTGGTTGTAAAGTTCCAGGCTGACCGCCGTTATGTCTGCATTGCTATGTCCAGTAAGTAGACAAGTTTTTAGTTTGCTTTTAACTGAAACACAGGAACGAACTATAATTACATTTTTTACAATCAAGTGTTTGTATTTTTGAGACTTGCTTTCAAGTAACCGGTCATGGGAGACTGATACTTCTGATACTTCTTGGATTAAGACAATGTCTAGCTCCTAATTTCTGATTTGAGCAGAAGAGCAGTAGTTGATTTCTTACAATGGTGTATATAGAACTTGAATGGATATTGAATGAAAGCTGACCTGTTATTTTTTTTGGTATAGATTCAATCTTAGCTTTCCTCCAGTTATCAGTAGAAAGCTCTGGGTTTCTGTATTTTAGCGTATTTCGTATTCTACCTGAGAATGATAGACTCATACGCCTTGCTATATACTCTAGACTAACTATTTACACTTTGGCTTCCTGTACATCATAATTTGACACGTTTTCGATGCCAACCACCATTACTGCAGACCAAAATCAAACTGGGGGCTAACAATTCCAAAAATATAACAAATATTACTACCATTAAAATCTTTCTGTGATCTCTGCTTACCAGAAGAAGACTCCACAATAGACTATCTATGTCCAGATGTGTGACCTATGACCAAAGGTCTTTCAAATACTGGTCCGTTTTATCAGAATCCGGCATAGCCTCTACCCGTTTAAGAGCTTTCTAGGCGTATCTTCTGATCTTCTACGTTGGCTTGGTCGGCTTGGATGGCTTAAAGAGATACGCCTCAAAATGTGTCCTGATTTACAGTGTCCTTAAAGTGCTACTAGAGATCGATATAACTGTCGGATTCTCAATCACTTACCTTTCCATATCCTTAGATGAAACGTTCTTTACCTAATTATTTTAAAAAAATGTTATCCATATTTGGAGGGCTTTTTTTGTGAGAAATTAAGGTTAAGTACATATTGGAAGTCACATGAATTTTGCAATTCAAAATAATTTTTCATTTTCTCCAAAATACCTTTAGAAAAATAATTTTGTGTTTCGTGCCAAGATTCGAACTCACACTCATCAGAGAGAGACATGTTCAAATGTCAAAATCCCTTAGCTCAATTGCTTACAAAAAAAACCCTCTAAATTAAAATACCCCTAAAGTTTGTAACGACGTACTATTTCCAATTTTTACTCTGAAAATAATAGTTTTCAAATTCATTCATTTATGAAGTTAAAAGGTAAAACATGAAGAAGACAACATTGAAGAAATAAATTAATGTAAGCTTTTTGTTGAATTTTAATTTATATAATTTTTGATTTAAATAAATTATTTTTGATGTTAGCCAATTAATAGTTTTGTTAAATTATTCATTCTGTGATTCATAATATAAGAGATCTCCAACTCCAAGTGTAATCAGTTTGTTTATTATAAATTCAGTGTACCTGTGTAATATTACAGTATACATATATTTTTGGAGCTTTCCGGTGTAATATAATGTTATTATAATTCGTGATAATGTCCAAATACCGTTACAAGTTGTCTATAATTCCTAACCAAAAATATAGCAATAAATTGACCTTGCGTTCAGATATTAGTTTCGCATTGACCGACAACAATCAATAATGACTCTGCACTCGTGACTTAGGATGTAGATTAGAATGTTGACTTAAGATGTTGACGAACTATTCTCTCATCCTATGAATTCATACATAGTAATATCTAGAAATTTAATACAAAAAAAATCCCAAAGTTATCCATATTTTTCCCACGGCAAAAACCAAAGTTCATCTAAACAGAGAGCCGCTAAACATAGACAAAGCATATTAGACCCTGAGGTTGCCTGGTATCCAGGTGGCTTAGTTTATGACTGGGTTATTTGAATGGACTCCAGCCAGACTGATCTTTGGCACTGGTCACATTTCAGCTTGATCCAGCTCCCGCTAATATTTTTTCGTGACACGCTCCACTCCAAGATTAGACCAAAATTTAATACCAACGATTGGTATAAGATCGAAGGAGTATGCTCTCACCACTAACGTTCATATTTTGATTTGTTTTATTTCGTGTTTCAGTATATTCCTAAAATTTCAATAATTCACTAAAAAATAACTTGGAACAACGAAAAATTTTCTTCGTAAATTCATTCACGTATTCCCGTACAACGCTCCTTTCTTTTTCCATTCCCAATATTCTTTCTTACACAGAAATAAATAAAAATTTGATAAATTTTCATTTTACAACGAAGAAAAACTTAGATAAATTAGAAAAAAATGGAAATAAAACAAAAAAAAATAAGAGTAAAATGAAATTGGAAGAGCGGAGGGAGATAACATAAATCGAATATTTAATGACAGAAAAGAAAATTAATTGATGAGGAAAACAAACCGAGAAAAATGTGGAAGACTGTGACTGTTTTGAAAATAATCGGAATGAAAATTAAAAAAGTTAAATTGGTTTTTTATTATATTGTTAGAGATAAGATTTTTTTTTTCTTCAAAGATTTACGCTGAAAATTGATAATTTTGATATGTTGATGATTATTTAGCAGCAAACAAATAACAAGAAAATCTAACATTTCAACAATTTTATAAAAACACAAAACATATATTGTAAGAAAATAAATAAGAAAAAAAAAAAGAAGATGAAGGAAATTATATAAATGCTACCCAAGACAGCTATAAAACTATTACCATGACATTTCTTTTATATATATATAATTTTTTTTTGTTTAGACGAAGACAATTTATTTCTGTTATTTTTTCTTACTATATTTTCTTTTAATTTTAATGTTTTTCATTTTTGTTGGAAAAACTGAAAATAATAATAATTTTTTCAAATGAAATAGTTTTTTGTTTAATGTAAAAAAAATAAAATCTTTTCATTGCATAAATTTTTACGTTATGGTTTAAAATGTTTTTTTTTGTTCACAGATGCTGTCATCAAAAGTGGTAGATGGATAGAAAATGTAGATAACTAATATTATAGTGATTTCTTCCTTGTAAACTTAAACTGTTAATAAAATTAGAAGGAACACAATTTGTTGACAAATGTTGCGTTTGATAATTGAAACAGAGAATAATGAGAAAGTGTATTAAAATACGTACTCGTTCTGTAGGGCCACACATCGGATGGGATAATTCTGAGACTCTGGTTTGTTAATTGTATTGAATACAAGATAGAATAGTATGGCATGCACCTACCCAAACATCATAACAATATTAATTTGGGAATGGATGGGTTGAAAGCAACAAAATTTTAATTTTAGCATTTTCTCATGTTATGTTTTAACAAATTATGCAAAAATACTTAATACAAAATTTTTGAATAAATAACTTTCAGTTAAATTTCTACTTTAACTTTTATTCTTTCAAAGGTATTAGAATTAAATGAGGTAAAGTAATATGAAGAAATAAGTAAGGTAAGAATAAAAATATTGCACTTTTTCCCTTTCTCTCTGGATAAAACACTCGTCAATAAGCTTGTAAAGATAACTTTGAAAAGGATTGCGCTGTAATATCAGTTTCCCTTGACATGGAAGGAGCGTTGTTTGACAGTGCCATCGAGTCGTAGAAGGAATATCAAACTCGTAAAAAGTATCATGTAATGGAAGCTCGTTTAGCCTAAAAATCAGGCTAGGCGTTTAAAAAATATCAAGATTGAGATACCCAAAAAAAATTGTAGGAAAGTAGTTGAAGTAATGATATATTTAGTAATGATATATTTAGAAGTAATGATGAAGTAATGATAAGAAGTAATGATATATCTAGATCGACCAATGGTTCAAAAATTGAGATGAAAACAGCACAAATAAACAATTACGTTTTTGGTAGTTGCAGAGATAGAGAAGTTAAATAAGCATAACATTAGTAATAACGCAACCTTATATATACGATATCAGAACACAGATATACAGCGGTAATTAAAGAAGTAGGCCGTCTAGCTGGGAGACGGGCAGATATAGCAACGTTAGGCAGTAAATTCATACTTCGCTACAAGAATGATCTGTAATAGACCTTAGCTAAACACACCTTTGTGATTTAATTGAAACAAACACTTGTTGTTGTTTTGCAAACAGTATATTTGTTAGGTTTAATCTAAATAACTAAAATTGATTATAAAATGTAAATTAAACTTAACCGCTCAATCGATTTCGGTTGTTACACCATCTACGGGAGCTTATTAACTACTAAAGAAATTCAATTTATTTTAATATTCAGTGAATACAATAAAGTATATACCTTTGTGGAATTAGTCCGTAATTCTATCCCGTAAAACAAGGATAGTTTCATATGGTAATAATATTAGAAAACTTTATGCTATCATCATAGATTATTTGAGTTTTATTACGAAACAATGCTATTTTACTTATTCATTAATTAAATTAAATTTTCAGTTAAAACTAATTTTTATTCAAATAACCGATTTTGGAATGATTCCTCTAAAAACTGGCAACAAAAAATAATTTCAACTACTTCAATTAATTTTGTTTTTACTATATGCTACTCTCAGCCCGTTTTTTTCTGTCACGACAGTCGACAGTAAAGTTAGCCCGTAATTTAATAACAGATCACTTCTTAGCCAATTGGTTTTGGACATTGATCCATCGATCAAATATATACATGACATTGATAATGTTGCGTACCGAATTCAAGAGTGTATGGTCAAGGCTTTTGGAGACTTTTGTCTACTCAGAGCGTTCAATTATGAATTAAACTCGCCCTGGTGGAACAGAAAACTGAAAAAGCAGAGATCTACAGTCAGGAAACTTTTAAAGATAGCCAAGCGAACAAGTAATACCGATGACTAGATCGCTTACCGCACTAGTTGGAGGGAATATGAATACAGTATCCGGGGTGCTAGAGAGAGTTCTTGGAAGAAGTTCTGTGTGTCAATTGAGGTGGCCGCAAGGCTTCATAGAGTAATCTCAAAGAAACCCAAATACCAACCAGGCTTACTGCTTATGCCAAATGCGCGGTATACGGAATCTGTGGAAGAAACGGTGCAACATCTGCTTTGTACACATTTCCCGGGCAGCAGTTCCACTGCTGGTTTGAAGGAACAACCACGAGTTTCTACAAATAAAGATAGCTGGCTCTTGGCTGGGAATGTGGTGAACATCAGAGCTCTATGATGGGCCATAGATTCCTTCAACCCGTTCAAATCGCCGGGTCCTGATGGAATCTATCCATGCATGCTACAGAATAATGTGAATGGCCTCATTTAATCATTGCATAGTATTTATAAAGCAGGTTTGGCATATGGCTATGTCCCAGATGCGTGGCAAAAAGCTAGAATTGTTTTCATAACTAAACCAGGTAAAACAACTACAGTGAAGCCAAGTCATTCCGGCCAATAAGGCTCAACTCCTTTGTCCTCAAAACTCTGGAAAAGCTAGTGAATCGTTATATAAGGGACACCGCCTTAATACAGTTTCCACTTAGTACCAATCAGCATGCATACCAGATTGGGAAATCGGTAGAAACAGCTGCGCATCATTTGGTGAGTAAAATTGAAAGAGCACTTGATGCCAAAGAATTCGCTTTAGGTGTTTTTCTGGATATTGAAGGCGCTTTTGATAATGCCACCTTTGAATCAATCAGGACTGAAGCATCACAACATGGCATCAACCACACGATCTCTAACTGGATTGTGTATATGTTGAGTTGCCGCATTGCTTTTGTGGAAATGGGTAATACAACTGTTTCAGTTTATGTCAAACGAAGTTGTCCACAGGGTGGTGTTCTCTCACCTTTTCTGTAAAGCTTGGTGGTTGATAGTCTTCTTAATAGACTGAATCAATCGGGCCCCTATTTTCAGGGTTACGCTGATGATATTTCCATATTGGCATTGGGAAAGACCTTCGCACTCTGCTGGATCTGATGCAAAATTCACTGAGGTTGGTTGAACATTGGTGTGGGAAGCAAAAACTTTCAGTTCATCCTTCCAAATCACAGGTAGTCTTATTTATCAACAAAAGAAAAGTGCCTGCAACACCAAGTCTGTATCTTTTCAGTATGCAGTTAAACTACTCAGATAAGGTAAAGTTTTTAGGCATTATTCTCGGCAAAAGGTTGAATTGGAATACACATTTAACAAAAAAAATTGATAAGGCTATCATTTCTTTTTGGCAATGCCATCGATCCTTTGGAAGTAATTGGGGTCTTAGTCCCAAAATCATCTTATGGATCTACACAACTATAATCAGACTAACACTTGCTTTTGCATGTCTGGTGGCCAAAGACGGATAAACAATACATCCGTGCTAAGTTAAATAAAATTCAGAGAATGGCATGCGTAGGTATCAGTGGCTCGATGCGCACCACACCAACGCTGTCGTTGGATGCCGTGTTGCGTCTTTCTCCCTTACATTTAATTTGGAGTACATGGCTAAAACGGCTGTCTACAGACTACATGTGGCCGGAACGTAGGTAAGCTGAGGGAAAACATGCGATCATGGTCACATGCTTGACAGATTACGGACAGTTTGTCCTGAAATAGATATGCATAGTGACGTCATGACCAAAGCATATAACTTTGAGAAGCCCGCTGAACTGATTATCTCTTTTAGAGAGAAATGTGAGGTAGTTTGGTCTGACTGGGCCTCCAGCGAAACCTACGTCTTCTATACGGATGGCTCACTGTTGAATGGAAATGCAGGAGCTGGGTTATACTTGAAATTAAATAATGTAGCAATAAGTAGCAATAATTTTTGCTTGGACGGTTTTGTATAGTCCTCCAAGCGGAGGTGTATGATCAATGAATGCACACACGTAATAACACGTTCGTGTCTGCAGGGCAATCAAATTTGTATTTGTTCGGATAGCCAAACAGCTATTAAAGCGCTTGTAAGCCCGGAGGCTACTTCTATACTCTTCAATGAGTACAGAAAAAACCTCTGTAGGATAACGCAACTCAACAACATCACGCTGCGTTGGGTTCTAGGGTGGCATTCTGGGCAACGTAAAAGCTGATGAACTTGCAAGAGCGGGAGTGGCCTTGAAATTTTCTGGGCCAGAAACCGAATTGGAATTGTCCAAAAAGTTTGCCTTGTCATTATTAAAGGATGATGCGAGCCTTAGGATGAATTCTCTGTGGAATGCGTCATTAACAGGTAGACAAAGTAAGATGTTTCTTAGCATTTCGGAGAAAAATGTTAATTTTCTTTTAAGCTTGAAGAGGAAAACTCTCAGCTCTGTGATCGGTGTCCTAACAGGACATGGACATCTAAATAAATGCAATATTTAAAAATATACTTTTTACTGTTTATTTTTAATTTTGTTTTATTAATAATAATATAAACTTCCTTATAGTAACAATTTGATTTTGTTTTATTTTATAGAATATCGATTTCGACTTACGTCATCCTCAGTTCTTAAATTATTATTACAATTTTGCTTAAACTATTACTTATATACTATTTCAACTGCTGTTTTTTATTATTATGTCATATATTTTGTTAGTTTTAGTGTTGATTTTATCATTTAAAATGTTGTTATTGTTTTTATGTTTATATATTTCTATTTCTTCCAGTCTATCTAGATGTTGTCCTTTTTTTTTTATTTATTATGGTTAAATTTGTGTTGATATTGGTGTATTTGTGTTTTTCTATTTTAAAATGTTGGGCATATCTGGATTTTGGATCGCTTCTCTTAATTTCATTGGTGTGCTCGATAAATCTTTTTTTGAAGGACCTCCCCGTCTGGCCTATATAAAATTTACTGCAGTCGTCACAGGTAAGCTTATAAACACCTGTGTCTAAACTTTGGGTTTTTTTAGTTTTTAGGTAGTTTTCGATTTTATTTTTGTTTTTGTAAGCCGCAATATATCCATATTTTTTTAAAGTTTTTTGCATTATTTTTAATGTTGTTTTATTGTATGTTACGCCTACTTATTTTTAACCTGCTAAGTTTTCTTCATTCTTCAACGTTGTTAGGGTTCGCAAATTTTTCTTGTTTTTGTGTTTTCTATTTATGTGTCAATCATTTCATTTTTATATCCGTTTTTACTGGCTATGTATTTTTTATTGTTTAGCTCGTCTTGATAATTTTCAGCATTCATTGGTATAGTGTTCAATCTATTGATCATGTGGTTGTAGGCAGCTAGTTTATGTTGGTATGGATGATGTGATTTGATATTTATTGTTTGATCCGTTTGGGTTGGTTTTCGGAATATTTTGAATGTGTGTTTTGAATCAACATTTTTGATTGATAAATCCAAAAAGTTTATTGTGTTATTTTCTTCATTTTCTAACGTGAATTTAATGGAAGGTTCTATGCTGTTTATGTATTGGTGTAATAGATTAAGCTGTCTATTCGTTCCTTTGAATAATAAAATTATATCATCAACGTAGCGATACCAATAAATGATTTTTTCTTTGTGTGGACTTGAGTTATTATGTATATATTTTGTTTCAAAATCGTTGAGATATATTTCGGCTAATGTTCCAGATAGTGGGCTTCCCATAGGTAATGCTTCTGTTTGTTGATAATACTCATTGTTATGTGTGAAATAGTTTTGTTTTGTTATTTCGGTCATTATATTTATTATTTCTTGTGTATCTGTTGGGTTTAAACCATTTTTTATTAACATATTTTTTGTTATATTTATTGTATCTTTTATTGGTATGTTGGAATACATGTTGGTTATATCAAACGATGCTAATTTTGCGTTGTGAGATATTATTATTGGTTCTATTCTATTGATTAATTCTGTGTTATTTTTGACTGAATAACTGTAATCAAATTTTATGTGGTATTTCAATAGTTTGTTTATGTACTTCGCTATTCTGTATGTTGGTGCTGTGGTGAAATTAATTAATGGTCTTATCGGTGTATCTGGTTTGTGTATTTTTGGTAATCCTCTTATACTTGGTGCTGTTGGTTTTATCATTTTGTTATACCTTATATTCTTACCACTTAATATGTTGATAGATTTGTTGATGATAGCTTTTATTTGTGCATTGAATTCATTCGTTGGATCTTTACTTAATTTTTCGATGTTGTTATTAGTGATGTATTCATCTATCTTATTGTTGTAATCTGTAGTTTTTAAGATGACTAATGTATTCCCTTTATCTGCTTTGGTTATTGTAGCATTGTTTTGTTTGATCTTGTTTTGTATACTTGGTATTGTTTTTGTTGGTTTTTGAATTGTTTAAGATGTTATTTTTTACTGATATTTCATTAACTATTATTGATCTGATTTCATTTTGGTGGTGAATATTAGTTTTCAATATTGAATTTTCTATTTCTAGCAGATTTTCATTTATTTCTTTTGTTGTGTTGTTTGGTTGTATGCCGTATTTCAATCCTTTTTCCAATAGTTGAGTTTCATGATTATTAAATTGTATTTCAGTGTAATTTTCTATTCTATTGTTATAATGTGGTGGTCTATACTGATTTATTGTGTTATTCTGATGAGTTCCCATTTCTATTAGTTTTGTTTCTTTTAATTTTTTTAATTTCAATTTTATGTTTTCACTTTTCTTTTTTATCGTTCTTTCCATATCATTCTTTACCGATTCCATTATTGTTTCATATTCTATTTGATGATATTGTTTGGATATTAATAATTGTAGGTTGTATACTTCTAATGTTATGTAATTTATTTTTGTGTAGTCCAAAAGTGACCAAAGCACAAAAGCACAGAAGCAAAAGTGACAAAAGCACACAAACAGTGAATAATATGGAAAACCATAATAACACATATATCTAAATAAACATCGTTTTACGATGGGACTTATAGATAGTCCTCTCTGTGGTTGTTGTCTTGAAGAGGAGGTGGACTCTGAGCACTTTTTGTGTGTATGCCCGGCCTTCTCTAATGTCAGAGCTAGAATTTTTGGCTCTGATACTATAAAGGCCGGCACCATAAAACTGTCGCAAATAAAGTCGGTCTTGGATTTCATTAACCAGACAGAAAGGTTTGTGGAATAGTTGTTATGAGGCCAAACTCCGACACGGCACTATGGACCGAAGAATCTGCGTGCCAGGACAAGTTCCGCCTCGCGCAATCTGTCCACACCTTTCTATCTATCTATCTAGCCCGTAATTTTATCCATTAAAACAAGGATACTTTTATGTGGTAATGATTTTAGAAAATTTTATGCTATCATTGTAGTTTATTTGGGTTATATTGGGAAACAATGCTATTTTATTTATTCATTAATTAATTTCAATTGTCAGCGAACATAAGCCCAGAATTCTATCCCCGTGATAGAACCCCTGTGATAACTGCTATAGGTAAAATAGGTGAAGGTTCAATAATATGTAATTTGAATTTCCCATTATCCGATTTCTGCGGTTAAATCTAGATTAATTCTCAAAACTTTGGAGTAAATTGTCATTTTTGAGAATTTTTTAGTATAGCAATACAACTAAAGTTTTTTAGTATAGCAATTAAACTAAAAACTAGTTGCTGGCCGGAAACTGTGGTACCTACAACAAATAGGTGAAGGCTCAATAATATGTAATATGATTTTTCTATTTCCAAACATCTGCTGTGAAATTTGAATAAATTCGCCGAATTTCGGAATAAATTGTCATTTTTGAGAAATTTTCATTGTAGATCGCTTTAAATGCTTTTAAACTAGGAACTAGTTGCTGGCCGGAAACAAAATAGGAAAAAATTCAAAAATATGTAATATGATTTTTTCATTCCCAAATATCTGCTGTGAAATTTGAATAAATTCTCCGAACTCTGGAATAAATTATCGTTTTTGAAAAATTTTCAATGTAGCGATACAAACCGTTTTAGACTAAAAACTGATAGCTGGTCGGGAACTGTGGTCCCTGCAGAAAATAGATGAAGGTTCATGAATATGTAATATGATTTTTTCATTACTGAATTTCAGCTGTGAAATCTGAATAAATTCTCCGAACTTTGGAGTAAATTGTCATTTTTGAGAAATTTTGAGTGTAGCGATTCAGACGCATGTAGATTGAAAACTAGTTGCTGGCCAGAAACTGTGGTACCTGCAAAAAATATGAAAAGATTTAGGAATATGTAATTTGATTTTTTCATAACCAAATATTTGCTGCGAAGTTGGAATAAATAATCCGAACTTTTGTGTAAATTGTCATTTTTGATAATTTTTCAGTGTGACGATACAGACGCAAGTAAACTGAAAAATAGTTATTGGCGGGAAGCTGTGGTACCTGCCAAAAAAAAGTCAAGATTTAATTATATGTAATTTGATTTTTTCATTCCCAAATATTTGCTGGATAAGTTCTCCGAACTTTGGAGTAAATTGTCATTTTTGAGAAATTTTCAGTGTAGTGATACAGACGCTTCTAGACTAAAAATTATATGCTGACCTGAAGTTGTGATACCTGCACAAAATAGGTGAAGGTTTAGTTATAAGTAATATGATTTTCCATCACCAAATATCAGCTGTAAGATTTGAATAAATTCGCCGAACTTTGAAGTAAATTATCATTTTTGAGAATTTTGCAGTGTAGCGATGCCGACGCGTGTAGACTGCGAATTAGTTGCTGTTTGGAACCTTTGGTACCTGCGCAAAACAGGACGAGGTTCAGTTATATGTAATATGATTTTTTCATTACAACATTTTTGCTATGAAATTTAAATAAATTTTCCGAACTTTAAAGAAATAAAAACAAGTTGCTGGTCGGAAGTTGTTGTCCCTGCCCAAAATTGATAAAGGTTTAATACTATGGAATATAATTTCGTCATTCCCAAATATTTGCTGTGAAATTTGAATAAACTCTCCGAACTTTGAAGAAACTAATTTAATCATTATTCGATAACAAATATACATGTGCCACAACAAAATCAGAAGCCATAATTAAAAAAGTTTTAATGGATCATCTACTAAACCAACTAAAACTAGATTTCTCTGCTGCAAAATTTGCCACGGTTTATATAGTGCATCGAATCATAAGAAAATCAAAATATTGTCGATTCTGTTTCGATATTTTAGAGGGCATGACAGAGTAAAGGTTAGATTATTGGAACTTTCTTCTTTACCTGAGCATCGGAACAAATATCAGAGTATATTCTTAAAAAAATTGAAAAATTTAACCTTGGCACAAACTTAGTTGCATTTTGCGCTGATAACACGAATACCAATTTATTGTTGTGTCACGTGAAAAATGTTTTGAGCACGCTAAACTCAAATTTGAACCAGAATGTATTGGGTATTGGATTCGCAGACCATATTCTAAATAAAACGATAAGAGCTGCTGCTGATTTAATTCCAATTGATGTAAATGGCAGGGTGAAAAACATTTATGGTTATGTTACTGGAGACGTTGAAGGAGTTCTGCGGCAGAAGTAATGTCGAATATAACAAACTTCTTTGCTACAGTGAAACTCGCATGGCTGGCATTAACGCCAGCACTAGAAAAAATTTTGAAAATGTACGAACCACTGAAATCATATTCCCCAACGGTTGAGGAATGTCCTATTAAAATAAAAATTTTTTTTGAAAAACTAAATAGTAAACAAAAAGTATATGAAAGCATTAAATAGTAATTAATTTTTTTTTTTTTTTATTTATGGCTTAGCTCCTTTATGGAGCCATATCGCCCAAATAGTAATTAAATAGTAAATTTATGCACAACTCAACTATAGCAAGTTTTGACAGTCCCACGTTTTCGCAATAGAAATTTCAATTAGTTTGTATTTTGAAGAATTTTTGCATTTTGTCCCACATTTTAGCGATTTGGATCTGGTCACTTTAATGTACATATTATTTATCTTGAATTCAATTTAAATATATAAATAAAATAATAAAGAAACATAAAAATCAAATTGAATTTTTTATCTACTTGGACCTGTACCAAGACAGCCTCTGCATCCGAATCGTCATATGTGCCAATCTTTTTTTATTTGAACTTCTTAGTAACAAACAGATCGACGCCATAAACGTTAGTGAAATCGTAATCGCCAACGACGTTAGTGAAATAGTAAATTAGTTCAAGAATCATATTAAATATTAATAAACTTTTAACTTTTTTTTGCAGGTACCACAGGTGTCGGCCAGCCACTAGTTTTCAGTCTACATGCGTCAGTATCGCTACACTAAAAATTCTCAAAAATGTCAATTTCTTTCAATGTTCGGAGAATTTATTCAAATTTACCGAAGAACTTTGGTATTGGAAAGATCATGGAAGATATTAATAAATTTTCAAATTTTTTGAACAGGTACCACAGTTTCCGGCAAGCTACTTGTCATCAGTCTACTTGCGTCTGTATCGCTACACTGAAAAATTCTCAAAAATGACAATTTACTCCAAAGCTCGCAGAATTTATCCAGATTTAAAAGCAGACATTTGGTAATGGAAATATCAAATTACATATTCATGAACCTTAAACTATTTTGAACAGGTAAAGGAACCAGCAACTAGTTTTCAGTCTACATGCGTCTGTATCGCCAAACTGAAAAATTCCCAAAAATTGCAATTTTCCCAAGGTTCTGAGCATTTATCCAGATTTCACAACAGAAATTTAATAATGTCAAAATCACACACCATATTCATGAACCTTCACCTAGTTTTTGCAGATACCACAGTTTCCAGCCAGCAACTATTTTTCAGTCTACATGCGTCTGTATCGCTATACTGAAAAATTCTCAAAAATGACAGTTTACTCCAAAGTTCGGAGAATTTATCCAGATTTTACAGCAAAAATTTGGTTATGAAGAAATCATTTAACATATTATGGAATCTTCACCTGTTTTGTGCAGGTCTCACAGCTTCGCTTCCGGCCAGCAACTTGTTTGTAGTCTAAAAGCGTCTGTATTGCTACACTGAAAGATTCTCAAAAATGACGATTTACTCCAAAGTTCGGAGAATTTATTCAAATTTCACAGCAAATATTTAGGAATAGAAAAATCATATTACATATTTCTGATTTTTCTTTTATTTTGCAGGTAACACAGTTTCCGGCCAGCAACTAATTTGTAGTCTAAAAGCATCTGTATCGCTACAATGAAAAATTCTCAAAAATGACAATTTACTCCAAAATTCGGCGAATTTATTCAAATTTCACAGCAGATATTTGGGAATAGAAAAATCATATTACATATTATTGAATCTTTAGCTATTTTTTGCAGGTACCACAGTTTCCGGCCAGTAACTAGTTTTTAGTCTAAAAGGGTCTGTATTGCCACTCTAAAAAACTCTCAAAAATGACAATTTACTCCAAAGTTCGGAGAAATAATCTAGATTTAACCGCAGAAATCGGAAAATGGAAAAATCAAATTACATATTATTGAACCTTCACTTATTTTACCTATAGCAGTTATCACAGGGATTCTATCACGGGGATAGAATTCTGAGCTAGCCTCACTGACAATTGAAATTAATTAATGAAGAAATAAAATAGCATTGTTTCCCAATATAACCCAATTATACTATAATGATAGCATAAAATTTTCTAAAATTATTGCCACATAAAACTATCTTTGTTTTAATGGATAAAATTACGGGCAAACTTTACTGTCGACTGTCGTGACAGAAAAAACGGGTTGAGAGTAGCATATAGTAAAAAGAAAATTAATTGAAGTAGCGGAAATTATTTTTTTGTTGCAGATTTTTAGAGGAATCATTATTATTTGAATAAAAATTAGTTTTAACTGAAAATTTAATTTAATTAATGAATAAGTAAAATAGCATTGTTTCGTACTAAAACTCAAATAAACTATCATGATAGCATAAAGTTTTCTAATATTCTTACCATATGTAACTATCCTTCTTATACGGGATAGAATTACGGGCTAACTTCACAAATCTGAAAAATTATTTCAATTCCAATATCTGGAACAAATTCTGCTATAATTTCGTTATGTTAATTAAACCTTCATTAAGTAATAGTTAAGTTCATCAGTTAATTTCACACAAAACTATCGCGACAGTCATTTTTCTAGGTTGAGAGTATAATTTTTTGCTGACAGTTGAAAGTATCATGATATCAATTTTTAGTGTTGCCATCGCATTTTTACGGGATGAAAAACGGGCTAGCTTCCTATACATGCTAAACTTACACGAATAAATTAGTCTAATGAATTATTAACATTTCCTCAAGATGCCTCTTCCAGCTTATTAAGGCTAACAGAGCTAATTAGGGTGATCGTGGACCAGAATAAACTTTATTTACAAAAAACTAGACGCACAAAGCTTTCTTAATTTAACTGAAAAGTGCAACGGGCGTAATTATCACAAAACATTTAATTAGAGATAAAAGCGCCTAAATGATTATTATCGAAAATTTTCTATTCATTTTGTTTTCATGCTGCAATTCCAAATATATTTTAAAAAGCTCAACAAGTGGTTTTGATATTTTCTACAAAAAAATATGCACGTTTTTGTTCTACCTATATAACTATAATAAAATTCAACTGTGAACAAATTGATGTATACACACATTCATAAACCCTCAAAAATAATTTAAAGCACAAAACAAACAGGCGAAATAAATATTAAAACATATTCGCTTAAATGTTGAATGAACACATTTTTATTTACATCAAATAAATTACAATAACAACAAACCATAAAACTTGAATAAAAGAGAATAAAAAGAAATCAATTTTAATGGCTGTCAAGCACCGCCTACCTATTAAGAGGGAGGAGTAATAAAGTAATTTATTTAATCACTGCTATTAAGCAATAGATGGCAATAAAGTTGTTATTTTAGTTAAAATTCTATAATTTATAGGGTGAATCGAAAAGTTATGCATTTTGTAAATATGAGGTGGATTTCATTCTTTTTTTTTAAAATTCGATATGGATATTCGACATTTTTTTGGCATGATACAATTCTTAATAATAATTATATATGTAGTTCGTGATTCGGTACCCTAATTAATTAACAAAAGGAAACGAAACGATAATTTAAATCAACTCCTATCCAATTAGTAACTTTGGTTAATGTATTATACCGGAACCGGCAGAAAAGAAACGTATATAGTGAATAATCAAACAGTAGCACTTCAGTTTTTTTTTTGCTTATAAATAAAATAAAACAAATTATCACATTTAACGAAAAGCAAACAACGGATAAATTAATTTAAGTGCAACAAATAAATTGTTGCAAAATTTATGAAAGTTTGATTCAACGAAAAAGATCATCTTAAATTGTAGAGGCAAGAAATACAAAAAAAAAATATAAATGGAGACACAAACGAAAAAGATGCAAATTTATTCAAAGATTTTATTTATTTATTGTAATATAATAAAACACATTAAGATGGATGAGATAAAATTTTTAAAAGTGAATCAAAAATGGAGGCAATAAATTTGGTTGGTTTTGGTTTAAAAAATTTGCGTGTTTAATGTTTTAAATATGGGTTGTTGCACGAAAATTACAGTTTTTGATTGCTGCAAGACAAATGTATTTAATTAAAACTAAAGAGACCTTAACATACATGATGGTGAATTTGACGATATTTTTGGTTTATATGAAGACGTTGTGGTTGCTGGAGTTCTGTCTATTGATGACCAGATTTACGTGGTAATCATTTTATTTTGATTCCATTGAGATCCTTCCAACATTTTTTTTCCAAATTTTGTCAAATGAATTGTTAAATGTCTTGGCGGATGACATATAAACTGAAAGGTGAGACCAAAACATGCAACGTGCGGCAGGTGTGAACTTAGTAGAACTACAGGTCTTGGAATGGCAACCTATTTAGTGGATATTTTCGTTTTGCCTGTAAAATTTACCATTGCTGGAGTTTTGTCGATTGATGACCAGTTTCATGTGGTAACCATCTTATTACATTCCAAGGACATCCAGAGCTTACTCTAGCATTTATTTTTCAAATTTTGTTTGGACAAAATTTGCAAAATAAGCAAGGGGTAACTTTGCACTCGTATCAATCAATCAAGGTATAATATATTTAAATAAAAATTTTTTTCGGGTAATCTTTTTTAACCTTAAAAATTGGGTTTACCGTGTGAAATTAATTACGAACGGAATTTTTTTTTGTTTTCTGCTAATATTATAGTTTACATTTTGTTTGTTTGTTGTTAAATCAAATGTGTGAACCAAATCCAAATGAAGAAAGCAAAAGGGAAGTTGCGGGAACTGATACATCAGTTCCATTTCCAGCTTATTGGGCTCATATGCTAAAGTTATGGTTTAGTCAAATGGAGGCAGTTTTTGAAATAAAAAAAAATAGTTAATGACGGTAAAAAATAGTTCAATGTAATCGTGTATTTACCGTTAGATGTTATTACTTCGGTTTCAGATATCATCGCACACCCTCCCGCTACTAACAAATATAACGCTCTTCGTGAAGGTTTAATAAAACGCAAATCGCTGTCGGAAGCACAGCGTGTAGAAAAATTAATTGAGCATACTCAAATTGGGAACAAGTCCCCATCTGAATCTTATCGTAATCTAGAACAGATTGCGAGATCATCTGGTGCACTAAACGCACAACTGTTAAAAACCCTATGGCTTAAACGACTACCAGATTCTATCAAAGCAGTGGTCATGGTTCGAGAAACTGATACAATTTCAGAATTATGTGAACTATAGCTGACATTTCAGTTCAAGGTCTAACGCAGTCCATAATAGTCTCGAGTGCCTTCAATCCACAAAGATTTAAAAAAAAGCGTCCACCTATACCTCAAGACGCATGTTGTTATGATACCTGAGTCTTAAAAGGTATCTATGTGTTGTTGTGACACATTTTGTAATTCCTACTACACAACACTTTTTATTAAAAAAAAAATAAACGAGCTTCGCCCCAGATTTGTAAGGTGGGAGGAAAATAATGTGAATTTGAAGCAATAGTCGTAGCCAATCACTAGGTAGAAATTCAGGTAGGTAGCTATTTATGTTGGTATCATCTTAAGTTTAGAAACAAGGCAACCAAATGTCTAAAAAGAGGATGTTCTTGGACAACAATTATCAACTCTGAAAATTCGGAAAACTAAAATGTCCCATAGTAGAATCGACGAGCGACGGGACTATTTCTAATCATCGATTATTTATTCAATGTCTGAAAACAAAATTAAAATTTTTAGTAGATACAGGTGCTGATGGATCAGTCATTCCACCTTCATATTTTAATGATTTGTATTTGGACAAAGAGCCACTTCTCTTTGCAGCGAATGGGACCCCAATTGAAACATATGGGAAGCGACTAGTGGTAGTAGATTTAGGCCTTCAGTGAGAATTTAAACATCCATTTGTAATTGGTAATATAACTAACCCAATTTTGGGAATCAATTTCTTAATCAAATTTGGATTAACCATCGATCTTAAAAATCGTACTATAAATGATAACGAAACGCATCTATTGGTTAATACTATAATAGGAAAAGATTTCACACTTTCTGCTTGATTAAAATTTTTTAGTGGTGAATATGGAGAACTACTAAGCCGATATCCTACCATGACTCAAGAGCCAAGATATGATGTGCCAGTTAAGCCCGATGTTATTCATAAAATTGTTACTCATGGTCACCTTCCTTATTCAAACCCTAGAAAGCTTGATGCTGACCGTCATAAAATAGCACATTCTGAGTTCGAACTGTCTATGCAATGTCTATGCTTGGTTTATGTAGACCATCTAGTTCTTCAGTTTCCTCGCCCTTACATTTAGTCCCAAAATGGGACAATAATGACTGGCGGTCGTGCGGGGACTGTAGAAGACTAAACACGGCAACAATACCAGACAGATACCCACTTCCCCATATCCATAACTTTTCACTACATTTGCAAGGATGTACTGTTTTTACAAAAATAGATTTGGTGCGAGCCTATAACTATCAAATTCCTGCAGCCAAAAAAAATATATATTAGAGATGGCAATTATTCGATTTTTTTACTATCTGGTTTTCGAATAGTAAATTTTCAAAAAAACGGGTTTAACCGGTTAACCGGTAAAAAAATTAAAACAAAAATTGTTTTGTAATTCACAAATAAATTTCTTTAAATAAGTGTTTTTACACCAATCATAACACTTCATTTAAAACATACCAGAACAAATAGCAAATAAATATCAGTATTTGAGAGTTAAAATCTTTATCTATTTGAATTTTAAACGTTATTATAGTTTAATTCGATGAATTTTAGAAATAAAATTCCTTGTTATAGTATTTTGCAATTGAGTTTTTATAATTAGTAAATTAATTATATAGCTATATTTAATTTATATGCTCCGATCTGATTTCGATTGTGACTAGGGATTGCAATCCCGAGATCGTAAATCCTGGGTTCCAGACATATTATTATGATCCTAAAATTCTGATTTTAATGAGTTAACGAGTTAAAATCACCCCTAAGACCACCCCTAAAGGTGGTGCTGACGAATGAACTTTATTCAGTAAACAGTAGCGCTCTAAATTTTAGTTACGGTATATTCTTGATGATGGAACGCTATTGTTTGCTCGAAGTTATAAGCTTTCGTATAATTTTATATGCGGGTTTTAATTCTTTAGAAAAACCGTACGTCACATGATCAATGAATACGTCACTAGCACTATGCTTATTCGCAACACAATTTGAGTTTCGTTGCTGCATATTTTTTAAAGAATTCTTGCAATTTTTCAGCCGTAGTTATTTTTCATTCTCTGCATTCTATCATGAAATAATGAAATATTGGCATTGAAATCTTTTTTTAATTATTTGTGATTCTCCATTCACATTAAATCCCGTGTTTTAATATTCAAAATGCTCTCATTTCTGGGATTCATAGAGCGCTATTGGACTGGATTGAAATCCCTAATTCCTACATCAGTCTGAGCAGCCTAGAAAAACCTTTCTTTTTAAGTTCCTGAGACTGATGTCAAAATCGAAATTGAATCAGGCATATAAAAAAAACTCAATTGCGAAATACTATAATAAGTGGCGTTTTCGTTAATTCATTCGGAATATTCTGAATGTACTAATTTTGAAAATTTTGACAGAATTTGTTTGAAATTAGAACAATCTATTCTATCCATTCTATTCCTAATGAAATAACGAAAACGTCACTTGTTATAGTATTTCGTTGATTTAAAACCAATTTTTGTAGATTAAAATTTTATGAGCGAGTAGAAACATCTCTAATTGAATTAGTTTCTTTATGCAATTCGTGATCTAGGCCATCATGGTGCATGCTGAAATTTATATGTAGACCTAGATTGTTGTCCGATTCAGGTGAATTCAAATATTCCTTGTTTACAGTTTACTACTATGTACTTTGCAGTTTACTACTACTTGTTTACAGTTTACTACTGTTAGAAAACATTTGATTAATTAATGCAATTGTTAATGCAATTGTTGTGATTTTGTTCGAATACTCGAAATGTTGATTTGAGTGTATATTTAAACGTGATTAGTGGTTTTACTACCAAATTAAGTTACATAACCTGATCTTACATAAAAATAATTGCTATTTTAAATTTTATTATTTATGAAACTATAACATAATTGATTATCCGGTTAACCGAGTTGATTACCCGGTTATTCGAATAGTTAAATTTGGTCAAAATTACCCGGTTAACCGGTTAACTGAAAACCGGTTTGCCATCCCTAATATATATATAACTGCAATCACCCATTTGGACTTTTCGAGTTCACCAGAATGCCGTATGGTTTGCGAAATGCAGCGCAAACATTCCAGCGATTCTCGAACGAAGTAACCAAATGACTTGATTACGTGTTTGGCAAAATAAACGATATTTTAGTAGTTAGTCAATCGCATGATGAACTTAAAAGTATTTGGAAATCCTTTTTGGACGGTTGTCAGAATGGGGCATTAATATAAAACCAGCGTAATGTGTATTTGGGGTAAGCAAGGTTGAATTTCTCAGTCATGAGATATCGGATAAAGGGATATTACCATCACCTATAAGAATTGAAGCCATTAAAAATTTCCCACAGCCTATTTCCGTAAAACAGGTATAAAAATTGGTCGGTATGATACATTTTTATCACCAGTTCATACCACATTTAGCAGAACTACTTGCTCCAATTCATGAACATATTAAAAGCTTGAAATATATAAAAAAAGGTTATTTTTGTCTGGAATTCTGAATACAAAGAGGCCTTTAATAAAGTCAAGTCAGCTCTTGCTCAGTGTACCATACTAGCGCATCCAATAGATAATGGTCGCATAAGTTTTTTTTTTTTTGACTTTATTATCTAACAAGACAATTTACAATTTAAAATTTAAATTCTAGCTTATTATACAATAAAAAAACAGAACATATGGAACAGGCAACCGTTAATAATTAAGTATACTTTTTTTTAAATATTTTATTTATAAGCCAACTTTGAGATTTCCTTAGATTCGTCATAACATTCTAGGAGTTTGTTAAAAATTCAACAACCTCTATTGATAGGCTCATTAGTTCCATAACTAGTCGTATGCCGCGATCCTAAAAGAAATCTAGCATGTCTGGTTCTACCCCGATTCATTGAAACCGCGTTATTTAAATATTTTACTGCAATATTGGATGTAATGTTGTCAAATATAAATATAGCAGACAACATGTCACGCCTGTCTTTCAATGACTGTAAGTTTATTAATTTAAGCCTGTATGTATAATGCGGTAATTCCAGATATTTTTTCGGATCATAAATATGTCTTAGGGCGAATAACAAAAACTGCTTCTGTACACCGAAAAAAAAACATTGGTAGAATCAACTACAAAGCTTGTTTGATTTTGTGTCTAATATGAACGTGGTTATTTTAACCAATGTAGCATTGTCAATTTATTTTAAAAAACGTAACAATTTTCATTATTTAAATCAACCACAGCGTGATCAATTTTTCTTGTTCATATTTTTCAGTTCAGTTTGTTCATGTTTTTGTTTGAAAATTATTGTGTTTGTTAAAATAAAAAACTAGGAGGAAAGAAACTAATAAACAAAATAAAGAAAAATAATAAACAAAAGAATAGAAAAATAAAAAGTTTTTATATATTTTAACATGGCTGGTTTTATTTAACATTTTACTTTAGGAAATAATTTAGATGTGTTTAATTGATTTAAATAATTTTCATATTATTTGCATATAAAATTATGTGCGAAAGAAATTTTTCGGTTAATGTTATAACAAAAATATCGTTAATGAAACAGGCCCTTTCTATAATTAATTTTGGTGATGTAAAAAAATTATTATATTATTTTAATATTTTTTATTTGTCTTGTTTCATGTCCATTTATCGATATTTTAATTTAATTTTTCATAATAATGAGAAAATTATGGAAAATTAGTATAATTTTCTACACATAATTCAAATATTTAAATTTTTTGATTTCTGAATTTTGGTCTTTTAAATTGTATCATTAAAAAAATGGCGAAAAAATGGATGCATCCTGTTGATGTTGGAGCTTAATTATATAAAACAACTATATTTGCTAGTTGTCCTAAGCTCTCATTCCTTTCAACTTAATCAAAAGGAATAATTATTGTTCGTACTGTTATATAAAACACTTTATTTTTTTGATTTTAAATTAAATTATATGATTTTATTTATTTTTATTTATGTTTAACATGTATATATATATTGATAGGTATCTTAGATGAGACTGCTAAAAAAAATAATTTTAATTCTAAAAATGTAAATGTTGATTTTTTTTAATTTCTTTATTGAAGGTGGTCCAAATTAAAAAACTAAGATTAAAATTATTTTCATTGGTTATCATTGGTTATCAATTATGAAGGGAGTTGAAACAAATATGAATATAAAGTTAAACAAAATAAGGAAAGGGAAGAAATTATTGAAAGTTTTATTATTAATATTTGGGAATTTCCGAAATTATAAAAAATGAAAATCTGCATGCCAGATGTTAAATTTATTTTGAGAAAAAGTGGATTTTACGTTAATAAAGATTTTAAAATGTTTATGACATATAATAAAAGTAAACTAAAAAAAGGATAACCAACGATAATTTTAAATTTAAAAGAAAAATATTAAATATTTATATAGGGTGAACCTCAACATGCCGGGCCCCTTGAACGATTCTGTTCAAAATAGTAATAAAAATTATAGGATTATTTACATTTTAATTGATTAAATAATTATTATGTATGAAATGTTATTAAGTAATTATTATGATAATTGGTTTAATTGAATTTTTTTTTTATAAAAAATCTTAATACTAGATATTGATTTATAAGCTATGTTTCTATAGGTAACGGTGCTAGCTGCTTTATGCTACGTTTGTATTGTCCATTTGGAGTTTTAACTGTCACGACTCGAACGATACCATCATTCCCAGGATGAATTTCAATAATTTTTCCTAGTTTCCACCGCATAGCAGGTAAATTATCTTCCTTTAATAAAACAATTGTTTCAGTTTTTATGTTATCTGTAGCTCCAGTGTGCCATTTTTTTCGAACAGTAAGTTCATGAAGGTATTCCTTGCTCCAGCGTGACCAAAAATGTTGCTTTAATTGTTGAACGTGTTGCCAAGATGATAATCTTGGTGATGGAACATCTGAAAAGTTGCTCTCAGGCAAATTTGTTAACGAATCGCCGATTAAAAAGTGACCTGGTGTTAAAACACTTAAGTCATTAGGATCTAATGACATGGGAGTTAATGGACGGGAATTTAAAATGGCTTCAATTTCATTAACATAGGTCATTAATGTTTCAAATGTCAAAAGTGTGTCCCCGATTACGCGAGTTACATGGTGTTTAAATGACTTCACTGCAGCTTCCCAGAGACCACCAAAGTTGGGTGAACGTGGTGGGATAAAATGCCATGTAATATTTTCATTTGCTAACATGTTTGAAATTGTAGAAGTTTGATCATTCGTTTTTAAAAATTTACTGATTTCGTCTAGCTCTCGTTTAGCACCAACAAAATTAGTGGCATTATCAGAATAAAGATCTGAAGATTTGCCTCTTCGTGCAAAGAATCTACGTAGTGCTGCTAGAAATGCCTCTGCTGTCAGGTCTTGAACCAATTCAATATGTATTGCCTTAGTGGCAAAACACACAAAAATTGCAGCGTATATTTTAACTTTATTGCGGTTGCGAAATCGTTTTTCTTTTATGTAAAATGGACCACAGAAGTCTATGCCCGTTTGTAAAAATGGTCGTTTAAACACTAAGCGGTTCTTTGGTAAATTTCCCATTTTGTATTGTGTGATTGGTGGTTTAGCACGAAAACAAAGAATACATTTATGTATAATAGATTTTACAGCATTACGACCATTAATGATCCAAAAAGATGAACGTATTGCACAAAGGGTAGCTTGAGCGCCACTGTGTTTATTTTTTATATGAGTTTCACGAATAATTAGATTTGTTACGTAATGATTAGATGGAAGTAAAATAGGATGCTTTTGGTTATAAGTCAGTTCTGATAGTCTTAACCGACCGCCTACACGTAGTACACCGTCTGTGTCGATAAATGGAGAGAGTGGAGCCAGCTTCCCGGTATAGCATTTATTTGATTTAAGTAAATGAATTTCTCGTTGAAATTCATCATATTGTATAATTTTCATAATTGTTGTTGAAGAAGCTTGCAATTCATTAACACAGAGAGGTCCGATTATTTTTTGTTTTCGACATTTGATATTGATAAATCTAATTACGTATGCTATTATTCGCTTTAAAGTTTTAAATGAAGAATAACGTTTAAAGTCAATAGGAAGATCTGGTTTTGGTATGCACGAGAGCACAAAGGTTTCACGTAGTTCTGGTAGGTCGATTGGAGTCATATCGCATTTTGGCCACTGTGTTTGACGTTCAATAAGCCAATTGGGACCGTTTATCCAAAATTGGTTTAAATAAAGTTCAGAAGGAAGAAGTCCACGAGAAATCATATCAGCTGGATTATGTTTTGTTGATACATGTCCCCACGTAGCGTTATATTTAACGTTTTGTATTTCAGAAATACGATTTCTAACAAATGTTTTAAGTGAATTGGATGGTGTTTTTATCCAATTTAAAACAATAGTAGAGTCGCTCCAAAGATATATGTCATCAAATTTTATATTTTTTAATGCTTGTAATGTGACTTCAACGAGATTTGAAAGAAGATGAGCAGCACAAAGTTCTATTCGCGGTATAGAACGAGATTTTAATGGCGCTACACGAGATTTGGAGTTTAAAATAACAGATGTACAATGACCATAGTTGTCTTCGGAACGAATATATAGACATGCACCATATGCGCGTTCACTTGCATCAGAAAATCCATGAAGTTGTAAGGTTGTTCGTTCGCTCAATATTGTTCTCCGTGGTATTGACATTTTCTCTAACAATGGTAATTCAGATCGATATTGCATCCAGAAAGTATAAAGGTCAGCGGGAATGGATTCGTCCCATTCAAGTTTAAGCTGCCATAAAGTTTGCATTAGTATTTTTGCTTTAACGATAGTGGGGCCAACTAGACCCAAAGGGTCAAATAAGCGGGCAATTTCTGAAAGGATTATTCTTTTAGTAATCTTAGTAGTATTACAGTCTAAATTAACTGTATAACAAATTAAATCTTTTTTAGGATTCCATTGAATGCCTAATGTTTTTATATTTTCATCAAGATCTAATTTAATATATTTGTCATCAGATTTATCAACAAGATCGTTAATAAGTTTTGGCTCGTTAGAAGACCATTGACGTAAATTTATACCAGCAGTCTTCGTCACAGCAATTAATTCATTTCTAATCAACAAG
Source organism: Diogma glabrata (assembly GCA_963693315.1). NCBI lineage: Eukaryota > Metazoa > Arthropoda > Insecta > Diptera > Cylindrotomidae > Diogma > Diogma glabrata. Next base: position 210,171,114 of record OY856188.1, read on the forward strand.
GCTTCATCAAAAGTTTCAGCACCTGTTAGTAAATCGTCTACGTAAAAATCTTCGTAGAGGATACGAGCAGCAACTGGATAATTAACCCTTTCATCGTCGGCTAGTTTATGTAGAATTTTCGCAGATAAATAAGAAGAAGGGGCTTGGCCATATGTAACGGTATTTAATTGAAAAACTTGAACTGGCGTTTCGCTAGAGTATCTCCATAATATTTTTTGGTATATTCTATGTTCTGGATGAACTATAATTTGTCTATACATTTTTTCAGCGTCAGCTGTTAAAACATAGACGTGTACTCGAAATCGTAAGGTTAGAAAATATAAGTCATCCTGAACCTTGGGCCCAACTAACAAAACGTCATTTAGTGAAATGCCAGTGGTTGTCTTGGCAGATGCGTCAAAAACCACACGTATTTTTGTTGTTAAACTGGAAGCTTTGAATACGGCGTGATGAGGAAAATAGTGACCTTCGTTTGTGTTATGATTTTCGCAAAGTGACATGTGGTTTAACTTTTCGTATTCTCGCATAAAATCAACGTATTGCTTCCACTGTTTGGGCTTATCAACAAAGGAACGCTCTAAAGATAAAAATCGTCTCAATGCCGAATTATATGAATTTCCAAGGTTTGGTTTGTTAGTACTAAAAGGCAGTTTTACTATGAATTTACCAGTTATTTCATCACGTTTAGTATGTTGTGCAAAATGAGATTCACACTCTTGATCTTCAACCGATAAAAGTTTTTTGTTGGGGCCTTCTTCAATCTCCCAAAACCTAGTAATATTTGTATTTAAAATGTCTAATGAAATGTTACACATAACTGGTTCTTGAGGATCTTCGTTTAGAATCCTACCAGATATTATCCAACCAAGTTGAGTTTTTTGCAAAACCGCGGAAGGTTTAGCTATTGCAATTTGACCGATGGAAAGTAAATTATAAAATATCTCAGCGCCCAGTAGAGCATCGATATCGCGTGGTTTATCAAATTCTGGATCAGCAAGGGTTATATTGGTTGGAATGGTTAACTGATTTTTGCATAGCTGAATAGATGGCAATCGACCAGTAATTTTTGGAATAATGAGAAAATTAAGCTCTTTAGTATATCGTGTGCTTCTTGAAATAATTTTAGCCACTATAGATTTAGAGATATTGGTTTGAATTTGATGAATGCCGATTACAGGTATATTAATTTGTGTTTGAGGAAGTTTTAGAATAGAAGCAAAGCGCTCAGTTATAAAATTTGATTGAGAACCAGAATCTAGCAGTATTCGACATTCGTGAGAATTGTTGTCTTTGTCAAGTATATTTATAATTGCTGTGGAAAGTAGAACTTGTGATGGTACGTTAGCATATAATTTAGCGAAATTTGACACAACGGTATTTTCAGGTTCGTGATGAAGAAGTGTATGATGCCTTTTATGGCAGGTTTTACATCTCGATAGAGATTGACATGTAGAAACCGTATGATTTGAACGAAAACAATTAATACAAAGCCTGGCGTTTTTTATTAAATCAAAACGCTCACTTGAGGTTTTATTTTCGAATGTATCACAAGCTGATGTATAATGAGGACCTTTACACAGATTACATGCTATTGGGAGCTTTGTAGAGTTTTCAGTTGAAGTTAAGGTAGTATGAGAATTTTTAAAATTTGGAATTTTGCGTTTAGCAAGAGAGGGACCTGCATGATTTGGTTTTTTTTCACTATCTTCTTCTAAAACGCGTTGTCTTTCATGTAAAAACTGTAACAACTCATGCATGGATGGAAATTCAATTTTTTGATTAAGTTCTTTCCATTTACGACGGGTTTCTTCATCTAATTTTGATGTTATAGCGTAAACTGGAAATGCTTCTAGAAAAGGTTTATTTAAGGCTTCCAAGGCACAATAATGTTTGGTCGCAACATCAATAATTTCACCAATCGATTTTTCCGTTGCTTTTGTACAATGAGGTATTTCAAAGATTGCTTTTATTCGTTTGTTAGCAGCGGCAACGGGATTATCAAAACTTTTTTCCAAAATAGACCAAGCTAAATTATAATGACGATCTGTTGTTTCAATAGATTCTATTTTAAAAAGTGCCTTTCCGGTTAAGCAAGATTTTAAATACATCAGTTTTTCAGAGTCTCGTAATCTTGAATTATTATGAATTGATGCTTTGAATGAATCGGCGAAACTTGGCCAGTTTTCACAAGTGTTATTAAATTTGGGTAACTGCATAGTTGGCATTTTTACATGCGAAATTGAAAGTTCGTTTGAAGAATGAATATTAGAATTTGAAGTTGGATCTACTGTATTTGAGATTAAAGGTGGCGTTAAATTTTCGTCTTCAACGCCGACTGGAATCGATATTGTATTTGTACTATCGGGTTTATGGTTATTTAAGAAAGTTTCAGCCTTCGATGTGTACTCATAGAAGGCGTCTGAAAATATAGTACGTTCTGTTATCTGTCCGTCCAATTCATTTTCCTTACATAACAAATCTAATTCGTCTTGAACACGTTCATATTTCTCGAAGTCTCTATAAATTGAATCTGTTCTTTTTTTTAATTGAAGAATGTCGTCACATTTTGATATGTCATCAACAAACTTTTTAAACCGCGTGAGTTTGCCTTTTAAAACACCACGTTGTTTAACGAAATGGGAAATACTTTTGACATCTTCACTAGAACGTTCGATTAATGAAATGTCAGACATTTTAACACGAGTAGAAATTAAAATAAAGGTATAAAAAACGGCAATTTTTTAACAAATAAAATAGAGAGACTTACCACCTTTGATGTTTTCTTGTAAAATATGTAGTTTTTTCGTCAACTATATGTGGTTGGTTCCTCCAATTAAACGTAATGTAATGTTGAATGTAATTGTTTGTCACTTCTTTGAAAAACTGCGTTTCGTTGCAGATTTTTCTTTTATTCACAATAATATTTTTAAAAACACTTTGCTGCGTTGCGTTGCAGGCTTTTAATATATTCGTATACATGTGTAATTATAATTTTAGATTGTTTTTATGTTTCACTGCAAATTGTACATTTTATCACACACTTTGTTTTATATTATTTTTTTTTATATTGAACTATTATTTTTTATATTATGATTAACGTTGCGTTACGTTGCAAGTTAATACGATAGTCTCAAATCCGTATTGTTGAATCCGGCTCGAAGGACCAATGTTGATGTTGGAGCTTAATTATATAAAACAACTATATTTGCTAGTTGTCCTAAGCTCTCATTCCTTTCAACTTAATCAAAAGGAATAATTATTGTTCGTACTGTTATATAAAACACTTTATTTTTTTGATTTTTTATTTACGAAAAAAACGAACCCATACAAACATCGATAGCAGCAAAAACAAAACAAAGATGTACCAAACCAAAAGATTTAATACGGCGTATTGCTTGATTCTATCACAAACGTATTCAATATCACTATTTTTAGTCTAATTTTTAATTTACCACGTTTGTAGTCAATTGAAAATTAAATCATAATTGACTCAACTACAAACATGGTTAAATCAAATATGTTTGTGATACTTATAAAAAAATATATCAACAACGGTTGAATTGTTAATTTAAATACGGAGCGTTGGTTGATTCAATCACAAACGTATTTAGTTCCCCAATTTTCACTTAATTTTCGATTAACAATGCAACATGTTTGAATCAACCAAGATTTTTTCTTTCGGTGTACAGATTCAAAATTTTTGATGTAGCGATCAGTATATGGCATCCAAACCACAGATTCATATTCCAAAATTGGTCTCACTAAGGAACAATAAAGATCAACCGTCACCGAAGGGTTGTTAAACTCCTTAGCTCTTCTTTTTATGAATCCCAGAACACTAAATGCTTTACCAATAACTGCCTCGTAATGATCCTTGAAGGTAAGTTTTGCGTCCATAGCAATTCCTAAGTCATTAACTTTATTTTTCCTTGAAAGACTTACATCATTTATATGATAATCGTTCAAAGTTAGCTCAGTTTTAAGTGTAAAAGAGATAACCTGGCATTTCTTTATGTTTAGATAGAGCTTATTGTGTGTACACCAATTGTATAGGTCATTTAGTTTAGATTGTAGAAAAGTTATACCTCTGTATTTTTTATTTCATGATAAATTTTCAAGTCATCTGCATAAAACAGATGCATAACATCCTTAAGTGACGATGATAAATCGCTACTAAAAAGGTTAAAAGTAGAGGGCCTAAATGACTTCCTCGAGGAACGCCGGATGTTACACTAATGTCGGATGACAAACAATCTCGAAATTGTACTTTCTGTCTTCTGTTGGTTAGATAGGATGTAATTCATTTTATAAATCCACCAAAAAAGCCGAATCTATGTAACTTTGCGATCAAAGATTTAATATCTACTCTATCGAAGGTTTTACTAAAATCAGTATACACTGTATCAACTTGGAAACCATTTTCAAAAGCCTTAAGCAGACATGAGGCAAACACAACCAAATTTATATTTGTGGAGTGACCTTTTTGAAAACCATGTTGTTGCTCGTTAAGGTTAGCAGCTACCCTAGCAATCTTATCGTGAACAAGTTTTTCAAAAAGTTTTGGTATGCTTGAAAGTTTCGCTATGCCTCGATAATTCTCAATGTAGCTTCTATTACCCATTTTATAGATGGGAGTTATATAAGAAAACTTCCAAACATCAGGAAAAATACCAGAAGTCAACGACCTGTTAAAAATCCATGACAACGGCTTAGGAAGTGAACTGGCACATTGTTTAAGAAAGACTGGTGGAATATTATCGGGCCCAGAAGACTTTTTCATATCTAATGATAATAAACCATTGAAAATGTCCGATTCTTCAATATATATTTAAGAAAGGTCACACAGTTTTTCAATATGTGCAAGATTAGGAGTTGAGACGTCAATAGCTGCCTCAGAACACCTTCTCCTAAAACTGTTTGCAAACAGATTACAAATTTCAGTATCATCTGAAGTGGAAACATTGTTCAAAACCATTGTAGCATAACATCTTGTACTTCTTTTTGAATTGATGAATTTGTATAAGCTTTTTGGGTCTTTTATAAAACCATCTTCCAGATTTTTAATACAAGAGTCGTATGCTGCATTAGATTTAGATGCAAATTGTGAAAAAAGTAGCTCATGATTCCTGCGACTGATCTCATTTGGATTTTTTTTGTACTTTTTATATGCCCTGTTTCTTCTATTCCGAAGATTTCTTAGATTATCGTTAAGCAATGGTTCCTCTTTCTTATTTTTCTTAATTTTTAACGGCACAAAATAATTCATAATTGAAATTAGAATATCCATAAAATTTTTTATCGCTTCCTCAAAGTATTGAGACTTTTGATAATACAAATAAAATTGCTGCGGGATAACGTTATCCCCAGACGAACACAAGGATTTGGGAATCCCTTAAATTTTTATAACATTAGCCGGACATTCCAAAGGAAAGAAAAACAAAAATTAATATATCTATAATTTAAAATACCTTGAACCAAAAAACTGTTGATTGGTGAACACTTCCAGTATGATGTCCTATTTCCCAAAATTTAATTTCAAAAGAAAATTCAGCAGCATCTGATGTTAGCTTTTAATTCCCTTCCTTAAATAGTTTTATAGCTTGTTTACAATTTCTCAGCAAATTATTGATAAATATATTGAAATGTTCATTTGTGTGTACTACAGGCATTTGATCTTCATGTTTAAAATAAATCAAACGTAATTTATGATATGTATCACTTTATTATTTTATTTTCGTTTCCAGGCACATATAATTTGAAACACACCATTCAAAACTTCATAGAACATTTTTTTTGTGTGGTTAAGCATAGCATTACAAAAATTTGATGTAATTATCAATGAACTTATTTATTTTTACTGAACATAAAGATGTTTAGAACAAACTTTAACAACAATATAAGATTATGTTTATTTCTTATTTTTAGTATAAAAATATTTGTGTCGTTATTGACACAAAGCTGAATTGTTTTCTTCTTTAATAACAAAATCGGAATTTTGTAAAAAAACTGAATTAAACATTTTGTTTGAAGAACCAACAATGGAATTAGTATTTATTTGTAATAACAACTTAACCAATTCAAAGTAATTAACAAAATAATTTTAAAAACAGATTTTGTTCACAATTCAATCAAACATTTTCTTATCAGAACCAAAATCAGAATGGATCTAAAAATCCAAAATTGGAAAAATGTGATTTTCTTTTGACGTTTTTTATTTTTTTCTTTAAAAGAAAGTCAAGCAACTGAACAAACCAAAAAAAACGAGTGCGTTCTTATATTTATGTTAATGTACGAATTGAAGCTGGTCTGTGTTAGGAGAAAAATTTAACTATTGTAATGAAAAAAATGAAAAATGAAATGTTAATTGTGTTTGAGTCAGATCAAGAATAGGGATTGGTTTTATCATGTTAATTAGCATAAAGCCGACGTTACAAACCATGAATTCAAGATGTTAAGCAAGACTTTCAATCTTGAAGTCACAAAAAAACGTCGCCATCCCTTTCATGACAGGAAACCACCGAACTGCATTTATTAAGAAGTTGTACCTGGGATCGGAGTATCAACAGCCACTGGCGTCACGACCGATGACCAATCCCTACACTCATGAAGTCCGCGAGGAACTCCACTGAGTATTGAGACCGACCATCCATCAGAACGCCAGCACTATTGACACCCCGATACTACCAGCAAGTATGACCCAGAAGATGTGAACCACAGCGACGACAACTAGCCAGAGGAACGACCCTACCTAACGAAAAGACATCATTCCCTGATATCCTTCGCATGATGAACTCCAAGATTCTTACCGCTCATATCTATGCACTCATAAAGTACATTTCCAATCTTAGTTTTAATCATTGCAGGTAAGAACTTTGGAGCCAATTTCGCCGAGAATTTCTTAGTAGCGTCACTCAAATGATGCTGCCGTACATACACACGTTGTTGTGGTTCGAAGGTTCGTAGTTTAGATCGCAGGTTATAATGATGTTGTGATTTCTTAAAAGCTACAGACAGGTTCTGTTGTACTCGATTTCGGAGCATGGTCAAGTGATCAGAGCGTTCGATTTCCTCACCAATATCTTCACCCAGCACGTGAAGTGATCTCATCAGATGATAAATGTTACCATCTGATATCGGATGTTGACCGAATAGCAAATAGTACGGTGAGTACTTTGTCGCAGAATGTACTGCAGCTCGCAGTGCATATGCAATTTCACCAATGTGTGCATCCCACTTGGTATGTTGACCTTTTAAGAACGCTCGGATTGCTGCTAAAACTGATCGGTTGACCCGCTTTGACGCGTTGCTTTGTGGACTATAAACACCGGTCCTAATATGTTTGATGCCGAAATCTGACAAAAGACTTTGAAAGTTCCTACTAGTGAACTGCTTGCCATTGTCACTGTGTAGAAACTCTGGAACCCCATAAGTAAGAAACACTTCATTCTTTAGAAAAGCATTCACCTTCGGTGAATTTGCGTTTCTAAGCGGTTTCAATATTACAAACTTCGTAGCATGATCCAGAACTATCAGTAACACCGTATTCCCAAGTGTAGAACGAGGGTACGGTCCCAAAAAATCTATATAGACTCTCTGCCATGGACGTGCTGTTTCGAATTGATATTGCATCGGAGGACGCAATATCTGATTCGTGGCTTTTGTTTGTTTACATGTGTCGCAGGACACAACATAGTTGTGTACCTGTGACGCCATGCCCGGCCAATAATAAAGACGTCGAAGTAATTCTAATGTCTTTTTAACACCTCCATGGGCAGCAGTACTATCATTATGATGTCTCTGAATCATGCTTAAAGTCATCGGTTTTGGAATCCAGAGCTTCCACACAGGAACATCGTTGGGTATTGCATCAGGTCTTGGCTCAATACGTATGTATAGCTTATCGTCCACGACTTTAACAGATGGAAAGTCCTTGGGTGATGAACGAACCTTAGCTATCATATCAGTATATTCTTTGTGCCGATAACCTTCATTGTCGATTTTAATGTCGTTAACATGATGTAATAATGCTTCCGTCAATTCCTCGTGTGTATCGTCATAAAGACGAGATAGAGCATCAGGGACTATATTTTGGGTACCTTTTTGGTGGACAATGGAAAAATCCATGTGTTGGAGTTTTAGGCTCCACCTAGCCAGACGACCACTCAAGTCTTTCTGTGACATAAGCCACTTCAGACTTGAGTGATCAGTCACAATAGTAAATCGGTGACCTTCAACATTGCCCCTGAATTTCTTCACACTCAGAATTGCCGCAAGACATTCAAGCTCAGAAACAGAATAGTTTCTCTGAGCTTTGTTAAGTTTCTTCGACATGAAGGCTATCGGACACTCTTGTCCGTCAGTATCAACCTGATACAACACACTACCTATCCCTGTCAGACTTGCATCGCATCTAATAAAGAACTCTTTATTATAATCAGGGTTAATTAATACTGGTGCTGTAGTCAGCAATCGTTTTAAATTTTCGAAAGCAGCTTGAGCTTCTAATGTCCATTTCAATTTTCCAGAACTTTTCTTTAATAGGTCTGTGATCGGTGATACCACGCTTGCATAGTTTGGTATGAAACGTTGGTACCAACCGGCCATACCTAATAACCGTCGAATTTGTTTAACTGTAGATGGAGCTGGGTACTCTGCTACAGCTCTTACCTTGTCAGGGTCAGTTCGAAGACCATCTTCACCAACCAAAAATCCCAAATATTTCACCTCTCTCAGAACAAATTTACTTTTCTTGAGGTTTATTGTTAACCCAGCCGCTCTTAACAATGAAGAGACTTTGGACAGCAATTCCATATGTTCCTGGAACGTGGAAGAGACTACCAATAGATCATCTAAATAAACAAAGACATTTTCGTGATATTGATGTGGTATCACTTTGTGCATTAGCCGACACATTGTCTGGGGAGCATTGCACAATCCAAAGGGCATAACCCGGAATTGATACAATGGACGACCAGGCACTGTGAAGGCTGTCTTGTCTCTAGATGCTTCTGCCAGAGGAATCTGCCAGAAAGCATCTTTGAGATCAATACTGGAAATGTACTTTGTGCTATTTAGACGACCTAGTAAGCCATCAATCAAGGGAAGTGGGTAAGCGTCCTTTTTCGTTAGTGAATTGACACGACGGCTATCAATACATAATCTGTTTTTACCAGATTCTTTTTGTACCAAAACCACTGGCGAGCACCAAGAACTGTTAGACTCTTCGATCACGCCCATTTGGAGCATTCGGTCAAGTTCGGCATAGACCTTTAGTTGAACAGCCGGCGATGTGGGATAATGCCTCTGTTTAACAGGTGCATTATCACCAACATCGATGACATGTTCAACCAAAGAAGTCTTTCCGAGCCCAGACACTTCAAATGACGGGAAAGAATCCTTGATCATATCCAGTTCTCGTTGCTGGTCAGTGGTGAGGTTATGTATATTCAAAGTTATTGGCTCTGTACGAGTCAGTTCACTAACAAAAGAAGGAACAATACCGAATTTCTCCCAGAAATCTATGCCCAGGTAGAGCTCTTCTCGTAATCCAGGGACTATATGGAACCGCATTGGTTTAGTGGAGCCATTCACAGTTATTGGAATTTCTATGTAACCCAAAATTTTATTTGCAGTACCATCCGCCGTACGAATACACGAAGTGTATTTACGGTAGGTTGTACCTGATGATTCCAATAATTCCAAGGAATTTCTTCCAAGTATTGTGATGGAAGCTCCACTATCCAATAATCCGGAGATATGTTTGTCCAAAACCTTAATTGTTAATCGCGGCCGAGGATCCTTTATTTCTGAAAGGATAGATGAAATACAAGCTTTGCGAAATAATTTCCTCATCCTCCAATATCTGATGTTACGTTCTAGACGTCTAAAATAAGTTCGATGTAACGATGGGAAATTAAATGTGCTAGATGATTTTATTCTGGTTTCTTCGGTGGTAGATCGTCTTGTGTTCCTACATCTCTCGTCGCTTTCTTCGGGCTCATTGGCTGTTGAACCGAGGGTACTATTCCCGAAGCATGTACTCTCGGTCGATAGTTTAACGACGGGTGACAATAAGAACAATTTGCATAAATTACGTCAGGTTTGTTGCACTTCCAGCAATACAGTTTTATTCTGTTTTTAGAACAATCAGGAGCTCGATGTCCATTTACCCCGCATCTAAAACAGACAATTGGTTGTCTGGACATTGATGGACCAGGTTGATTAGTATTACCAGATGATATCACAGGTCGTTGCAGAATTCTTCTAGGTTGTGTATCCACAGCTTCAATATATCCATCTTGTTCTGGATCTATTTCTGATTCATAGTCGTCCATTTGCTGTAGTTCGCTAATCCTTAAGTTTGACATTCTGGTTGGGACTGGTGTAGACCACAAACGTTCGAACTTCTGACACAATGTCCGAAGCTCGTCCATAGTTGTAATTGTTGCTGCAAGTGTAGCGTTTTTCAGTTCTACACTCAGTCCTTCCCTAGCGATTTCTAATAATTCAGCTGCAGCAAATGGTCGAACTAATCTCCGATTTAACGAACCCACTTCAACTAAATACTCATAAACGCTCTCTTTGACTTTCTGTTTACGGTTCAAAAGAACACGTAATACCGCTTTATCATCGGTGAGCGTACCGAAGGTGCGTAGGAGTCCTTCCCTAAGCACTGAGTAGGTCACTTCCTCATATTCATGAGTTAAATTCAAATAATATCTATCGGCAGCTGCCTTGAGGTACCGTGGAACGATCGACCTCAGGTCGTCCCAGGACACACGGTCCCTCCTTGCAGCCGCCTCCACTCGATGAATAAACTCATGAACATCAGGGGAGTGACCATCCCCTGTGAAGTTCGGAACCCAATTTGAGTCATAACGACTCAAATTGTTCCTACGTACCTCTCGGTATGCTCCCGGTGACAATGCTGGAGCCGCGACACGAGATACCTGAGGAAGTGGGTTGTATGGTGGTGGTGCTGTTAATGGAGCTTGTGGATAATTTGTTTGAAATTGTTGTAACTGCTCCTGTGGTATCGGTTGATAATTCAGAGGCTGCTGTACCAATGCCGGATTGATGTATATTTGTCCAGCTTGGAACGATGAACCCAGTTGTGGTAATGCGAAGTCCTCCGCTCTTAAACCTGATTGTTGAAAATACGATGGTGGTAATTGTTCTGCCCGTCTTTGTTGTTGTTGATACCCACGATTTAAACTGTGTATCGTATTAGTTATTGGCTGTACTGGTATTGGAGTGGATCTCTCATCTGGCTGAAACGCAGGCGATTCGGATGGTGCAGATGATCCTCCTGGTTTACTCTGCATAACTGGACGTGTCGACAACGATCTTATTATATCCCAAGCGCGTGACAATTGGGAGATAGCGTAGGTGCGGGCTTCTTGCAAATCATCGCGAGAACCCAACCTATTCATCCTCCCTGTATAGTGCAACACACGATTAGCCAGACCATCTAAGAATGGCTGATTAATCGGTGGCTGAAGTCTACGTATCTGATCCACAATTAGTTGTGCTGCCTGCACCACCATTTGAGACTCAGCTACCAAATCTCTCGCGTGAGATACAGTTAATGGAACTGAACCTTGTACCGCGTGGTTTCGAAGTTCCTCTGCCCAATTGACCCCTCTGAAATCCACACCTCGAACCAGACATTCAATTTGCAGTTCGCTGGGTTCCAATCCATAAAATGGATGGTCAATGTCTATTTGACTTGACATTTTATATAATAAGTTGTAAAATTCCCGAATGCGAACAACAATAACAAAACCAATAGCAAAAAAAACAATATCACTAAATTAAGTGGATTAATACGCCCGGTAAAATCGACCGATGGAAATGTAAAACGCAAAAGTAAAAACACAGAACACCCCCAATTCGAAAACACAAAGAAAAAGTTATTTTCTTTTCGCAAGGACAGATTTTAATGAGAAAAGAAATAGTTGTTTTGCTCAAAGTTGCTTGATTTTCTTTCAAAAAAAATACTTAAAAATTGTGATATCTATAAAATAATTTATTTATTTCTAATTCCAGATATCTGAAATTTAGAAAAATCATATATCTAAAATTGTTTATTGACGATAGCACCCCTAAGAATATTTATTTATTTTTAAAAGAAATTGGAAAAAAAAAATAAAAATATTTGAAAAAATGCTTATTTATTGGATGCACCGTCTTAGCTCCAAATATTGATTTATTTTTTTAAAAAAAATAAAGGATATTTATTTCTTGATGTTATGCGTATTTAATAGAAAAATTTGTATTTACTTATTTACCTAAAATTACCTAATTTTAAAAAAAAATTATTTTATTTAATAAAAATTTTATTTATTTAATTTTTGAAAAATTTGTTTGATTTATTTTATTTTTATTTAATAAGATAAGAGATTCCCAAAGTCAAGATTCGTCTGGAGACAATTTAAAAAGTAAGTATGGTACAATATCCATTTTGTCTAAATTTGAATTCCCGCGTTCGCGAGCCCACTCCAACCATGCATGTGAGAACTGACTAGAAAAGCCCCTAACGACCAGATTCTACAGAACAGATTCTCCCCAACCTAATAAAACAATCACAACTGTCACGATTAGACACTAGGTCCATTTCTACTGACCCAGTTGTGCTTGTTAAACCTACAAATAAATTACAACTAAACCTAATGCGAAAGTTGTAGAACGCTCCCGAGCACCAGACTTCAAATCTTAAACTCCATGAAAAATTGTTTTATTGTAAAAGCTAAGTGGAAAAATGGAAAGTTTTTGAATTTGTATGAGGTGAAGCCTCTGATCCTGAAAGAAAAAGTACAATTGGTTCTTCTCTTCATTACACCGAAGAAGCCTCTGAGCAAAGAATGGTACTACTGGTTTGCACCTAAGTACAAACACAGCAACACCACTCCTCGTCCCTGAGAACTCCCTCGCTGAATGAAGAAAAAAAACCAATGTTCTTCGATCGCATAACCCCGATGGCCATAGGCGACCTAGGAACGACATCAATGTTAAAGAGTGGAGCTCTATGGATGGCTTTTTAGGCCTACCGCTGAGAGAAGTGAATCAATAAACCTAAATACTACATAATTTATCCATAATCTAAATAATTTCTTATTTAAAAATGCTAAATCGAAACATGAAATATATAATATGTGTTAATAAGGTTTTACATGAAATTAATTAAATTAAATCTTCAGACTAAATAATAAATCGGTAATTTAAAAAAAATTACGATTATTTTACATTTAAAACTAAGCTTACTAATCTTTAAATTATTAATTCTAATATATTTGTTCAGGTTAAATCTTTCGCTTTATTTATTGTATTCCAAACAAAAAATAAATGTTAGCTAAGAATAATTGTTTCTATATTTATACCATTTTTTTAAAATTAATCGCAATAAAAAATAATTTAAAAAAAATGGTGGTAGCTAAAATGGACTCATACGAGATATGTATACGTACATCCGCGGATCATTATGATGACAAATGTAGAGATATTGATTTGGATCCGGCTCACTCTATAAAGTTGATGGGAATTAATTATTTCCAATTGTACTTCCATAAACACAGACCAATAATACTTTGAAAGTAGTGACGAAAGATTTAAACTTATACAAAACCGTTGAAAACTGTTTGGTCGATGTTAACTTTTATTACGTTAATAACATCCTAAAACTCATAAAAACATGACTTAACCACAATCAAAAAAACATACGATTAATTTCATATATAAATTAATTGCATCATCCAAGAATATGTACAATATATAACCAAGTATAAATATACATTATGTACAAAAAATTGTACTATGTATATAAAAAAAAATATGTACAGGATATACAAAAGATATGTACAATAGTATACCAAAAATATGTACAATATGTACGTGGTAGCATAAAAAAATTTCAAAAAAAAAACTGCTTCCCCAAAACGGTTTTCTTTTTCCCAACTAAAAAAACAATTAGTATTACTAAAAGCAGATGACAGCACAAAAAACAATCTCCAAAAAAAATTGCTGTCCCAAAACGGTTTTTTTCAAAATTAAAAAAAATTAGTCTTAACTAATTATACAATGAGGAACAGGGGCCTCCTGTGGACCAGACCACTCCTCTTCCTGTCGCGTGGTCGGTGAGATGGGGACCTCCTCAACCAGCTCCTCAGTTTGAGTACTCTTGGTCGAGGAAGCTCCCAGCTCCACGACCAAGCGACCCTCCTTTTCCTTCTTCCTCTTCTCCTTTCTTTTCAGATGAGAGCTCCTATTTTTATTAATCCTCCTTCTTTCTCGCCAACCCACATTCACTTCCTCATCCACCACATTCATCTCATTCGCTATATCACTCACTTCCTCATTCACTATATCAACCACCATATTCATCTCATTCACCTCCTCATGCACTTCCTCATTCACTATATCAACCACCATATTCATCTCATTCGCTATTTCATAAATCAGCACATCCAGGAACTTATCATACTGCTCTTCGTAGATATCATTCATAATCTCCAGATATAACTTCTCTTTCACCTCATTCATAACCACATTTATAATTCCTTTCACCACATTCATCGCCTCATTCATCTTCTCCTTTCTCTCTATCTGCTCTCTCTCTTCCACCTCATCCATCCAGGGCTCAAACCCCCCTGGTCGACACCTCCTGATTCGCATCCCCTGACCCCTCATGTACATATTCTTAAAAAAATTAAAAAAAAATTCCAAACAAAAAAACCAATATCTGGTTTATCGAAAAAAAATTAATTTCACCAATATATAAACCTAAACAGGTTTTATCAAAAATTTATATAATATTTTCAAAAAAAAATTCTAGACCAACACTGGTTATCCAAAAAAAACAAAAACTGGTTGACAACGCCCAGTTTCAATTCGCGCCAAAACTTTACGCGCTAAAAATAATACAAAAAAATTTATTTACCGTAATTACGGTATTTTACGAAAGAAAAGAAAAAATATCCAAATCTAAAACCTGACCTGGTTCCACCAGGGGTTCGTTTCGGCTGCCACTTATTGAGACTTTTGATAATACAAATAAAATTGCTGCGGGATAACGTTATCCCCAGACGAACACAAGGATTTGGGAATCCCTTAAATTTTTATAACATTAGCCGGACATTCCAAAGGAAAGAAAAACAAAAATTAATATATCTATAATTTAAAATACCTTGAACCAAAAAACTGTTGATTGGTGAACACTTCCAGTATGATGTCCTATTTCCCAAAATTTAATTTCAAAAGAAAATTCAGCAGCATCTGATGTTAGCTTTTAATTCCCTTCCTTAAATAGTTTTATAGCTTGTTTACAATTTCTCAGCAAATTATTGATAAATATATTGAAATGTTCATTTGTGTGTACTACAGGCATTTGATCTTCATGTTTAAAATAAATCAAACGTAATTTATGATATGTATCACTTTATTATTTTATTTTCGTTTCCAGGCACATATAATTTGAAACACACCATTCAAAACTTCATAGAACATTTTTTTTGTGTGGTTAAGCATAGCATTACAAAAATTTGATGTAATTATCAATGAACTTATTTATTTTTACTGAACATAAAGATGTTTAGAACAAACTTTAACAACAATATAAGATTATGTTTATTTCTTATTTTTAGTATAAAAATATTTGTGTCGTTATTGACACAAAGCTGAATTGTTTTCTTCTTTAATAACAAAATCGGAATTTTGTAAAAAAACTGAATTAAACATTTTGTTTGAAGAACCAACAATGGAATTAGTATTTATTTGTAATAACAACTTAACCAATTCAAAGTAATTAACAAAATAATTTTAAAAACAGATTTTGTTCACAATTCAATCAAACATTTTCTTATCAGAACCAAAATCAGAATGGATCTAAAAATCCAAAATTGGAAAAATGTGATTTTCTTTTGACGTTTTTTATTTTTTTCTTTAAAAGAAAGTCAAGCAACTGAACAAACCAAAAAAAACGAATGCGTTCTTATATTTATGTTAATGTACGAATTGAAGCTGGTCTGTGTTAGGAGAAAAATTTAACTATTGTAATGAAAAAAATGAAAAATGAAATGTTAATTGTGTTTGAGTCAGATCAAGAATAGGGATTGGTTTTATCATGTTAATTAGCATAAAGCCGACGTTACAAAAGTTATCATTAAGAAGTATACTTTGAAAATCAACTAGATTGATAGCGGCGTTAATCTGCTCATAGTTAGCATTTTGAAAATTGTAATAGTATTTCACGGCATTTTTAGAAATAGCACTCCAAATTCAACTTGATTAAAAGTGCCTTATGATGAACCGTGTCCGATATAAATGACTCAGCTCTGTCTGCGTGATATACTGAACTGGTTTCATACGCGGAAGTAAAAAAGAGGTCTAATCGACGTTTGTTATCGTTATGCACGTCTGACTTTTGTACTATGTTGTTACCATAAGTTGCATTAATCAGATTTAAATCCAGACTATCATTGATATTAACCGGCAACAGTAGATTATCATCAATAGGAACCCTAACAAATTGTAAGTTAGGTCTATTAAAATCCCTCAGGATACAAATTTCATCAAGATCTCCCAATTTTAAAACAACGTTGTTAATTGAGTCATTTACGTATTCGTACGCAGTTTCATCCGACTTAGATGGAATATAAACCGCAACAATGAAAATTGATTTTTTTTTTAACAATCACTTTGGCCCAAACCTGTTCTGAAACTGAATTTATTTCGGGTTCAAAATCAACTTCAGTTGATCCCAGTGATTTGTGGATAGCTATTAGTACACCACCACCTCTGTTACCACCAACTAGCGAATAATTCCTATCCTTACAGTATACAAGCCAATCATGACTAAGGAGTTCGCTGTTATGAATACCGGGATTCAGCCACGTTTTGACCAAAGCTAAGACTTTACACTCAGTGGATAAAGAAAAAAGAAAAAAATCTTTCAGTTTACCTTCCATGCCACTACAGTTAGCATAAAAAGTTTTAATAATACAATCGGCATCGTTTATTTTTTTAAGGTTTAAACATTATTTTTTTAGTTTAACAACAGATGCATCTTATGTAGCGAAGTTCACGAAGTCCACGCCAGGCCCGCCAGTTGACTATATATCACATTTTTTCTACCGATATTGATATTAAATTAAAGGTGAGAGTAATATTGTTGCAGATACTCTCAGTGGTCTACTAAACATAGACAATATTTATGGCATTTGACTTACTAATCTGGATCTGAAGAATTTAATATCTTGTCAAGAAACTGACAAGGAACTTAAAGATTTATGCAACAAATCACACACAATCATAAATGGCAGCTAGTACATCTATTCGACAATATTTTTGGACGCAACATTTGGTCAAAAACTTCAACGGGAGTAAATCGACCATATATACCAGAACAAATGCGTAAGTCTGTCTTCAATCACATGGGTTGTCACATCCAGGTATGGGAATGGGCATGGTGGAACGATTCTATAGCCAATTGAAAGCCTCTTTGTTTGCTCGTAACAATACTCTGAATTATAGTTTTGAGCTACCTTTTATTCTTCTGGGCATAAGAACTTCGGTTCTAACTACCTCAGGGACTTCGGAACTACCTCAGGGGTCACTGGTCTGATTATATAGTGATACGGGACTTGGGAAACCAGAGACAGTGGGCTCTAGCCTGCTATTGCAAACCGTAAGCCGGTTGTCATGTCTAGCGGGAACGGATACCTTGGCTTAGCCGCTCCCTTATTAGCGCCCCCTGGTGGGTACACACTAGAGAGGACTCATGTAGGGTCAAACCATGAAAAGTACTAAACCTCTGGGCACCTGTCGTTCCCAGTTGTATATAGACTTCTAACAAATACAGACGAAGGCCTGTTGGTGATCTTTATTGCGTCTTAACTCGTGGGAACAATATGGATAAATATTTTAGTAACCTTTCAAATTTTTTAAAAATTTTGTTTTCATCTGTTTATTATTTCTTACATCCTATCATGAAATATTGGTCTATGTCATATTTTATTATATGATAGGATTTATTGTTTAGTTACCCATTTTTAAAACAAATTACATTTTTATCAAATGACTATTATACATTTGATAAAAAATTTAAGAAACACATCCAAAATATTTCTAGCTTGAATGGCAACCGTGACCAAACCGCATATTCTTTTTCTTACAGAAACACAAGTTTCTGAAAACTATACCTATGAAATAACACTAAATCCTAAATATAGGCTTGAATCAGCTTTTAAACTTCATCAAGGTATATGTGCATATATTCATGAGAGTGTTGCATAAACGCTTTCCAAATTATGAACTACATGGTGATGGCTACAACACAGTAGTATTAACGGTTTGTCTACCTGAAATTTCTTTTTTCACAATAGCTCTATACCTGCCCCCAAACAAACATAATGTTTTGTAGCACAACATTATGCTATGCAACGGAATATATAAATAAAGCTTTATCTTTTAAATTAACCTTAAGTTATAAATACATTTAAATACATTTTTCGTACATAAGTTATTAATGTACTAATTAGATATTTAAGGAGAATTTCAATTGAAAAACATTCAGAATTGACCTGATGATCAAATAATAAACATATAAATATTAATATTTTACTTAATTTTGTAAATAATTAAAGTTTTTAAAATAAAAGAAACAAAGAAAGTTTTTATAATAAATGTTTTATTATTCATTTTGTGAAATTATGTTCTTTTGTGTTTTGTGAACGACGACCACCCACAACAATAATCCCAATTTGTTTTAATCTCTTGACTAATGTTGTCGACGAAATTAGAGCACAAATTTCAAAATTGTGAGGTTATCGTTACCGGTGACTTCAAAGTCCACAACAAATTGTGGTTAGAATTTTCCAAAATGACCGACGACCACAACAATGGAAGGCAGGCAGAAATATTTGCTGCTTCGCACGACCTGACGCAGATTGTAAAAAGCCCAACTTTCACTCCTCGTAATGGCGGTGATAAAAATTTTCTCCAAGACCTCTATCTCACATCTATGCCAGATATTACGAGTGTCGATGTCGATAAGGGTAGTATTGGAAATTCTGACCATTATCTAATCACATCAGTTATCAAAACTGATTTGCTACAAACTAAAGTTTCCAAACCCCGAAAATATTTCACTTTTCAAAAATGGACACCAATGGTCCAATGGTCCATGTAAATGATTCTGCTCAAAATTTTGCGGAAACCATTCAATTCGGTATTAAAAAATTCGTTCCATTTTCATGAAATCCCAACAAAAATATTATTTTTCGAAGGCAGCCAAATTGGCTCTTAGAAACAAACGTAGATTGTTTAATATTTGGATTCATAAAAAGAACTCTGTTAATCGATCCCAATATTTAAAGGCCAATAAAATATCAAACCAGATAATTGAAAACGAAAAAGCAGAGATTGACAGAGCGAAAGCGGCAAAACTTTCGAGTATGTCAATTTCTGACAACCGTTTTTACAGTGCCATTAATTCTTTAAATTCTGGTACTAAATCTTCTATCCCTCCTATCATTGATGGTGACTCAATCGTTATTGACCCGGCAAGGAAAGCTATATTGTTCGCGGAACGCTTTACTTCAAATTCGACAGTTTTAGAGACTCCTAAAAAAATTCCCCAAATTCATTCTTCAGGAGTCAATATGAAACAATTACATTTCAAACCCGGTATTGTCAAAAAACTTTTAAGGGGGTTAAACAACAAAAAAGCCTCTGGTCTGGACAACATTCCTCCTGTTATTCTAAAGACATTTTCAAAAGAACTTGCACCAACTCTCACCAAAATATTCTGTAAATCCTATAAATCTGGTATTTATCCATCCTGCTGGAAGTTGACCAATGTCCAGTCTGTCCCAAAAAAGAAATGAAATGTGATATTTCAAATTCTAGCCCGATAGCCTTACTCCCAGTCCTGTCCAAAATATACGGACACTATATTAATTTACATATATCCAAATTTTTGGAAGACAACTATTTGATATTTGACAGCCAATATACGGTTTTAGAAACAAAAGATCAAGAAAGAAGCTGTTCGCTGTTGAAAAACTTACGACATCGTCCGAAAAAGCCGAATTTTTGAACAGCGTTCTTAGCTAGGTTAAAAATACGAGAATTCCATTTCAAATTATTTTCAACTTCTACTCCTCTATTCATTCTCTACAAGATCTTTAGAGTCGAACTTTAGTTGAAACGGATTAGGTGTGGATAATCTAGAAAAATAGCAAACCTGTGTTTTACTCGTAAAGAATTCAACACTATTAGCAAATCCCCAATCTAAAATAGTTTTAAGGTCATTATTTAATAAATCTATCATATTTGATCTACAGTTATTAAGCGCTAACGGTGAATATAATTTAGGGTTTTCATGAGATGCATAAAGCGTGCTATCATCATCAAAACTATGGATAGGATTAACTGTTGATTCCAACAAATCGTTAATATAAATAAGAAAGAGAGTTGATGATAAACCAGAACCCTGAGGAACTCTTACATTAGTTGAAAATATTTCCGAAGAAATACCATAAAGCTTTATAGTCCCAAACAAGACTAACTGTGAGAAATCAAATTACGATCTGATCCACCTAAAGGTTCTAATACTTTAAAATGTACCCGTTTAGGATCATTTGCTAAAAACAAATCAAACAAGATGCTCCTTTGTCCCGGAATGTCAGGCACTCTAGTAGGCTGATCTATAATTTGTGTGTAATTATGATAAAGAGCAAATAACTCAGCCTGTTTACCTATCTCATCAGTTGTGGAACTGTGTGTGAGCCATTCTTTATTTTGCACATTAAACTCACCAAGAACTTTAAATTTGGCATTAGGTGAGTTCATTAGGCATTAGGTAGTTTGGCATTAGGTAGTTCTCAGGTGAGTTAGGGGAGTGATATAAACCAAAAACAAACAACGTTTGATTAGAACAACAAATCTTAAGGGATATCATATTGTGGTGTTTTGAATTTATTTCAAAATTTTTAATTCTTACATATGGAATGGTGTTTCTGATATATACACAAACACCATGCTTGAAATAAAATGAAGATTCAAGCTCATAATGAGGACAAAGATATTTACTATGATCATAGATTTATAGCTCGGTCAATTATAATAGTTCCAGTTAAGAAGGGAGTTTCCGATTTTAAATTTTGAAGATATAGATGAACTGATTCAAGATTGCTATTCAGTCCTCTTATGTTGGCGAAATTAATTAATAACCTTGCCATTTTAAAATATATTTAAATTATTTTCAATCCAAATTCAAACTAACAAAAAGAAAAACTAAAATAATTAATTGAGACTAGAAATAATAACAAAATAATTCTCTAGTTCTCTATAACCTTGAATCCTCGATGAAAACTAAGCTCTATTATACCACCAAAAGGAAAAAACACACATACGAAAACGTTATAGCAAGAAAACAAATAAAATCTAAATTGACCACTTAAATAGCTGGACAACCTGAATCTTCAACCCTGTGCTTTTTAAAAGCCAGAAAAATGAATTGTCACAAATCTTGGCGAACGGCATTGGCATATAAACTGAAAGGTGAGACCAAAATATGCATCGAGCTGCAGTTTGATCTTAATCGATCTACAGGTGTAGGAATGTAGGCAACCTATACAGCAGATTTTTATTTAAAAAATTTGCCGTTGCTGTAGTTTTATTGATTGATGGGCAGTTTATTTGGTAACCATATGATTTTGATTCCAGGGAAATCCAGAGTTTCCTTCCAGCATTTTTTTTTTCAAATTTTGTTCGGACAAAAATTTGCTAAATATACAATGGGTTAGCCTATGCTTTTTAAAGGACAGAAATATGAATTGTTACACTTACATATCTTGGCGCCTGGCAGATGACATATAAACTGAAAGGGCAACTGAAAGACCAAAACATGCAACGTGCTGCAGTTTGAGCTTAATAGAACTACAGGTCTTGGAATGGCAACCTATTTAGTGGATACTTTCGTGTTGCATGGAAAATTTACCGTTGCTGGAGTTTTGTCGATTGATAACCAGTTTCATGTGGTAATCATCTTATTTTGATTCCAAGGACATCCAGAGTATCCTGCCAGCATTTTTGTTTCAAATTTCGTTTGGACAAAAATTTGAAAAATAAACAAGGGGTTGTTAGCCTGTGCTTTTTGAACGCCAGGAAAATAAATTGTTACATATCTTGGCAGATCTTGGCATTTAAACTGAAAGAGGAGACATAAACATGCAACGTACTGCAGTTTGATCTTAATCGAGTTTCAGGTCTAGGAATGGCAACCTACTTACTTTAGTGAATATTTTCGTTTTGTATAGAAGAAAAACGTGTTCTAGACCGAGTTGTGAAAACTTTTGTAGTGCAAACTTTTGATGTCCCTGAAACTTGGCATATAAGTTGTATGGACAAAATAAAAAAATACTTTTTATTCTGCAATTTTTTAAAGTGCATAGTTTGAGCATAGGGGGCACACCAACATGCATAAAAAATTAAAATTCTGCCAATCCGATGTAACTTTGAAATTAAATTGCTCAAGAACTTCATCAAACTTTTTTGTTTGATAGATGATTAATTAATCGTTTGAAAAAAAAATTAATTAATTGTTTTTGTAATTAATTTTTAAATAAAAATATAAAAAAACTTTTTTAAAGATGGCGCTAGGGTTGAAGATCAATTGGAATTAAATTAATTTTTTTTGAAAATAGTTCTATTTTTGAAAATAGTTCTAACTACAGTAATTCTTCCGACTGCACGGTAGTTCCGTTCCAGAAAAACAGCGCGCAATACAAAACCGCGCAACGTGAACCCTGTTTTGTATAAAAATGGGGGTTCGGTTCTAAATTTTGAAAAAAATTCAAAAAAAAATTAATTTAAAGTTATAATTAAACAAAAATGAATATATACAGCCTTAAAAATATGTATTACTTCAACAACTTTTTAAAAAGAAAATACTTCATAAGTTAACAGATAAATTAACATAAATAGCATTGCAAAAAACAACTCAAATTAAAAAAAATAATATCAATAATCTGAATTTGTTTAGAATACGCTACCGTTACTGGCTTGAAATTGAATTTGATCTATATTCATGGTTCCTATATTATGGTTACAGCCACACAGTTAAAAATAAACTGAATATAATGCAAATTGCTACATATATGGGTCATTCTTTTACAAACCGAACACCTTTCTGACCGACATATATTTGATTTGGCTGAAAATTTTTTATAGCTTTTATATAGAAAAATTCCCGAATTCCCATTTCCTAACAAAAAAAAATATATATGTTTTCAAAGACTCATAACTTCGGTTCTGGTAATGATAGACATTTTTTTCTGTTTTATTTTAAAGCTAAAAGATGAACTTTGAAAAAAAAATTACTATCAATACAAACATTATTAACAAATTCCTATGTGTTAAATAGTTTAGCAATAAATCAGACACTTTCTCTCTGACATCTGCAATTTTGCTCGCTCGTGTACGAGTAGCATTAGAAATAAATTAATTTATAGAGCGCAAAAAATTCCACAATTTTTTGTTGTCCCGCGCTGGATAAATTAATTTATTTCTAGCAGTAAAACTAATTTTTCCCTTAATTAAAAATACATTTTTCTTGAAAATTGAACGTAAAATACGATGAATGTATCAAATACTATTTATTTTTGTAGGACAATCAATAAAAATCGATTTTAACATTTTATTTGTTTATAACAATAGGAAGGTGTGTTAATAGACAAGCTCCTCGCGCTACACCCTGGGTTACGGTAATAGTTTATTTCAAGTTGGTAGCCAAATATTTCATTTCGAACTCTTGGCTGTGATACAAAAAAAAATGAACATGAACCAAAATCAAATATTCATGTTTTGTTTTAGCTGGATTTCATAGAAAAATCTACATATTTTAACTTTTATTTTTGTTTTTTAATGGGTCATAAAAACCATACGCTAAATAAATAAAATAACAATAGGAATTTGCTAATAATTTTTATTGACTATATTTTTTTATTAAAATTCCATCTCTTAACTTTAAAATAAAATAAAACAAAATCTTCTATCATTAATAGACTCTAAGTTATGAGTTTTTGAAAATAAGTCGTAAAGCCAGAAATCACGGAATTCTCGAAATTTAGATCGCTTCTATTTTCCAAAAAAAAATCCTCGAACACGAATATTTTTTTCGATATCATACCCGTAAACATTTTTTTAAGACAAATCACAAATGCGTCGGTCAGATTTTGTTCACATCTGTTCGATTTGTAAAAGAATGACCCACATACAAATTCACCTACATATTCTAAAAGAAATTTTTAAACGTCACGCAGTGTGAAATATTAATCGCACAGTGCGAAAATTGCTATTGAAAACTCATCTCGCGCAGTGAAAAATCGCGCAGTTAAAACCCGCGCAGTCGAAAGGATTTCTGTATTCCAAATTTACAAAAGGGCGTTAATTCGTGCTCTTGAGATATGTAATTTTAAATATTTTAGAACGACTAAAAAATTCAAATTTTTCATAATTTTTTCAAACAACTTCCATTAACAAAAAATTTTAAATTCAATTAAATTTTAACTTTTTTTTTTTAAATGTAGTTCTATCCTTACTTTAAGATATTATAAATTTACAAAGAGGCGTTAATTCGTGTTCTTGAGATATTTAATTTTAAAGTTACATCGGATTGGCAGAAAAAATTTTAACCACTGAAGTTCGAAAAAATGATTAAAAATTCGAATTTTAGTTTGCTGAAATCGGTATAGTCGTTCTTGAGCAATTTAATTTTAAAAGTTACAGCAGATTGGCAGAATTTTAATTTTTCATGCATGTTGGGGTGCCCCCTATGTTCAAACTATGCACTTTAAAAAAATTGTAAAATAAGTCCTATTTTTTATTTGTTCCATAATACCTATATGCCAAGTTTCAGGAAAATCAAAAATGGTCAAGTTCAAATCTCGACTTTTTCACCTGCGTAGATCACGTTTTTCATCTATATGGAAATCTTGCCGTTGCTGGAGTTTTGTCGACTGATGACCAGTATTATGTGGTAATGGCTATGTAGTATTATTTTGACTCCATAAATATCCAGTGCTTCCTTCTACCATTTATTCTCTACTTTCTTACATCACCACCACTACGGTGATAGAAAAGTGATGATATATGATAAGTGATGACGGTGGTCAACTCAACATGATTTATTAAATAAAAAACCATAATCGTCATTTTTTAAATCCCAATTGCTTAGTATTAGACATAAAATCTAGAGTTTCATCCAAAAAATCATAGAATAATATGCTCGCTAGAGCTACCTTTTGAGTTTTATTGTATTGTGTTTTTAACAGCCTAAATAAATGAATTATGCAAAACAAACATTAATTTTTTAACTGTTATTGCTGCCAGTCAATCAAGGAATTTAAAAGGAAATAAATCTCTACATACCTATATACCTACCTACAAAATTAATCATATTTATGCTATTCACTTTACAACCTCCAGCAACAAAGTTTCATTCAACACCAATTTTAAATCATGAATTAATTTTTCTCTATCCTAATTATGTTATCCTTTCAATTCTGCAGATACAATTCAAATAAAATTTACATTACATTTGGGAGCAAGATTTTTTGTCTCTATATTTATTCTTGTTTTACTTGTGTAAATTATCCACAATTTTCATCATTAATAGAACATAAAAACAAAAAAATAAACAAAAATCTAAATGCCACAAGCTCGATATAAGGTGCGTTCGATTTGACTGAAACAACTGAAAAAACAACAACAATTCCATTTAATTTTTCAATTGCTTCAGTTGTTTCAGTCAAATCGAACACGGCTATAGATGTGTTTCCTTTTACGTGTATCCTGCCACCTATTGTAAATATCTCCAAGCTTAGACCAATAAACAGGATAACACATAAATTAAAAAAAAAATATATTTTATTGTGATAATTTTCTATTCGTGTATTCGTATATTTGTCCTACTTTAGCCCATATTAAAGGATATTGAAGAAGGAAATTGTTAATAAAGGATAACGAGACGAGAGTTATTGTTGATGTGGTCTAGTTTGTTATTTGGTTTCAAACTTTAGTAAATTGAATGAAAGAAAAATAATGTTATATTTTCATTTCATCTCTTTTATGTTTATGTTATTGTGGTTTATGTCTTTGGAATAAATACAGATTTTTACTGGACAATAAAAAATGTTTTATTATCAAATTCATGATTTATTTTGAGTTGTGTGAAAATGAAATGTCGTGTGCAATGAAAATACTAATTTCTAAAGGGAATTTGCAGTTCGTGAGTGTACTTCTGTTTTTCTGTTGGTGTGGTAGGAAATAGATATAATTCATATACATGCATTCACTCGAGCTTGGCAAATATATCAAAAAGTTATGAATCGACATTTCACTTTCACTGGTTAATTGAATAATTTTCTTATCGTTATTGTACTTGATTAGATTTTCTTTTGTTTCTTGTGTGTTCACTTAAAAATAATAATGTTGAAAAGTTTTGGTCCAAAGGAATGAGTTGGAATATAAGAATATAAAGGAAATTTACGGAAAATGTAAAGAAAATAAGTTTTATTAGTTTTTGAAGTTAAAATTACTAATTGGAATGAAATTTATGAGTTTTGTAGAAATTTTGTAAATTTTAATTGAATTTTAATTAATGGACGACATATTTTAGAAAATGTTCTCTTTTGGGGAATTGAAGTGTAATGAGAGTCAAAACAAACATATAAGGATAAGTTAGGTAGAGTTATAATAATATCTACATATTTATATATAGTTTATAGTAATTAATGTGATAAACTATGAAATAAATTTTCATATAACATAGAAAAATAATTAGAATTTAAGTTTTCTTGATTTAGACTAGAAGATTTATGTTATATACAATTTATCGTTTTGGTCAACTATTAAAATCGAATCTCATCTCAAGAACTTTCTGATAAGGTATCAAGACACTAAAGAATTTTCTTAGTATTCTAATTTTTTACTGTTAGCTAGAGTAAGTAGTAAATTATCTAAACACAAAACCAATCAATGCATAAGTCCAATTGCTCCAATTTTCATTATTTGGTATAAAAATTAAAAAATGCACTTCCTAACTAACCCCATAATCCTTCATTCATTATCACCTTATCCAACTCTAAATTCTCATAAAATCTAAACGATTTTCACTTTCATTCGTTCATTCATCAAAAGATTATTAATCTTTTAAATTATCTGTTAAAATGTTTTATTTTTTAAATAATAACAACAACGATAACAATTTATTAAACTTAACAAATAATTGAGTAATAAATAAGAAATGATTAACAATAAAGATTATAAAATTCATCGATTATAAATTATGATAATAAATTAAAAAGCTTTTTTGTGTTCATGTTTCTTCTGTTCATATATTTCTTCATCAAAAATATTATAAAAAGTTTTACATAAAATTTTGATAATGTCATCAAGTTTTATGGTTATTCTTTCAAAAATAAAAACTACAAACTTTAAAATATTATCAAATCATCATAAGAATATTAATCTTTTATCTTTATCTTTAATAAAAGTCTGTAATTTGATTGAATTTTTATATTTATCGATTTCTTTTGAAAAATAAAAAATCAAGAAACTATAGACGTAAAGTAGGACGAAAAATGGGGAGTCGACACATGTCGAACCATTTACAATATAAACGAAATCTTATTTGATTTTTTCCATTAATATAATTTCACCTGCTGCTTCTTTCTAATGTTGAATGGAAGTAGCATTTTTTGTTGTTTAATGTGGACTGTATAATCAGAGAGGGCAGTTGGTCAAACATATTTACCGATTTTTGTGTTGTTATTCTAGCTCAGTAGCTAAAGCACTTGTAACACATGTGTGCTATAAGTTCCATGTCGGAACGAGATCAATTTTTCTGCATTTTTTTCAATAAAAGTATGAATTGAATGATTTGAATGAATTGAATGAATTGAATGAGTTGAATGAATTGAATGAGTTGGATGAATTGAATGAATTGAATGAATTGAATGAATTGAATGAATTGAATGAATTGAATGAATTGAATGAATTGAATGAATTGAATGATTTGAATGACTTGAATGAATTGAATGAATTGAATGAATTGAATGAATTGAATGAATTGAATGAATTGAATGAATTGAATGAATAGAATGAATAGAATGAATTGAATGAATTGAATGAATTAAATGAATTGAATGAATTGAATGAATTGAATGAATTGAATGAATTGAATGAATTGAATCAATTGAATGAATTGAATGAATTGAATGAATTTAATGAATCGAATGAATTGAATGAATTGAATGAATTGTACGAATTGAATGAATTGAATGAATTGAATGAATTGAATGAATTGAATGAATTGCATGAATTGATTGAATTGAATGAATTGAATGAATTGTATGAATTGAATGAATTGAATGAATTGAATGAATTGAATGAATTGAATGAATTGAATGAATTGAATGAATTGCATGAATTGAATGAATTGAATGAATTGAATGAATTGAATGAATTGAATGAATTGAATGAATTGAATGAATTGAATGAATTGAATGAATTGAATGAATTGAATGAATTGAATGAATTGAATGAATTGAATGAATTGAATGAATTGAATGAATTGAATGAATTGAATGAATTGAATGAATTGAATGAATTGAATGAATAGAATGAATTGAATGAATTGAATGAGTTGAATGAATTGAATGAGTTGAATGAATTGAATGAATTGAATGAATTAAATGAATTGAATGAATTGAATGAATTGAATGAATTGAATGAATTGAATGAATTGAATGACTTGAATGAATTGAATGAATTGAATGAATTGAATGAATAGAATGAATTGAATGAATTGAATGAATTAAATGAATTGAATGAATTGAATGAATTAAATGAATTGAATGAATTGAATGAATTGAATCAATTGAATGAATTGAATGAATTGAATGAATTGAATGAATTGAATGAATTGAATGAATTGAATGAATTGAATGAATTGAATGAATTGAATGAATTGAATGAATTGAATGAATTGAATGAATTGAATGAATTGAATGAATTGAATGAATTGAATGAATTTAATGAATCGAATGAATTGAATGAATTGAATGAATTGTACGAATTGAATGAATTGAATGAATTGCATGAATTGATTGAATTGAATGAATTGAATGAATTGTATGAATTGAATGAATTGAATGAAGTGAATGAATTGAATGAATTAAATGAATTGAATGAATTGAATGAATTACTTGAATTGCATGAATCGGATGAATTGAATGAATTGAGTGAATTAATCGAATTGAATGAATTGAATGAATTGAATGAATTGAATGAATTGAATGAATTGAATGAATTGAATGAATTGAATGAATTGAATGAATTGAATGAATTGAATGCATTGAATGAATTGAAATATGTAATTGAATTCATTTTTTTCGTTATTACGTTATAACTTTGCAATGCGAGGCAAGCTGTAACTAAAATAATTTAAATTTCTATCGAATAAATCAAAAAATTACTATAAGAGGCAATCCAACATATCTTGTGATTCAACATATTACTTCGGTCTGAAAGACCTAAGTATTACATTCATGAGCTTAAAGTGAAATTCTTACCCCCACTTTTTTTGGCATTTCTCGACGTTTTAGGACATACTGATTCTAAAAAAGCAAAAAAAAAAAATGTGTGTCTGTCTGTCGGCCGTCCGGCCGTCACAACCGACGA
Source organism: Diogma glabrata (assembly GCA_963693315.1). NCBI lineage: Eukaryota > Metazoa > Arthropoda > Insecta > Diptera > Cylindrotomidae > Diogma > Diogma glabrata. Next base: position 210,200,856 of record OY856188.1, read on the forward strand.
AATCTAGAAAACCGCTGGACGGATTTCAAAATTTTTTTTTTCTAAAAATAAGTTTACTCAATGGGAAGAGCCGAAAGGGCGATGTGTTCAATAACTGTACCGGAAGTGTGTCAAAAAAATCGTCAAGTGTGTCGAAACATGGAAATTTGCATATTTTTTGCTTAAAAATCGATCATTTTAAGTGATTACGAGTAGAAACATTAAATTTGGAGAAATCTTGATGGTCGGGATTGGTATGTGAGACCATAATCTAGATTACTGCATTATAAGTTTGTCAAAAAAATGTTGTCAAGTGTGTCAAAAGAAAGATTTTTATTTATTTTTTTACCCAATTTTTTGGAAAAAAATTAAATTAAAATTTTGTTCGAAATGAAATTTTATTTTATTATTGCGAACTATGGCATTATAAGTTTGTCAAAAAAATGTTGTCAAGTGTGTCAAAAAAAGATTTTTATTTATTTTTTTACCCAATTTTTTGGAAAAAATTAAATTAAAATTTTGTTTGAAATGAAATTTTATTATTATTATTGAGAACTATGGTATTATAAGTTTGTCAAAAAAATGTTGTCAAGTGTGTCAAAAGAAAGATTTTTATTTATTTTTTTACCCAAGTTTTTGGAAAAAAATTAATTTAATAATTTGTATAACATGAAAATATATAGAGAATTATGGCATTATAAGTTTGTCAAAAAAATAATGTCAAGCGTGTCAAAAAATGATTTCATTGATTTTTTTAGCCAATTTTTTGGGGAAAAAAATGTAGCTGTCTTTATGACGTAAATGTAGTTGAAAATGAATTTGGACATGGAAATTTTTTATTATGTTATAGTTTTTAAATTTTTTTTGGAATTTTGAAAAAAGGTTGTATTTTTGATTTTGTAATAATTTTTGCAATATTTTTAGAATTTTGGAAAAAGTTTTAATTTTTGATTTTGAAAGAATTTTTGGAATATTTTTGGAATTTTGAAAAAAGTTTCAATTTTTGATTTTGTAATAATTTTTGGAATATTTTTAGAATGTTGAAAAAAGTTTGATTTTATTATAATTTTTACAATATTTTTGGTATTTTGAAAGAAATATGAATTTGTGATTTTGTAATATTTTCTCGAATCGCTAAATTGAAGGTTTTTGAATAGTTTGCTGAAAATATAATTAAAAATGAAATTGGACATGGACATTTTTGAATTTGTTATAGTTTTTGAATATTTTTGGAATTTTGAAAAAGTTTCAATTTTTGATTTTGTTAGAATTTTTGGAATATTTTTAGAATTTTGAAAAATTTAAAATTTTTGATTTTATTTTAATTTTTATAATTCTGGAAAAAGTTTCAATTTTCGATATTGTTATAATTTTTGTAATATTTTTAGAGTTTTGGAAAAAGTTTGAATTTTTGAATTTTTAAGAATTTTTGGAATATTATTAGAATTTAGAAAAAGTTTAAATATTTGATTTTATTCTAATTTTTGGAATATTTTTGGAATTTTGAAAAAAGTTTCAATTTTTGATTTTGTATAATTTTTGCAATATTTTCAGAATTTTTGAAAAAAGTTTAATCTTTGATTTTGTAATAATTTTTGGAATATTTTTAGAATTTTGAAAAAAGTTTGATTTTATTTAATTTTTACAATATATTTGGAATTTTGAAAGAAATATGAATTTGTGATTTTGTAATATTTTCTCGAAACGCTAAATGGAGAGGTTTTTGAGTAGTTTGCTGATTGTATCATCTTTTCACTAAATTATGCTAATTTATGATCTTTTATAATTTTCCGGCATCGTATTGATGTTTCGTGTTAGTTTTGTAATAAATTTCTAAACAGAGATTAAAAAAAATACTTGTACTTTAACAAAGAGTTATGTTTGATATACATCGCTGCCCAAAACTAAAAACCATGTCCTCATAAAAGTTTTTTGCCGAAAACTATATCAAAAACCTTAACCCAGACCGAAGTCTTGATATCTCAGAGCTGTGAGATTTCAGCCCCTCCATATTTTTCAATTGTATTAAATAAAATTCATATAACAAGACCACATCGAAAAATATTTCTTTTGATATCTTTAATCCGTAATATTTATGCTAATATTTATTCTCTTATTAATTTTTAATTACCTATTCTAAGTTTTTGAAACACGAATTAATATTATTAAAACATAAACGTAGCTTAGATTAATCAACAGTTATGATACACTATATTGACTTTTTAAAATATAATAAAATACAAAAAAGACACCATATATAAAAAAATGGATGACATATATAAATAATTAACATATAATTAAATTAGTTTTTTGGTTTCTATTATATGGCGTTGGTTTTTGTTGGTTGGTTGGATAATTTTGTATATTATATTGTTTCTTCATCTATTTCTTGTTGTTTGATCTGGTCTGTCTTGTTTTTAATATTATTCATGTTAATTAGTGTCATGCTTTTTGAGAATTTTTTTATTGGTTTTGTTATTTTTGTTGTTTGTTTTAATTTTGAAAGGAATGCAACTGTATTATCATCATTTGTTGTTTTTCTTATCATACGTAGGTTGGTACAATGATATAACATCCGTTGTTTGATTTGAAATAGAGTTTCACAAAACGAGAAATATTAATCATCATCATCAAATCGATTTTAGAAAAATTGGAAAGAGCGAAACATTAGCGCTATTATTTTATTTTTATTAACTAATAAGTTATTTTTACTAAAGTGTTCCAAGAACTCAGAGCTTATGAATTTCATGGAAAATTTTAAACTAACCATATCCATGTCATCAAATTCAATGTAAATAAATTTAAAAAAAACAAACCAGATAAAATATAATTTGTTCAGTGAAAATTATCATTCAACTTCCAATTTCACGTTGCAATTAAAATCATGTAAAAATATTTTTCGTTTTCTTTTTCCTTTTATTTTCCTTGTTTTTCTTTTTTAAAGTTATTTTTCATTTAAAAATCTTCTTCGTTATTTAAAAAAATTTTTTTTTTAAAGTACAACATAAAGAATCTTCATTTTTAATTGGAATTATCGCTCGAATAAATCAGTAATTCTTTACTCTTGTTGTTTTATGCTGTTTTTTTTTTGACTGTACAAGATAAATGTTATTAAATTTTACAGCACAGTCTGACTGTTCGTTGTAATTTATTTACAACAACAACGCTTTTAAAATTATAATTATAAATATTTTGGTCAAAATGGGCTGCCATTTATGATAATTTTAATGTTTTTATAAAAACCCAAAAGAAGATTGAAAGATGTAAATTAAAGGAAACTTTTGTATAAAGATTTTATTAAAAGAGTTAAATTAAAAATGTTTATACGAAGGTTTTGGTTAAATGTTGTAATTATTTTAAATAGTTCATTGTAACGGAGATAATTGAATTGTTGAAATTGGTTATATTTTTCGGCAAGTTATGTTGTTATAATTATCTTTCAATTAATTTTTATATGGAAATTGAAGGTAATTAAAGTGGTTGAAAAATAGTGTGATAAAAAATCTAGGTTATGATATTTCGAATTAAGATCATTTATCCTTACTATAATAAAGTTTATATTAAATACTTTATCGAAAGTTTAAAAGACCTAAGCCAACCTAAAAACAATTGTCACATGAAATTGACCATAGATCGATAAAACTTAACTGAACATCATTTTTCCAAACAAATTATTAGATTAAGCTCAAACGTAAGCACGATACATGTTGTGGTCTGCTATTTTAGTTGACATGTCATTTTTTAAAATTGGTGACAGCTCATATCACTGGCTTTAAAAAAGTTTCGGTTACCCCTTGTAAATATTGCAAATTTTTTTAGATGAGGGAAGCAAAATCTAGACATATCCATGTAAATGAAATTTGACGAAATAAGACCGTTGGCGGACAGATCTTGCCATTGATCGACAAAGCTTATTCGATCGTTATTTTTCCAGACAAAAAAAATATGCAAAAAATGTTGGCGTTCTTATAACGTGCGTGATTTGATTAAGCTTTCAGTTGACCTGTCATTAACAAGGTCGGCGACAAGTCATATGACTGAATTAACAAAAGCATAGGTTAACAACTTGCCCATTTTGAATTTATTTTTGATATTTATTTATTATGTATTTATCAATTTCAATTTAATTTCTTCTGCTTTTGCAAATACTAACAATTTCAATATTCATATTAAAAAGTTCTTACCTTCAAATTCCTTACTACAATTATATCTGGATCACTTTTCCTCGTAAGGCCATGAAGAAAAAATATGATTAAAACAAACATACTTTTAGAATATAAAGATTATTACTCACCTATTAATGATGAAAATCAAATTTGAAACAATTCCACCGATAAACGAAATATGTAGCGGAAAAAAAGTGCTCACAATTGAAAACCAACTGGAAAACCAACAACAATAAAGATGCCAAAAAATTGCAGAGAAAAAATAAAGAAACATTTTTTTTACAGTAATTTTCATTTGTTTTTATTTCTTTTATCATTTTTTTTTCTTTTCAAATTTTTATTTGTTTTCTTTTTTTTATATTAATTTATAATTTATTTATTTTCAATTTTGTTTTATTTATTTATTTATATATTAATTTTAATAATAATAATTATAATTTCTTTATTTATATATATTTATATATAGTAAAATTCTCAGATCGGCTAAATTTGTTGTTATCTTGTTTGTTTTATTATTTTTTTTTTTAAATAATAACTTGTTTTTTCTTTATAATTAAATAATTAATTAATTAGTTTACATTTTGTGGACTTATTAAACTAATAAAAAAAATGTTTTGTAATTTGTTTGTGTTTTGTTTTACGTATACAGAATGAAGATAATTTCATTTATTGTTGTTATTGTTGTTTTTACTTAATATATTCACATACATTCAATTACTTGTTTTCACTTTATCAAATAACAATTGTAATTTATTTTTTGTTGTTTTCATTGAAAAATTATAATAAAAAATAAGGTTTGCTTATTTTAAATATCGTATTAATTTTATACAAAATTAAAATAAACAAAACTTTTAAAATTTTTTGTAGAATTTCTACCCCCTGAAGTATATAATTTTATTATTCATTTTTTTTTGTTAAATTAATTGAAACTATTTAATAAAATATCTTAAAGTTAATATTACATTATCATTTTTGTTTTTAATTTAAATATTTTATTTTTTACTATTACTAAAATATTAATTATAATTTATTAATTAAAATTTAATATTTTTATAGTATACAATTGTATTCAGGATTTCATAGATTTCACGATTATTTTGTTTAAATAATTTACAAATAAAACTAATTATTTATTCATAAATTATTTATATGAATAAAGAAAATCTATGTTTGTTTTATTTATTTGTTTGTAAAAAATATTAAAATTCTAATTTCTTTTTTTTAAATATGTAAATAATATAATGTGAATTATTTAAGTATTTTTAATTTTATTCACATAGAATCAAAATGATTAGCGTTTAAGGAATTTTAAGGATTATTTTTGTACAAATTTACAATTGCGATTTTAGTTTTGAGATAGTAATTGAAATTCCAGGCAGTTGTGGAGAAAAGAATTTTTAACCAATAAAACAAAGAAACACTGAAGATAAACAGGATACATACCACAGACACAGAAACTAATGCTAGGGAAAAAATAAAAATAAAATATATTTTATAAGTTTACAATTTTGCTTTATTCAAAAATTAATATTTTCATATATTTTATTGTGCTTACAATTTATTTTGTAATTTTTAATATCTCAAAATTAAAACTTTTGTGATTTACGTTTCTTCTAAAAATTACGTTTTAATATAAATTTTTACTTATAGAACGGACAGTTTCTTTTAATAGTTACGTTTCAATTTATTTCATTTTTTTTTATATTAAGTACAATTTTTTTAAAAATTTAATAATGAAATATTTATAAAATTAAATCTTCGACTAATAATTTCTTTAAGAACTTACTTTAGAAATATAAATTAAATATTTTTTTTTGTTTGTAAAACCAAAAACAAAATTACGTATTTTGGGTCTGTTGTTTTTATTTTTCAAATTTTATTAATTAAAATTAATAAAAAATATTTTTTTTTGTTTTAAATTTACGTACATGCGTTACACTTAATTTCATCACTTGTTTATCTATTTTAATATATTTATATTTAAAAATTATTTACTGTTAATTTATAATAATTATAATTATCCTTTCTACACAAAAAAATTACGTATTTTTGTTTCATTTAATAATAATTCATAAAAAAATTATTATTTTCCTTTGTAATTAACATTTTTTTAAATTTTTATTTTATTTAATAATAATAATAATATTGTTTTGTATTTTATAGTTTTATTTAACTTAATTCATAAAAATAATTACATAATTTATTTAAAATTAATTAATTCATTAATAAGTTAAAGCTTCTTAACTAAAACAAATAATTAAAAACTATATTTTATTTAAACGATATCTTGTTGTTTTGTGTGTTGAAATTTTCAGAGACAAAGATTTCTTTTAAGATTAAAATTTAATATTTTATGTACAATTTTCACTGGGATTTTTATTTTTAAAAGAAATCTTAAGGACTAATAAATCAAAGTGCTTCTGAATGATAATAAAAGAAAAAGAACCAATTAATAATTCGTTATGTTATTTAAAACAAAAAGTTTGTAGAAAATATCTTGATTTTTATTTTACGATTGTAATCATATATCTTGTTACGGTGTTTTGTTGTTAAGATAACTTAATTAAAATTAGGGAGACGGGAAGTAATTTTTAAAATTTATGAAGCTAGATTAAGTTAGATAAAATTTTAATTTATATTATGATAATGATTATAGAATAAAAACGCAATGGAATTTAATAATATTTGAAGAAACTAAAAATATGACCCTCAATATATATACGATTTTTACAACCATGATTCATTCCTCAATGTTTATATAATTCCAAATTTTTAGTTTTTTCTAACCTGATGGTAATTTCCAGTTTCAAGTTCAAGAACGGAGTTTTGAATAAATTTGAATCACGAAACATAAACTATTTTTGATTGCTTCAAGCCATCATAACCTTTAATTTATGATAATTCTTATTTTTTCAGTTATTGCAGAAGAAAGTAAATTGTGTAAGCAAGTATTAGTATCCATGACTACAGACGACCAGTCACAATTGTTTTTATTTAACAACAAAACAACATATCTTTAATTCCAAGAACAAATAAATTATAACTAAGATATAAAAAATTTCAGCAAATAATTACAAAATTATCTCCTGTACAGATTTATTTTTAAATAAATTTAACTCTTTTTATACAAAATCATAAAAATTTAAAATTAAATAACTATAAAAAAATAATTATAATAAATTTTTATTGAAACATAGAAAAAAACAAAACATAATTAAATCAATTTAAATTATTTTATATCTGTTTTAATTAATTTAATTTAATAAAATAAAAGAAACTAAACTTAATCAAATTAATAATTATAATAATATAGCTTCACCTAGTTTTGATCAGATATGACTTGAGCTGCTACTGCCGCTGCGGCTTTTTGTGCTTGCGCCTGTTTCTCTTGTTCATTTAATTCTTTTATTGCTTGAATTTCTTTTTTTAATTTCATTCGACGATTTTGAAACCATATTTTTATTTGTCTTTCTGTTAAACATAATGCATGTGCCATTTCGATACGTCGTCGCCTTGTTAAATAATGATTTGTATGAAATTCTTTTTCCAACTCCAATGTTTGATACCTTGTATAAGTTTGACGACCTCTTCTCCGTAAACCATTTGCACCTGCGAATAAAAAGAAATTTAAAAATTCGTTATTATAAATTTAATATCAAGTTTTTAATGGAAAACGTTATTTTGAGAACGGTAAGCCATCAGCTTCTAGTCAGTTTTTGTTTAATGAAATCAAATAGAGAAAAAAAAATAAAACAGAATTGTTTGATTGGTGATATTGACGTACGGTATATAAAGAGCTGATCAGTCGTGATTTGCAATAAACAGAACACAAAGGCCTATACAAATGCCACCTGTAGTTCAAACTGCGATCAAATATTAATCATTCAAATCTCCAAAAAAATATGGCTTTGCCTCTTTTCATAACCAGTGCACTAATCAAATTGGAAATCTTAGCTATTCAAATTAAGTTCCATAACATAAAATATCATTTTACCCAAATTACAATATTGCTTTTAACGATAACATAATATAAATTTAGCCGTTTCTATTGAAATTCAATCTTAATTAACTTCCAACTTTAGAACCCATTTATAACTTCATCTTCGAAAACAAAAACATCTTTATCTTGAGGGAAAATGTATATATAAAGACATTAATTTATAATTATTAAAATATTTAAAATTAGATAAACCAAAAGAAACCTTTCAATACGAAACCATATTTAAATATAAAACCATTTCTTAAAAATCTAAAAACAAGTTTTAAAAATATTTCTTAATTTTAAAGAATAAAAAAAAACCTGATTTTGATGATCGATTACTTTTTTTTTGTTTTATATTCCTTACATTTTATCTTCCTCTTTTAATAAAAAACAATTTTATTTTTTATCTACTTCGCGAAAACATAAAACTTGTGTAATTTTTTTTTGCTGTTATTTTTAAAATAAAAATATCGTTGAGTTGTTGGACTCAAGATCAAGTTTCTTATTTTGTATACGGAATAAAAATGCATTTTAAATTGAATGACTCTCTCAAAAAAAAAAATAAATAAAATCAGTCTCATGAGGATCGCGATCGGTAAAATATAAAAAGAAAACAAAAAATAACATCAAAAAAATTCTTCTTCATGATTCGTTTAAATTTTAAATTTTTCAAGATGTATCTTCGTTATAAAGATTTTCTTCTTTTCATTTTAAAAATATTACTGCTCAACCAGTATTTTGATTAATCGTTTCGATTGCCTATACGAAAAACAGCTTAAGAAGAAATTCAACGTATTGTTTGGTGATCTTAAATTGATCATCAAAAAGTATGGCGGCATAGTTAGCTTTGTTGTTGTTATTTTTCATTTGAGCAAAATTAAAATATGTACATATTATTTTATTCTATAATAAAATAAAATAAGATTAAAATCGCTAAATAAATATAACCCTCAAGTCAAACGTATCATCTCACCTTTATTTTAATATTTGTTTGTGATCATAATCATAATGTGATCATTATAATAACATTAAATAACGCTAAATTAAATTATATATACAATTTGTTTGTATAGTAAACAGGCAATAAATTTGAATCGCTTTATAATCAATGCGATCATTGTAGATTACAGTCCATAGTAGATGTGCGAATTAAAAAATGGCATGTCATTTCGATTCAATCTCTAAAACAGACCGCCACCCCAAAATTTAATTTTATAAATTAAACTTATAAATCAAATTAAACTTATTTGTTAACATTTTTGTAATATTATGTGTGCATGTTTTTTTTGTTTCATGTATGTTTTGTTCGCTTTAATTTATTTATTTTTGACTTTTATTTATTCTGTGTTACAATTATATGCTTTTTGCTAATTCAACTAATACAATATAAAAAGGTAACGAGTAGACACCATACTGAAATTATCTCATTGTCAGCTTACCTTTAATATCAAAGTCGATTAACGTAAATTTAATCTATTTTTAAATTACTAATTATAATCACCTAAAATCCAGATTACCCATGAATGAAAAAAATAAATAAAGCCGCACACACTAAAACCATTAAAACGAAAAGTTATTGCCAAATTGGCCCCTTTTTTCAAAAGATAAAAAAACGCAGAAACACCATCAATTTTAAGCTCAATTAAAATTTTCAGCAATAAATCATCAATTATCGCGATGCCACGATTCAAGAAAATAAATAAAAAAAATAAGAGTCAACCCTCCTACTTATTACACAAAAAAAAGATTAATTTTTATGAAATCAATCTTTTATCCCTTGTAATTTTTCCATTATTAGAACATATACAACTTCCATTTTCAATTCAATTGATAAAAAAACCCACTTTGGATGCATGAACAATTCATCTTAAGTAAGAAACAGAAAAAAACCAATCCAATTTCTTTTGAGTTTTATATAATTTATTTGTTTAAAAAAGAATGTTTTTCTGCCCCGTGCAAATGCATAATAAAACTGTTTTGGCTTTTGATTTTTATTTATTTTATTATAGAATGAAAAGTGTTATCAGATAATTTATTCATAACTTTTATGCACGCCCATTTTATTAAATGAAATAAAAAGGTAATAAAATGAATAAAAAAAGGAAAAAATGTAACTTAAGTAGTTAGTACAGTGTGATACGTGAGAGTTTTGGTTGATTTTGAGCACGAGATTCAATCTGATAACTATAATAAAAAAATTCGGCATCGTTCATTAGTTAAAAGGTATATTTGATTATATGCACGCTGATGATATATCTTCATTGCATATAATTTTCAAAAACAAAATACAGCATTTTAAGAACTTGGACGCATCATGAGCCATTTATGGTCCGTTAATAGACAGCCAGCCATTTCTTTATATAGTATCACACGCGACTGGAACTTCTAACACATAGATATTATTTAGGCGTAGCATCAGATGTCTAGGGTTTCGTCTGAAGACGCTGGTAGAGTGGCTTGATGACATTTGGATGGGCTAAGACTGCAAGGTTGAATCACGTTCAAGTATTTGAGTCTGTTAAATTAACTCGACCCAGAAACTTTGTTAAACTTGTCTGGTGATGGACTCAGTGTTACTACTGAGTCATACTGGGTTGGTATTAGTTCTGTTAGTGTGTGTTTTTTCTGGTCATGTTTCTTTTCCGGTTTAAAGCACAATAGCTGTATTTAAACATTTACATCCCCTCTTATCCACATCTAAAGCAGAATAGGAGATAAAGTACATAGCCTAAAAAATTAACCTGGCTTCTTACAATTCCAGCAGCTGATCTCCTTTTTGCTAGAATCTGATGCTCCTTGATTTGCATGTAAATACCCTTTGGAGATTGAGAGGTGAGTTAGTGAAGGTAGAAGTATCTTACTAGCATCTTCCTCTTTATTGTTAGTTTTAGCTACGGTACGGCCATTCTAGAAACAACTAGTCTAAGAGTGAAATTTTGGGAATATGCTGTTATTGAAATCCAAAGTTTTTTCTTAACATCAACACAATGTGCAGAGATGTTCAACGGATCCTACGTTAAGAGTTCCTCCTGGATCTCTATTTTTGAGTGATTGAGCAAGATGCTAAGCAATATTTGATCCGACAAAAGTTCACTAAGTTTATCACTCAAACGTAGTATATCACCAAGAAACACATAAAATTCCACGGACCTTTGTTTCGTAGTACGGATTTCTTCATCAGTGTCTCGAACCCCCAATTGCATTCTTACCGCTCCACACAGTTCTCTCTACGACATCCCAGTAGTACAAAGAAGTTATCGTCAGTACCAATCAGCTGTATGGTTTTTAAAAAGTAGGTGAGAATGTGTGACTAACATGCCTTTTTTTCCTGAGAATGACAAACTGTTCAGCCCGTCGATCCCCCCCAGCCCGTGATACCCCCAGTATATAAACTGTTTAGTACTAAGCTTTTAGGTCACATTCAAAACGATGGTTGTCCTGGCGAAAGAAGCGGATTCTCTACTGTTGTTGCGGTTCATGGAATAGGCTCACATCCTGGCTTGATTTATTTAGGATTGCTATTTTAAATAAGTTAATTTATTTAATTTATTTAATTTATTTAATTTATTTAATTTATTTAATTAATTTAATTTATTTAATTTATTTAATTTATTTAATTTATTTAATTTATTTAATTTACTTAATTTATTTAATTTATTTAATTTATTTAATTTATTTAATTTATTTAATTTATTTAATTTATTTAATTTATTTAACTTATTTAATTTATTTGATTTATTTAATTTATTCAATTTATTTAATTTATTTAATTTATTTAACTTATATAATTTACTTAATTTGTTTAACTTATTTAATTTATTTTATTTATTTAATTTATTTACATTTATTTATTTTATTTTATTTATTTTATTTATTTTATTTATTTTATTTATTTTATTTATTTTATTTATTTTATTTATTTTATTTATTTTATTTATTTTATTTATTTTATTTATTTTATTTATTTTATTTATTTTATTTATTTTATTTATTTTATTTATTTTATTTATTTTATTTATTTTATTTATTTTATTTATTTTATTTATTTTATTTATTTTATTTATTTTATTTATTTTATTTATTTTATTTATTTTATTTATTTTATTTATTTTATTTATTTTATTTATTTTATTTATTTTATTTATTTTATTTATTTTATTTATTTTATTTATTTTATTTATTTTATTTATTTTATTTATTTTATTTATTTTATTTATTTTATTTATTTTATTTATTTTATTTATTTTATTTATTTTATTTATTTTATTTATTTTATTTATTTTATTTATTTTATTTATTTTATTTATTTTATTTATTTTATTTATTTTATTTATTTTATTTATTTAATTTATTTAATTTATTTATATTTTTTAATTTATTTGATTAATTTAATTTATTTAATTTATTTAATTTATTTAATTTATTTAATTTATTTAATTTATTTAATTTATTTAGTTTATTTAATTTACTTTTTTTAATATTAAGGACAAGTTTAGGTTAATTTCAATATGTTATAAATTAACGTCTCTAACTAACGTCTTAACTAACGAATATCCGAAGATACCATGCCAACTATGGTTTGTGGAAATGGATTATGTTTCTCTAAGAAATTGGTGGACATGGAATTTAAAAAATTGGGGTTTAATATTATCAGGGAAACCCCATAAGGGTAAGGCATTCCAAAGATAAGAAACTCAGTTGAAAAAATCATGTTGAAAATCCACAGTTCTACATTCTGTTATTTGAACGGTAAATGGTTGGCCCATGGCTGATGATCTGGTGGGACGCGAAAAATAGCGGGTTTAGGTAGTATTGATTTGATTTCCTCTGAAGAGTACTAATGCATAATGCATTTGTAGAATATCGTCTAATAAGCAACATTTTTTCTATGCTGTAACGAATCAAGGTCGTTGGTAAGATTTCAATTGTTGATCAATTGCTTTCCGTTGGACAGTGTCTAAACATTTTAAAGAGGTTGGGTATGCTCCATTGAATAAGTGAGTATTCTATTTCATATTATTTTCAACCTTGACTCCTAAAAGTTTGATAGATTCCTTTTGTTCCAGATCGTTAAAATCAAATTTTAACGGAAATAGGTTAGATGTAGATCATCTTGTAAAGTAGAAAACCTGCATTTTACTAGGATGAATTCAACACTGTTTGTATGATCCCATTCTATGTATTTTTTAATATTAGAGGTTATTGAATCTATCAAATTTGATCTAAGGTTGTTAAGAACATCTGATGAACGTTGCTTTTGTGTTTCATAGGATGCATGTAGTGTACTTTCAGAAAGAAACTATGAATGGAATGAACGGTGGAATCTAACAAGTCATTGATACATATAAAAAAGGGTGAAAGATACAGTCGACCCTTGACGCACTCCTGCGTTGGTAGAAAATTTTTCCGTTGATATCCCATCGACATTTACTCGAAAGTCTCTCCCAGTTAAAATGAATGTTTCAAATCCAAGAAATAAGTTGTCTCTTCAACACCATATCATCTCATCTTGCATATAAGATACTTTGTCAAAGGCCTTGGAAATATCCAGTGCAATGCCACCATGGTGTTCAAGTAACTTGTTCTCGAGCAAATCTCCTGTCGATCGTGCCTGTCGAAACCCATATTGCCTTCCATTAAAAAAGTTTGAAGATTCCAAATAAGTCATAATATTATAGTTAATATGTATTTTTCGAACACTTTCGCTACAACCGACAACATGAATATCGGTCTGTAATTACTTTTGTCATTTTTTTTCCTTTATTTGACACAGGCTGTAAGCTAGCAAACTTCCACATGTCATGAAATATACATTTCTTGTAGTGTAGTGATTCACGATTGAGTGAAATTGTTTTGCATTGCTTTAACGAACTAACAATAACACTACATTAAAAAGTCAGACAAGTGCGAATAAAATTCGCTCGCCAAGGGTTCCGTGAATGTAAAAGAACATATTATCAAAAATAAATGACATAAATTTATGTTGTAAAGTCTTTATATCGCCAGACTATGGACGCATAACAGAATAAATGTTTAATCGTAAACGTCAATAGTAAATGTCAATCACATCTACATTGATCAAAAATGTTACTTGAGGTTAAATTTTATCCATAGCTGTTTATGTTAGCTAAAGTATTTTAATAGTCTAAATTGGGAATATTTGTTCTATAAATCAGCGTCGAAATATAGGGTGGTATACATACACTTAAAATGTGCAAATTTTTAGAATAACTCCAAAACGGTGTACTGGAAATTTCTAAAAAAAATTGCAATGTTTTGGAAATTTGATGCTCTTTCAAATAATACCCCACTCGCTTGGGTCAAAAAAATTTTTTTTTTACCCCGCTTACACCCATCCCTTAAACACACAGAAATATAATTATTTGAGAGTTCGCTATAATTTTCGTTCAAAATATAGCAAACTTTCTGTCTCTATGAATTTTTTCAATTTTTTCTGTCAATCAGTGTCGAAACGTAGGGGAGGGGAACGGTCTAGAATGTGCACATTTTTTAGAATAACTCCGAAACTGTGTACCAAAAAATTCTAAAAAAAATTGCCAAGTTTCTGAAATTTGGAGCTCTTTCAAATGACACCCCACTCGCTTGGGTCAAAAAAGTTTTTTTTCACCCTTCCCCACCCCAATCCCTTAAAAACACAGAAATATAATTATTTGAGAGTTCGCTATATTTTTCGTTCAGAGTTTATCAAACTTTCTGTCTCTGTGAATTTTTTCAAATTTTTCTGTTAATTAGGCTCGAAATGCAAGGGGGGGACCAACTTTTTGTGTCACTTTATTGATAATAATTCAAAAACTATGCATTGCAAAATTCTAAAAAAAGTGGCAAAATTTCTAAAATCAAGTGCTCTTTCAAATGACACCCCACATGACCTGGTTTTAAATGATGTTTTCACCCCTTAACATTCGCACCCCTTTAATAAATATAGTTATGAGTGTCTGCCACTTTTCTATATTTTTCATTAAAAACCTACTCAATTTTCTATCATTTCAAATATATTTCAAGATTTTCGATGAAGTAGGGTCGGAGTTAATCGGGGCAATAAAACATCCCGAAAACGTCATTTTTCAAAATTATACAAAAAATGGTGAGGTGAAAAATTCCAAAATATATTTTTAAATAATGCTGAAATGACGCCCTTTCATATGATACCCTACTCGTCTCGCTAAAAAAATGTATGTTTTCAAAGGCTTTACATCGTACCTCCTTAAAACAAACGAACTCAACTTTATTTATTTTTTAACCCGCCATCTTGTGTGGATAGGTTAGTTTTATAAGCACCTCAAATTTTAAGTTCATCGGATTAATGGTTCACGAGATAATCGAAATAATGTGAAAAACACATTGTACTCTCACCAATAGTGTTCCGTATAAAAAACGGAACCCTAAAAACTGTCGATATAACGTAGGATGCTCGGCAAATTTTGCTGCTTTCGTTGAATTATAGTGAGTTTTTTCTTTGTTTATCAATAACCGACACAACTTTATATTCTCGCAAGGTTTTTGAATCGTTTGTTTCAATGTCATTACGAAACTCAATTGTTTTTTGTTCAATTGCCTCTTTGTATTTTTGGTGAACCCAGGGTCTTCTCTCGGGATAATCAGACTATTTGGTATAAATTTACGCATTCCTGCCAGTATTAGATCAGAAAATATCACAGCAGCCTTATTTGTAGCTTCTTCAACTAAGCAAGTTTGTTTTCATGGATACCATTTAGAATGACTTTTGAGGCCTTGCCAATCTGCATTTTTGTAGTTTCAAATACGTCATGATTTGACTTTCAATGGTTTGCGCGTTTCAATTTTTAGTGTAGTTGAGATCAAATTGTGATCAGATCCTCCTAGAGACTCTGATTTTGAATTGCACATTTAATTTATTTAATTTATTAAATTAGTTGCATTTATTTAATTTATTTAATTTATTTAATTCATTTAATTTATTTAATTTATTTAATTTATTTAATTTATTTAATTTATTTAATTTATTTAATTTATTTAATTTATTTAATTTATTTAATTTATTTAATTTATTTAATTTATTTAATTTATTTAATTTATTTAATTTATTTAATTTATTTATTTATTTTTTTATTTATTTATCTTTATTGACAATTAAAGCCTTCATTTACAATTATTATCTTAAATTGTTCAAATTTAAAATTACATTTCGTTCACTTAACTACTATTTTTAAATAGAGTTTTCATCTTAAATTCAATTTTTTTCTAAAAACTATTTTTACTAATTTCATTATTATAAAAACATTGTACTTATTGAAAATTCTTATACATTTATCAACTGTGTCATTAAAAGAACAGTCGTTAGAATGATTTGCTTCTGTTAAGACTCTGGCATTTCTCAGTGAATAGTTCACTTGTCTAACTAACAGTCTATTCGTCAAAGATTCTATTTTAATATTTTTCCAAACTAAATCAAATCCTAGCAACTCTAGCGCAAATTCTCTTCTATTTTCTAAAGTGGTCAATACCAATCAATAACAACCTATTCTTATATTTAGGTAATTTATATTCTGAAAATCCTATAGGTCTGAGAGCAAATAACATAAACTGTTTTTGAACATGTTCTATACGATCAATGTCTTCTTGTCTATAAGGAGACCAAACAACACTAGCATATTCCAAAATCGATTGCACTAAGGCTACGTACAGTGTCTTTGTTAAATATGGATCATTAAATTCCCTAGCTCGTCTCTACTACTTATCACTTTATCAATATGACTTTTAAAATTTAATTTGCTGTCGAAAATTACGCCCAAGTCTCTAGTTTGACAATCTCTTTTGAGAATTTTCCCTTCCATCTCGTAATCGTATTTGAAATAGTCACTTTTTTTATTAAAAGAAATGACTGAACATTTGCCAACATTTAATTTCATGCCATTCAATTTGCACCAGTCTGTTACTTTGTTAATATTATCTTGAAGAGGTTTTACATCTTCGACGTCGTTAATGGCTTGAAAAATTTTTAAATCGTCTGCAAATAATAAGTATTGTATGTCATTGAATAGTTCTGGTAGGTCGTTGATAAATAGTAGAAAAAGTAAGGGCCCTAAGGCACTACCTTGAGGAACGCCAGATGTCATATCAAAAGATAAGGATTTTTTATTTTTAAATTTTGCTGTTTATTTTCTGTCTTTCAAATATGAAGTTAGTAATTGCAATAAAGGACCTCTTATTCCATACTTTTTAAGTTTAAGAATCGGTATACCATGATCAACTACGTCAAACGCGCTTGAAAAGTCTGTATATACAGCATCGACTTGTTTTTGGTCATTCAGGTTTGATCTTAGAAAAGCTGAGTATGCTATCAAATTTGTTACTGTTGATCTACCAGTACCGAAACCATGTTGTCTAACGATAATTAATGGTTCAACAACTGGATTTAATTTCTTAAATACAATTTTTTCAAATATTTTACTAATCGTTGATAAAATTGTAATTCCCCTATAATTCTTTACGTCGCTCCTATCACCCGACTTAAAAATAAGTGTTATAATACGCCTACGTTAAAAATTTTTGAAATATTTGAAGTAATTGTTTAGATATAGTGTGTTCTGTCTGCTTTAGAAATTCAGGAGTTATAAGATCATCACCTGCACCTTTATTCTTATCTAAGTCATTAATTTCTTTTAAAATATCGTCAACGTCACAGTCAATGGATGAAATAATTTCGTCTTTGTATGAAAGGTAGCTATTATATACCGACTTGAAATTTTCAGCGAACAATTCTGGGATAGCTTGCGGATCGCTTGAACCCTTATCTGCCAAATGCATATTTGTAGGATAGCCTTTACTATTTTTATTGTCGTTTATATACTTCCAAAAGAGTTTCGGTTCAGAAATAATTTTAAACGATATATTCCCTTCATATCTTTTTAAAGCTTCAGCTTCGTCTAATTTAAATCGTTCACTCAAATGTAAGAATTGATTAAGATCAGAGGGATTATTTGTTTCAGAGAGATTATTTGTTTTTTATATTTCTTATACCTATGCTCTATTTCTTTTATAACTAAGCATTCTAAGCGGTTTGTCGATATGTTTCGGGCAAGTCAAAGCTGTTGAAATCTTTCTTGGTACATGTTTATTTATAATGGTAAACAGTCCGTTGTAGAAATTGTCTACCATCTCGTGTAAGCTACAATCGTTTAAGGTGAAATTGCTTAATTCGTCGTTAATGTTCGCATAGTCTGCATTTTCAAAGTCGTACTTGATTATCTTATTACAATCAGATATTTTGTAATAATCGTCCTGCATAAGATATGTGAAATCCAATATCCGATGATAAATACTAGTTTTCCAAGTAATAGTTAGTTCAGCTTCTTGTAGTTGAAAATTACATGTCATATTTGTTAACACAACATCCAATAGGTTACCACAAGCATTAGTAAAATTAGAAATTTGATGTAGTCCCAGTGATAATACATTTTCTATAAATTCAGAGTATTTAACGTCAGTATTATTAGGATCCATAAAATCAGAATTATATTCGCTCGGTACCCATTTAACATTTGTCAAGTTTGTATCACCCATAATAATTATGTCATTATTTGGAGATAACGTTAAATAAATTTCCCTAATAATATTTGATAAGTCTATGTAGTCATTAATCGAAGCATTTGGTGGTATATAAAAGCAAACAAGTATAATCTTGCGTGCTTTAACATCAATTTCACAGGCAACTATATCAAAAAGAGAATTGAGATTTAAAACGTTAAGTTTTCTTGCTTTCATAGTGTGTTTTAAGCATATGAACACCCCGCCACCCACTTTATCGACACCCCCCTGATTTTCTCTGTCCTTCCTAAAAACTGTCCAGTCGTTTGGAAGAAATTCAGGATTTAAATGTCAATATTGTAGGCAGCTTTTGGTAATAAAAACTACATCATAAATGGAGTTTTCAATATCATTTTTAAATTCTTTTAAAGAAGTTCTCAGTCCGCCCATATTCTGATAATATAAATTAAAATTTGTATTTAAAGCTAATTTATCTAAAATGTCTACCTTAATTAAATTACTGTCGTTTCTATAGTTGATTCTATTAGTTCCTTGCCTTAACAGCGTGTCTTCTGTGATTGAAAAAACTGATGACTAGCTTCACTATATCTTTGCAGCTGTTGGATTCGCTGGCTTTGCAGATGCTCACCATACGCTTTGAGATCACTACTTATATCAGATATTGAACAGTTTTTGTGAAATTCACAGTATACATCCAATAGCTCCTTGAAAGTTGATGGTAGTCCTTCCGATTTAATTTGTTTAATTAATTTAATTTATTTAATTTATTTAATTTACTTAATTTATTTAATTTATTTCATTTATTTAATTTGTTTAATTTATTTAATTTATTTAATTTATATAATTTATTTAATTTATTTAATTAATTTACTTAATTTAATTTATTTAATTTATTTAAATTAGTTAATTCATTTAATTTATTCAATTTATTTAATTTATTTAATTTATTCAATTTATCTAATTTATTTATTTTATTTTATTTATTTAAGTTATTTAATTTATTTAATTTTTTAATATGTTTAATTTATTTAATATATCTTTATTCTTCTACAAATGTGATCTTGACGTGCAACTGATCTCGCTCCACCACCGAAGAAGTTCCTTGTTTTTCTTTCCTATTTTTAATTTGAAGAGAAGTGGTTAAAGTAGATTGGGCTGGTTGTGGTCGCAAAGTGAATCTGACTGATGTGGTCCCACACTGGCTTAAACATTCTCCTGGTGTTGGAACTTCCAAAACTCTCAGAATTTGAGCGCTATTCAAGCACAATCAGTGAATCTAAACGAAAGAAAGGAGATATGGCTATTTGTGGATCCTGTCTGGATAGTAACGGGGTAGCGGTTGTCATATTATCGAAGTTGTAATTTGGAAAAAATTGTGGCTCCAATTTTTTTCACCGCACCTCTGAGCTTGATCTGAAAAATATCTTCATTTCGTCTTTAAAAAAATATTTTTCTAGAAAAAATTTTGACTGAAAATTTTTTTTCGTATCTTGAGTTTCGGCGCCATTTTGTTGCACGTGGCTAGGACTTCTCACACCTAGCTATTATTTGGGTTGATGCTTAGCTGTCCAAGATTTTTCTATCGTACTTAGATCCCAATAGTCACAAAAAAATCAACGTGTGAGATCATTAACGAAGACAAACAAATTGGGAACCTCTTCAGGTGTCGAAACGCAATCGCTTTCACGTCGCGATCACTACATAAATATTTTTAACATGCTATTTGGTTTTCCTTCACTTTTTAGATTTTGCAACTGGAACTAGGGCGTTAGTGAGATAACAGCTTATTCTACATTTAGTATTGAACGAGCATTATTAATCTTGAAAAAGCCTCATTCCACTAAAAAAAATACGTAAAATGCACAAAAAAACTTTCAATTTTAGCAAAAATATTCTAAAGTTTATGTGTTCGTCTTTGAATTAATTAAAATTTGAAAATTCCCATATAAAACGAAAATACCCCTAAATTCGATAAGCTCAAACTTCACCACAGTGCATGTTTTGGTCCTACCTTTCAGTTAATATCTCATTTCCCAAGATTTGTGACAACTCGCTTCTCTGGCTTTCAAAAACCATAGGCTTACCCCTTTCCTAGTTTGCAATTTTTTATTTTAAATTTTAAGGTTTTGTCTACTTTAGTATTTTCTCTCGTCCCTAGAATTTTATTTGTATGCGCGTCTAGTTTTAATTTGATTTGCACAAACAAGCATAATAGTTAATGTTGACATAAAATCAGACCAGATCGAAATGTTTTTATGTCCATCGTACTCAGTTGTACGAGGAAGAATTCTGCCGTAATTCAGGAATATTGAATCTTAATCTTTGTTTTAGTTATTAAAATTTTTAAAGATTAAAATTTGTTGACAAGCAAGAATGAAGAATCATCTTACTATTCTCACCCATTTATTTTTTTCTGAATTTTTCAAATTAGAAAATGAATTATGTGGTTTTTGTGAGTTTCTTTAAGAAAATGTAGCCATATGTTATACTTAAATAATACACAATGAATAATGTAACATGTGAAAGTAATAAAATATGGAATAAGTTTATGGAAGATAAATATAAATTAAAGAATATCCTTTTGATGTTGGTTTTTTTAGGAATTATTATGATTTATTGGTGACACCTTTTTTCGTTTATTTCTTTATTTTCAGATATGTTGAGAAAAGGAATATGATATTGGTTTATTAATAAAAAAATTAGATATGGTTTTTTGAGAAACTTGAACTAACTAGAAAAAATTTCTCTTAATTGAAAAGAAATAAAATTCATTATCACAATCTCTATTTATCATTAGGATCATTCTCTAGGTGTCAAAATAATTTCTACGCAGAAGTACTTTTTTTACACCACAATACAAATTACCAATAAAATAAATGTACATATTCATATATTGTTTCTGCTATTGGTACAAAAATTGATGCTGTTTTGTTAAACTCTATATATAAATTGTTAAACGGTTGGTCGATTTTTTCATTTGATTTGTTTATCTCCATTTTATATTTATTGGTATACACAAATAACATTATTTGCGAAGGCGGAAAACGTTAAAACAAAAAAAATTAAATTAAAAGATTTATGTTATTTAATGTAAATTAAATGAACTTAAAAGGTTCCCTTTTAATTCTATATTATTTTCTATATAATACTACTATTACCGGCACCATCGTCACCGAATAAATAAAGAAAAAAATGATATTCAGAACAAGGGTGAGCAGATAAGCACACAATTTCATAATTGAATGAATCGATCATATGTAAAGTGTGAGCGTAAGGGAAATACCAACAGTTTCATTAAAGCTTCTTTAAACTTTTCATCTTTAACTCGTTCATATCGTTTTGATTCTCATTCCATTTTCATTGAATAAAACAATTTATATTTAAAATAAATAAATAAACCTTTAAGTTATAATTTCATTTTTTTTATATACTTTACATTTTCTTTTGTTGTTGTTTCCTTTTTTAATTTATTACTTCAATTGAGGAGACACGAAACCAAACTTTAAAAAACACAAAAAAAAGTTCAAATTTCTGAACTGTTTTGTTTTGAAAATAAGAAAAATGGAATGAGAATACAAATAAATACAAGAATATCGTGAAATTAAAATTACGGAATAAAAACTGTTATAGTGGATGAGTAAAGTGTATAAAACACCATTAATTATTTAAATCAATAAATTAACAAAACCATATTGTGTTAATTGTTTTTATTCAGTTTTAATTTGTCGCATATAAAAATCATCCCCTAAAATAAAATTATTAAACAATTCATTTCCTGGAAAGCAGTTTAACAAACAAACGAATGTTTTTTTTGTATTTCCTACAAACGATGTCTCCCCAGTTTTTCCTGTTTTCATTTTAATTTAATCCCTTATATTTTTATTATTAAATTTATTTTATTATTGGAATATTGTTGTCACAAATAATTTCCAGGTCATCTCTATTGACTATCTAGATGTTATTAAAAAAGACGAGAGTGTATTTGTTCATCGAACAATTTAGGGATCCCTTTAATGGTAGTTTGGTAATTTTTTTATTTGATTCGAAAAGATGTTTTTTTTTCTATCTTATGTTGTTGTGTTCAATTGAATTTAATCAGCCAATGTGATTTATTGGTTGTAACTAATAGCTGGGATAGTTTTATTATATGCGATTAAATGCTGCATTTGAGCTAAGGTCATTATGCTTCTAACAAAAACATGCTATATGTCATGAATAAAAAATTGACGCTCACAGCACTGTGACAGAAAAAAATTAATCCTTTTACTTTTCCTATGTGCAAATGGTTGCACAAAAACTTACATAAAAAATTAAATTATTATTCAAGAATGAAAATAATATACTTTAAAAACTGCATAAACGGAATAAAAAAAAAACAAAACGAAAGAAAAGTCTTAAGGTAAAAAAATTTAAATTCAAAGAACAAGAACGAGAGAAGATTCAACACAAGAGAGCTTAAAAGCAAAAATCGATTACAATGTCGTTGCTATTTGTTTTTGTTGTAAATTTAATTATTGAAAAAACATGATACATAAATTAGAATTTTTTATTCGTTTACGTGTGTGCCTAGGTAGTGTTTTTGTGCGATAGGCGAAAAAACCTCAATCTTTGCCCGATTAAAATACGACTATACAAACTTAATTTCATTTAATAAAATCATAATTAAAATAAAATAAAGTAAAATAACAAATGCAGTTCTATGTCTATATAAATTTCAGAAGCTGATGTCTGAAAAATATCTCACACCATTAAAATCAAATCACGTCAACTTTTGTTCTCGTTATTGCAAATAATAAGAAAAAATGCTTTTAACTGTACAATCTTTCAGCATTTTTTTCTTCATTTTTCTTTATTTTACATTTATTTAAAATTAATTCAATTAAATTAGCATTAACATTAACATTAAGTTGCAATATAATAGATATATTTTTTTTTGCTACTTAATATTTTATTCTCCGTCGATATTCTCCTTTTAATATACCACATCGGATAAAAAGCAAAAAAAGTGTAAGAAAAGAATAATGTTGAGAAAATTAATGTTTGACCTCTTATTGGGATACTTTTTTTTAAAATTTTGTTTGTTAAGTTTATTTAGTTTTTTGTGTTAGTTTCTTACAAATAAATAACTAAAAGGAAAACAAAGTTTAAAGAAAATTGTTGAGAATTATTTATTGGTGTGTATTAACAAACTAATATATAATTAGTGGCTTGGAAATAAGTTCATTTATTTAGGAGCAGTTACAGTTAAAATCGTGATATGTTACTTAAAAACTTATGATTCTATTAAAAAAATCGATCAAATATATTTGCACTTATTAATAAGTTTTAACTTTTTCTCATTAAATTTGAAACTTTGAAGACTACATGCACAATTTTTTTCTATTTAAAGCAAAAAAATGTTTTTTCTAATAGAAATATCGTCGACAAAAATTATTAACAAATGTCTATAGTTATTGGCCCGACCTCGTAGCGAGTTTTTAATATAACCAACATATTTTACGTTCAATTTTCTATAAAAAAAAGGATTTTTAATTTATAAAAAAATTATTTTTACTTCTAGAAATAAGCTAATTTATCCAGTGCGGCATGTCATATCGGATCTATTGCACGCCTTATTCTCTTACCCTTTATCGGTATTCTCAGTAAAATTAATGATTATTCTATATTTTTTATATTTTTATTAAGTAATAATACTGACAAGCAAATTACACAACCCGAAACCGTTTAAATAAGAGTTTATAAGAGCGTGTTAGACCCACCCGATAAGCCTCCTTTACTCCGTTCTTTCGGAGCGAGTAAAATATAACATTTCCAAATACAGGAGTGAAAGTAAAAAAGTAACATTCTTACTCCTAAATCGAAATAAATATTTTGTTTTATTTGCTAGCCCGTTTAATTTTTGCTTTAAAGTTATTGCTTTCCTTCGTTTTAGAAATTAAAATAAATTATTTCTCTAAATGTTTTGTTTAATTATGCAAGTTTTGTTATAAAATAAATAAACAGGATAACGAAAGAGTGCTAAATTTTTTCTGCATAAATAGAATGAAAAAAAATTACAAATAAAATCGACTCCAAAGGAGTGAAATCGAAAAAATTTAAATTTTTCTCTTACGAGTCAGAACGATATTAAAAATATAAAATCTTTAACTCGTGATTATTATTTTGAGGAGTGATAAGAGTGTCTGAATAAAATAAAATTGTAAACTATTGGTTTAAAATAGTCAAAAAATTACAAGGCACGAACATTCGAACTGACGTCTATTTTAATCCCTTTATTTTAATATATTGCTTAAAAAAAAAAATTACAATTGCTAGTAGTGCAATAAATTTATTAACAACTACTGAGGCATTAAAACAAAAAAATTGCAATTCCACAAAAGAAAATGAGGACAAGAACAAAATAATCATGTTGAAACTATATAATGAAACTATCTAAACTATATAATGTAATTATATTATATAATATATAAAGTATATAATATAGTAGTACATATATAAAGTTTTATATGGATCATTACTTGTTCAAAAGAGAAAATTGATGAAAAAGAGATATTCTGAGAAAAAAACGTTAACATTGGCTTAACTAGGTAGGGGCCGGAGGTCTCGGTCTCATGATCACAATTTGCTAACAGACGATACCTGTTTGATGCCTAAGAGGCATCAAAAATCCTATAAAAACAATTGAGTTTTAAGTAAAGGTGTCGGTAAGGAAAATTCGTTCTTTGTAGCTAAAAAACTAAAGACTTATTTCCTAAACAACTTACGCTCTTCCATCTCTCATTTATGATACTATTTTAATTGCATTTTTACAATAAACATTTCTGGTAATAATTATTGACACGACCTGATATGTTTTCTTTTTCAAGGCCATATCAGTTTGTTGTTCAATATTTGCATCGTAATTTATTAACGATTTTCAATTTCCCCTGTTTTACTAGGAATGAAATGAAACAAAACAAAAAATATTGTTACGTTTGGATACCCCTTCCTTCGTTCTCGTTATAATGAAGCAAAATTCCTTAACTAGAAAAAACGCGATATTTCATTAACCAGTTTTTCTTCCATCAAATCAATGTATCATTTCGTCGATTAATTCACGGTCTGTTCAATAAAATAAAAGTTCGTCAGACAGCCGAGAATATATGTACAGTTAGACATTCAATGTATAATTTCTTTCATTGAATCATAAAAAGGAAGTCAATTGCTAAAAAAAGACTTAAGCGCATTGGTGTATGAATAATTTTTATGATATTGGAGTAAAACTAATGGCGGAGTCTATAACAAATTATACCAGGAATTAATGGTTACAACAAAATAAGGACAAATGATGTATGAAAATTAAATTAGGGAATTCAACAAGCGACATACAAGGACGAAATTCGCTTGCAACATCAAAACACCAATCAACTATCTTAAGTTAAGTTTTTTTTTTATTAATACATTCTTTGTTTTGCTTTACTATATATACATACATATAAAATTATATAAATTGAAAACGGTCCATATGACCAATTAACTAAAACATATTTAGAGATTTTTCCGTGATAGAGTCCTCGTTTTGTCGCACATTCCTTTATAGCTAAAATTAATTAAAACCATTGGAAAAGTAGATACTTTAGGTATCTATCGTTAAATTGAAAATCCCAGGCTTTACAGAATTTTGGTCTTCCCTAGTACATGAAGTTCATGAAGCATATATCTATTAGAGAAAATTGAAAAAGCATTTCTCCGCTTTTTACAATTACATCTACCATTAAACAATTACATCGGCCATTAAAGTATTAGAAATAAATTACATACAAAAACTTAAACTTTAAAAAAGTTTGTCACATCTCATTGAGATAGAATACATAAATCATTCAAAAACGATTATTCAACAAGTGTAGTTTTCCAAAGCCTGCAAGTTAATGACTGAAAGATTGTATATTGGCAGTTATCAGTGGCACTCATTCAGTTTGTGTCAAGTCTGATACACGAAAATGTATGTAAATAATAATGTTAAATCCAATCACAACTGATTCACAAAAGCCAATAAAAAATTATGGTGACTGTTTAGAATTTAGATCGTATGATGTGTGATGTACAATCGACTGATTCTTTTTAGGATTATGTGATAACTGCCCTGTGTGTGACAAATATTATTGAGCAACTAGAATATAATTTTGAAGAAAAATTATTCGAAAATGTATAAGAAACAATATGTGACAACAAACCAACTTCATTACAAAACTTAATATCTAATGTAGACGACTTTTTTCAACTTTTGGAGCGCATGTAAATCCAATCACAACTGATTCACAGAAGCCAATAAAAAATTATGATGACTGTTTAGAATTTAGATCGAATGATG
Source organism: Diogma glabrata (assembly GCA_963693315.1). Lineage (NCBI taxonomy): Eukaryota > Metazoa > Arthropoda > Insecta > Diptera > Cylindrotomidae > Diogma > Diogma glabrata. The sequence continues at coordinate 210,227,881 of OY856188.1, forward strand.
TGTGATGTACAATCGACTGATTCTTTTTAGGATTATGTGATAACTGCCCTGGGTGTGACAAATATTATTGAGCAACTAGAATATAATTTTGAAGAAAAATTATTCGAAACTGTATAAGAAACAATATCTGACAACAAAACAACTTCATTACAAAACTTAATATCTAATGTAGACGATTTTTTTTCAACTTTTCGGTAACGGCTTGGATCAATTATTGCTACTTTCATTTTTAGTAAACAAATAAATTTTTAAATGATAAAAAAAGTTTAATGAAAAATATAAATGTACTGGTATATGTAATTTGAATGAAACTTATGAATTTATCACACAGAACCTGTACAATACACTGGAATGATGATCATATATAACAATACACTCATTCTCAATTTTTTATAAAGATGATGAAGATGAATTGTAAGTTAAGAGTTTTGTTTCCATTTCTAAATGTTCACATCATATAAAAGTAACATTAAGCACAAATTAAAAATAACAAAAATTTCATAAATATTGCTTATTTTAAATAGATGGTGAATGGGTTTTGTTTTGCAACGTCCTATGGAAAGGAACCGTGTAATGGAATAGTTGGAACGTTAAACCGACTTGCTGCTGGAAGTAGTTTTTAAAGGGTAAATAATTCTATTCGAACACCCACTGAACGTTTTGCTTTTCGACAAATGATCAGTATGAAGAAGAAGAAAAAAACATTACACGTTTTCAAAAAGTTATAACGATAAAAGGCACTTTACAGTTTCATTGTATGTCTTCAAGCCAAAAATTTGGTTTCGCTTTGTTTCCCAAAAAAATCCTTTTTTCTCTTTTTTCGATATAGAAACCTTAAAAAAAATTTCAGTCAAATGTCTGGGTCAGGTTTTGTTCAAATTGGTCCGGTTTGTAAAAGAATGACCCCTTATATGCGATAAAATGGTGAACGTCACATAATTGTCGCTAAGATTTTGGCAAAAAGTAAATAAAAATGTATTCACTCAGTTTAACCTTAAGTCAAGATCAGGCAATCGTTACGTCGATTTGGCACACATTTTTTGATATGCTCAAATTTTTTACAGTGGAAAAGAGAATAAAAAAATGTTTCATAGAAAAAAATGTCTTTGTCACGAGTGGTTCTCCCTTAACAGCTAAGGGTAGTTTATGAAAATAAACCAATAGGTGAATGTAAAAGCATTCGTTTATTGGGTGTCACAGTTTCAAATGACCTACTCTGGAACGATCATGTAATGGCGATGGCAAAAAGCGCGTCTAAAAAACTCCTAAATAGATGCAAAAAATTTTTTACTCCATACCAATTGCTCCATGTTTATAAGTCCTATATTCGTCCCTGTATGGAGTACTGCTGTCGAGTTTGGGGTGCTGCCTCTGTTTCCATCTTGGCCCTCTTGGACTCTGTTCAAAAGCGAGCTATACGAATTGTGGGTGATCGAACTTTGACATCAAATCTTGATTCCCTACAAGATCGTCGCACTGTTGCTGACCTCGTTGTTTTTTACAAATATCGTCATCAACAGTGCTCAGATGAAACCCAGCATCATGCCTCAAACTTATTCTTACCTCCGTTCCACTCGGCAATCAGCTGCCGCAACCAGTGAAACGGTAAAGATCCCGCGCTGTCATACTGGCAGATCGCAGAGAGACTTCTTTGTCCGAACTGCGTACAAATGGAATAGTTTGCCGGAACACTTAGTCTCAGGTGGCTTCAACCCACAGATGTTTAAAAAAAGCGTTAATCTACACCTTAGAATGCCAGTTGTTGTGGGACCCAGGTCTAGACCTAGGTCTTAAAAGGTATTTATGTGTTGTTGTGACACATATTCTAAACCCTATTACACAACACATTTTATTAAAAAAAAAAAAAAAAATTTTGTAATAAACTTCGTCCGGAATGGGTTAATTTAATTTACTCATACATAACCAATACATTCTGCATAAATGTTTTCCACATTCAAACTTTTGCAAAGATGGATTGAACATGAGTCAACTAATACATTTTGCATAAGTTTATGCAAATTAAATGAGTTCGCTAATACAAATGTTTACATTAATGCAAGTATGAATTAAAAGAGGTGTGGCCTATTCATGATGTACGTACTTCGAATATTGTTTTCTAGAAAGTACAGTGGGAAACAAAACTGATTAGCAGAAGTTTCTACTTATTTATTTTTGGATATAAATAAGCGAACAAAATATCAGATAGTCAGATTTAACTTTGCAATTAAAAGTGTTTATAAATATTCGGAATAATCGGGTGGTACTTGAGCCTAGGTACTAATAGTGAAAGAATTTGAACATAGTAAATACAGATTTTACGATTCCAAATATCATTGATTCTAATTGTGGAAAAGCGGTGAAATTTATCGTACATAAATTGGAGACCCTAGAATTGTAATTATTGTAATTAAAATCGGAAGTTGCTGTAATTGGTTGATAAATAAAGTTTGAGATTTTGTTAACCAAAGATCCGTCTTTTTACTGTCGTATTTGCTCAATAATCGAAAAGAACCGACGCAGAGTCGTTACAATATGTTCAATTTAATATGCCTTAAGAACTCCTTCACGGATTTTTTAAAATTATTTTTTGGTTCAACGGTGAACATGAAAATAATTACAAATACAATTTTTGATAATTTATTATAAAAAAATTAAAATATATATAATAAGAGGAGTTGGTAGGATAGGCTTCCCTCCCCGTTTAAGTTTAGGTTTTTTCTTAAGTTCTTATAATTTCATTATTTTCATACATACAGCACCAAAAATTTAGATTTAGGCGATTTTTTTTTTTGAAAATTATAGAAATGTTTTAAACATATTTCGGCTTATATTTACAAATAAAGATTTATTAAATTTTCTGTAATTACCAAAAAACATCGCCAAAATCCAACTTTCCGGTATTTTGCAGATAATTAATAATTAGTGTAATAACTATATCATCAGCTCAAGAACCATCTTGACAGTTTTAAAACAAATTTATGTCTTTTTATAGGGAAAAATGAAGAATTTTCATTAAAAATATTTAGGATAAAAATTATTGATAAATTGTTATATAAAATTAAAAACCAAAAACTAACTAGGGCTGGAGGGGAGGGTTGATATCCCCATTATTTTTTTATATTTTCTCCCATAATTTTAAAACTTAAATAATTTTCTACAAAAGACAAGAAAATTGGATTTTGGCGATGTTTTTTTTAATTATAGACCTTTTTTAATAAATCTTTATCAGTAAATATCAGTAGAAATTTTTTAAAAACATTTCCATTATTTTAAAAATCCGCGTCAAGCAGTTTTTGAGACACATTAAATAGAATATTCTAATAAGGGAAATGTTGTTTTCACGTTATTGTACAATACAAAATAGTACTACATAATAAATTTATGTCATCCTGTCAACGTGGATGCAGATTAGATTTGAATAATTTGAACTAACAGACAATCCCTTGTACTAAGGCGATGGTCAAAAATCACAAAAACTTCAGTGTATTAACGCCTGAAAATTTTTTATATATAAACAGTGGCTGTAATTTCTTTTTGTTTTTTCTAGATCGGTTTAGTTATGCTGAATTCTTTGTTAATTATTTTACAAAAAGATTTCATGCAACTCAATTATTTTATATAATTCTTATAAGCGATTTACTGAACACGTATTTTGAAAAGTAAAACATGAAGAATATATTGAACATCGTGTTGTAATTAAGTCCCTAGTAAAAAAAATAATAATTCTAAGGTTATCAAGAAACGAATGAAAAAAGTAAACGTTAAACTTTGTCCTTTTCATGAAACAATAACAAAGTTGGCTTGTATATTAAAATAAGATGAATATTCATTTTAAGATTACCACCAAAGCCGCTGTTCTTAACCACCCGAGCAGAAATAAGTTAGGAAAAGCCTGAATACAATCAGGGCGTGATCAGATCTTGGTCAGTCACGAAAGAGCAACCCTTATTAGGGCAATCTGATGTGGTCCTCTTCCGGCCCTGATTTACAACCCCCATTTGGGGTTAACCTTATTTGAATATATCTGGCCCTGATTTGGTTTTTCGTATTTGACCCCCAGATATAATTTCAATTGATGAATTCACTAGAGTATTCACTGGAGAATTATCTATTTTAGAAATAAATATGTAGTTAAAATCATTTCATGTATGTTTTAGTTATCGCTGCCCGACTGAATGTCTAATAATAGTGATTAAGGTGGTATATATTGTAATTTTTTGCATTGCAATTTTTTTATTTTATTTTAATTAATTTATGTATATAATATAGAAACATATTAGGGTCTGGTCGGGATATCCCAATCAGGACTTGATCTAATTATCCCAATCAGGGTCTGATCCAATTATCCCAATCAGAGTCTGATCCGGTAATCCAGATCAGAACCCGATAGGGGAGAAACGTTACACTCATGATCAGGGGCCAATCAGACTGCCCTACCAATGCCTGATCCAGACTATGGCAAACCCAATCAGGAATTTATTTGAGCCCTGGCAAATTTCTGCTCGGTTCTTGTTTCTGAAAAACAGAAGATCTTGTTTTGAAAAACAGAAGAATTGCTTTTTCAAACTTAAGCATTAAAATTAATATATTAATTGGCAGCGTAAGCACAATCATCCACAACTATCATAACCTGTCAAAAATTAGATGAGTTCAACGAAGGTTCACTATCAAAACAATTTTTAAGGTAGGTTTAAAATGTATGTATTCGTGCAAAAAGCTAAAAAATTAAACATCTATGACGTTGAAGTAATGTTTGCTGAAGGAGAGTATTTTGAATAAACATTACCATTGTTCTAGATGAATTTAGCGAGTTGATTGAATTATCCATTGGTTTAAACAGTTTTCCTTTACAATAATTAATTACAATTATTATTTTAAAAACTTTGAAAATTTAGAAACAAAATTTAATTTAATTTCATGAATCAAAATTGAAATCAGTAATAAAAAGGAATATGTTAGCAATGACAAAAACGCAGCGCACTTGAATCTTCGTTGACGATACGATTTTGATGAAAATTGATCCATGATTTAGATCTGTACTAGTAAGAACTGATTCACTTTGTCACGTTATTGAACAAATTACGAATTACTGGTGAGGTCGAAGATATCGAACAGCTCTTTGCTATAAAACTCAATAACTACAAACGCTGATTACCAAAGTAAGTGAAAATTGGTTTGAAAGGTTTTAGAGAAACTCACAATACTTCTGCTTCATATTTTTGTTAAAAGGTTTCTGAAGGTTTTTTCATTTCCAATTCACAACAACAGGCAAACAATATGCTTTAAACAACCCACTACAATTTTCATTTCATTAAGATTTATATTGCCTTTTTCCACTTTTCTTTTTTGTTATCATTTTAATTTTAATTGGTTTTTCTTATCCTCCCACAAGATAAATAAAATAATAAATAACAAAACCAATTTTTTATTTGGTTTATAATTACGAAAGAATAAAAAAATTGTCTTCAATGAAGTAAGTCTTAATTCGATTTAAAATATCTTTTTATTTTTCCAGCCACAAAGATAATAATTTGTATTTTTTTTTATAGATAAACGAAGAAATTGTATAAAATAACAACAAAACGAAATCTTCTGTGACAATGAAATTAATTCTAAGATTTCATTTGAAAATTAATTTTCTTGTGATTTTAGATATAATTTACATTTTGAAAAAGTTTTATTTCAATCCACATTAAATTATAAAATCGATTTTTTTTAAATTTCACTTCAAACGAATGTTATATTTCCGTATATAAAAATCGCAGGTTTTAACGGTCAAAAGTAATCAAAATAAATATCAAAATTTAAAGAAAATAAATTGTGTAAACGAAATTCGAAAAGGAATTATAAACTTATATAATTTTTGTGTTTAAATAAATTGCTTTTGATAAACATCATGAAGCTTGTGTAAAGTGATTTAAGTCAATAACCTTTACTGTAACATTATTGCATTTATGATAGCTTTATTGTTTGCTTTTGAGCTTGTTGTTTTAAGCTAAAAATTATGGTTAACTTGTGCATTTTTGGACAGCCTCATTGCCAACAGGTCCACTGCATGATGGAGTAGTAAACAATCGAAAAACTGTAAACCGATTTGAAATAATTATTTGCAAGCACATTCGTCTCCAAAAAAAATAAGTATAAGAAACATAAGCTGAGACATGCATTTTCAGTTGATATCGTAATTGAAAAAAAAATTCCTTTAATGTTAAAAAACTCACCCCTGTTTTACAGCAATAATAATTTACTCACCTTTCACATAAATTAATGAAAGTTATAGCTCCCTAACGAAACATAAATTTATAAAAAAAAAATTAAACTAAAAACAATACAAAATCTTAAATATAAGAAAATATATTGGAAAATGAAAACATGGAAAGTGTCTCAAAAATAAACATAAACCATTTTAGTTCTTACACAGAAATTTATGTTTGCTGTTCGATTTAGAAAATATACCCTATAAAACTTATCATGAAACAAGAAATAGTTTAAATTATTTATTAAAGAATTTGATAAATATGACTAGATAAGATATTTTTAATTTATAAATAATACTTTTTGTAACAGAAAAATAAACAAACATTATTGCCTATTATAACACGAATAACAAACCCTATTTAAAACAAAAACAAAATTCAAGGTAGAATTCTCGATAACATATACATCTTACCTGATTCCATAAAATAAACAAGATATATGTTCTCTAACTACAATTTAATTTCTGTCTTACAGCATAAAACAAAAGAAAATTTTCTTTTCATTCATGGATGTTTTTTTGTTGCTATTTTTTTCTGTTCTCTTGCTAGAACAAAAACAAAACAAACAAAAAACCCAACAAAAATTCTAAGCTATAAACCATTTGTAAAAGAGATAGAAGTAATATAAAATGAAACACAAATAGTAAAAGAACATCAAAACAACAACAAAAATGTCGAAAAAAGTATGGTTGTTTTTTTGGTTGTTTTAGAAATAAGGGTTGGCAGGAGGAGAAGTAGAGGATATAATATATTATGTTTGAATTATGGTGTGAGGGTTGATTTATTATTTTCAAATTTCTTTTACTTACAACTTTTTTTAATGTTGGAATTCCAAAGACGAAAAATAAATAGAAAATGTGTATACGTGTATGTATAGCTAAGAATATAATACTACAGGGGAGGTTCTAAAACGTGAGCATCCCTTTATTATAATATAAAAAGAAATATTATACTAATACTAAAAGATATAAATTTGGTTTATTTATATTTTATTTTCATTTTTTACCTTTTAACTACCCTTAAAGTAATATATTTTATTTTGTTTTTTTAAGTGCTGGTTTTTGGTGTCTTTTATTTTATTTTTTTTGTTATTTTTTTGAGAAAATGAGAATTGTGTTATTTGTTTTTTTTTTCTCGATATTGTTGTTGGAAAATGTAATTTAATACGATTTTAGTTGTTAATTTAAACTTAATTATTGTCCTTTATTTAGGATTTTTAAGGTTTATGAAATTTAATTAATGGAATTTAAGATGAGCGCAGGAAATATAGGAAAATGTAATGAAGATTATAAGTGTTGGGATTATTGCGAATGTGATGAAGTGTTGGATTGTAGATTTTGGGCTATGTGAAACAAAGTTTTGGAAATCTAAGAGGTTTTGGGTTTGGCTTAAAATATTTGTGGAAATTAGTGATTGTTTAACAGTTTACATGCGTAAGCAACTTAAAACATAAAAATTGATTTCCGTTTACCACTAATAAATACTTTTGAATATTATACGACAGTTAAAAATGATCAGACAAGGCTACCGAAAATATTATTTAGAAACCATAGGAGTCATCATGGGTGTCGTCAGGATTTTTTTCCCAGGGAGGTAAGGTCAGGATTAGTTTTTGATAAACTATTTGGTAATCAGTTTTCTCCTCACGACAAGGCAAGTGTATTTCGAGAAAGATTTTTAGATTTCGGTTGTTTTTCTGTAATTTTGTTACCATTGGACTTATATTACTATAAATAGAAACATACCGTATCTATTAATTCAAGGGTTATTAATTTTAAACGATGTATGAATGAACGGACCATGCGCGGACTCTAAAACTAGAAAGATCTCTGTTGAAAAATATTTTGTCATCTTATTTTAACTTCTAGAACAAACACAAATTTACTATATAGTGAATGCAACTAACGAATGTGCTAACACGCAACATAAAACTAACAATATGACAATAAATTAAAATAATGTAGATTGAATTCGGTCTCAAATTGTATGAAAAAAAATCACTTCTCCAAAAATTTAGAGCGTCACCCATATAGACGTTTCGTAGAATGCAATATACAATGTTAATCACCCCAAAGGTGAACAAAATCACAAGATGGACCAGCATGACAAGCACACATATAATAATCATTTCAAATCATTTCTTAGCATCTAGTCTTTCAAATTATAGCTTGATGCCCCCAAAAAAAATTATACATATATATTTAACGTTGAAATAAATCTATCTCGCTAAATAATGACGACGAGCTAGATTTATATATTAAGCTAAATACATTATTTATATGCAACTTTTTATTCATTCCCATGCGAATAACATTAGAATAGTTAGTTTTACCTTATTGATCACAATTTCGGCTATCCAATTTAAATTTATCAGTTGCATAATTTAATATAATTTAATTTAATAATTTTATTTATAAACAAAGTTGGAAAAACAACTCATAATATAAAACACTTGAGGCACTAAACTAAAGACAATTTGTCTATTGATTTTTAAATTACAACTTAACCACGTTTTGCAAAAATGTCACTATAAATACCTTTGCTGGTTAACCTAAACGAGGAAGAAGAAAGTTGATTGCATATATTCCCTCGAGTTTGTTGATATCAACACATTTACGGTGAGACCGGTTAATAGGATAATTCATTTTACCAAAAACATATTTTTTTGTTTTTTTTTGTTAATAATCATAATCAACTAATCAAATCATATCATCATCTAGTTTGTTGCATACATCAATCGGCAAAAAAAACAACTCACACATCGAAACGTTTCAGTAGAAAAACTTGAATTGAGCATGTATGTTTCAACACAATCAACAAAAATATAAATCTGAAAGAGCTCATACATTCTCATTTTCATTTTGTTTCGTGTAAGTAAAACGAACAATGAAACCAAATAAAAAATATTTGTATACAAAACAAAATGAAAATTCAAAAAAGTCAATCCTATTAAGATACAACCGAGGGTGAGGCAAAACGTTATATGTACTGCATGATCATGTTAATAAAAATGTTATTGAGCAAATGTTATGCCAATGAAAAAATGCAATGTGGCAGCATTACGGATGATAAATGGAAAGGTGTTTTACGCCGGGGTTAGTCTTTATTGTCAGGGGTAACTACAAACATCTAACCCCTTTATCAACACCTTTACTCAGAACTCAAATTGTTCTGTATTAGATTGTAGATTTTTTCAAACACTACATGTTGGACATTACGCAGTTGGTGGGCATAACAATTTTTACAAGCTTTTATAGTTTGTTTTAGTTTTTCTTTAGTTTCTTTCGTATTTTTTTTCAATTGATTTTTTAATTCAACTCATATTTTAATTTCCACTGCACATGTATTTAATTTCAACTTTTGGAAGTTTTTATTTTATTATTATTACTTTTTTTGAAATTTTAATTTTCTATTTTGTTTAGTTTTTTTTCAAACTTTTTTTTAATTTTTTATAGTTTCTATTTATCTGTTAAGTTTTTTTACTTTATTCAATTTTTCTTATTTTAAATATGTATTTAATAAACTTGAAAATAATAACTTTAACACATTTTAATATTATTTTCTTCAAAAAGTAAAACTCTTTTATGAAAATTTATTTTGTGTTAATATTTATTTATTAATTTGACATTAAATGTATTTGTTTGAGACAAATAGAATTTAGGGGGAGGTTGGGTTAATTCATAACATCCCACCCCCTAAAAAATAAATAAATCATATAGTGATTTATTTTACAAAAAATACCAAAGAAATACAATTTTCAATATGTAATCATAGATGAAAAATTCAACTTAAGTAAAATATGAAAAATGATGAAGTTTCAATTTAGAAATTATCTGAACATCAAAATTAAAATATGTTTCGTCATCGCCGCTTTGGCTAAGTTGTGTAAGACACACGGGATTTGAACAATGTGTCTCTGATGAATGTAGTTCGAATCCCGACACGAAACACAACAAAATTTTTTCTAAAGGAATTTTAGAGAAAATGAAAAGTTATTTCGAATTGCAAAATTCAAGTGATTTCCAATACGTACTTGAGCTTAATTGTTCACAAAAACCAATCCGAAATTAAAAATTCCCCTAATGTTGTCTATATTTCCTAACCAAAAATATAACAACATATTGACTTTACGTCAGATATTTAGTTTCGCATTGATTGGCAACAATCAATAATGACTTTACACTCGTGACTTAGGATGTTGATTAGAATGTTGACTTAGATGTTGACGAAAAATTCTCTCATCCTATGAATACACACATCGTAATATCTAGAAATTTAATACAAAAAATACCAAAGAAATACAATTTTCAATATGTAATCATAGATGAAAAATTCAACTTAAGTAAAATATGAAAAATGATGAAGTTTCAATTTAGAAATTATCTGAACATCAAAATTAAAATATGTTTCGTCATCGCCGCTTTGGCTAAGTTGTGTAAGACACACGGGATTTGAACAATGAATGTCTCTGATGAATGTAGTTCGAATCCTGACACGAAACACAACAAAATTTTTCTAAAGGAATTTTAGAGAAAATGAAAAGTTATTTCGAATTGCAAAATTCAAGTGATTTCCAATATGTACTTAAGCTTAATTGTTCACAAAAACCAATCCGATCCTTAACATTAATGTTATTCTTGCAATAATTAATTACTATATAATACTTTTTAGGAATTAGAATTTGATTTTTGAAAATTCAAAACTTAATTGTTCAAAATGCAAAACTTAACTTATTTATAATTCTATATCATTTTCCTCATCGACTTTTAGAAAAAAAGATTTACAGACATATAACAACTAATTAAGTGATTTGAAGAGAAAATAACATGTGACGTTATATACCCAAATACGAATTATGGATACAGTGGAACGTCATAAACAGACAGATGCTATTTACGAAACGAATCTTAAATTGTTTGATGGTACTGAACGAATGTAGGATTTGTAGTAAGAATATTGCGAGGTCTGTGTGGTTTAAAGTTTAAAAGAAAATGCCTATTTAATAGATTTTTGTTAGTCATTACACAATAAATTTAACATATCCAACATTTAAAATTAAATAAAAGTTAACAATTTATCAAATCGTAAACTTAATTGAAATCAGCATATATGTTCAATCCTTTTTTTTATTCCATATAAGTAAAAGTTCAAGTAAATAATTTTACCATTTATAAAGTTTTATACGATTATTGTGAACAACTAAATTTCTTCGATTAACACGAATTGTTGAGTTTTCCACAAAATTTAATGTCGTAGTAATTACATAAAGGACCAGTCAAGTGGGATCAAACTTGGTGGCTGTATTTTTAATTTTTAACAGAACAGGATTTCCAATCTTTTATAGTATAGATGAGAGAGCTGCGTGATCGTAGTATCCTTTATTTTTCTATTAATAAAATGTGTTGTGTAGTAGGAATTGCAATTTGTGTCACAATAACACATAAAAAACCTTTTAAGACCAAGGTCCCACAACAACATACGTTCAAAGGTGTTGGTGGACGTAAATCTTTCTTTTTTTGTTTTTTTATATTTTTTGTTAAAGAATGGATAACTAAACAAAAAATCCTATCACTGACAAAATATGACATAGGCCAATATTTTATGATACAAAAGAGAAAATAAAAGTAAATTAAAAAGTAAATAGAAAGTTTTTACAAAAATTTGATGAAACAAAACAAAAATGTAGTTGGCAATAATCCAGCTGGTTGCATATTCCTTCATCCTGCGACGCACTGTCTTTCTTGAAGATTAAAGCCCACACATATAGTTATATGAAGGCTCGTTTCCTCAAGGAAGCAATAGCGTCTCATCATCAAGGATTATTTCACAGCTAAGTTTGAGGGTGGTACCGTTGACTGAATACAGTTCATCCACCACCACCCCTAAGAGGTCGCCTTAGCTAGTGATATCTCACTGCGTTTGCCAGTGGTATGTGATATCTCACGTTAACTCATATGCCAATAGCAGGGACTGGAGTACGCGGGGTTGTCACACCCGTAGATCAAAAATAAAATTAAAAAAAAACTATAAAAACTGATCATGCGGGAATAATATCCTTTAGATATTTCCTTGTTACAATTAAGTTTTTATGACCTATCTGCGAAGCTGTTGGTAATTTATATCTCAATTCAAAAGTGTTATCATTATAATTAAAACCAATTTATGGATTTTTTCTTGGCAAGCTAAGTAAATGAGGTTTACGACCAAAATCTAACTATAAGGCGTAAAGTTTGTAGAAAAACGAGGTGAAGAATTTTATGTAAATATCGTGAAAGGTATTCGTCCCAACTTAGCTGGTCACCATCGGAAAAGTTTCGGATATATTCGGCCAACGTTCGATGCGATCTCTCTAATGATCTGTTAGACTGAGGATGAAACGCAGGTCTGTTAAATTTTGTATGGCAAGTAATTTACACGTATGTTTAAACATTTCATTCATAAAACTACTGCCTTGATTAGAATATTTTGTAAGATCTTGTATTGTAAAGATGTATTTGTTTTAGCTGTAGATTTCAGGAAGAGGTCCAACAATGGATGTGGTTGTTATTTTTATGGGTAATTTATTTGTTTTGAAAATTTTGTTCCTCTGACATTTGTCGCAGTTTTCAATATATTTTCGTTTACGAGAAAATATTTTAGGAAAGTGGTAGTATGTTTTGATTCTAAAAAATGTTTTTATATTACGCTAATTTCCACCGAAGGGTAAGTCATGATATTCTTCCAAAACATTCTTAATATATGCTTTTCATTTGAAATCTCTATTACTCTCGAACACGTATTTGATTGGTCTTTTATATGATTATCCCTACAATCATTATAAGAATTTTTACTTGGAGCTGTGCTTTGGTTAATATCGGGGAAGATGTCACTTAAAAGGGTATAGTGGATGTATTAACATTTGAAGATGTTGCTTTTGCTTGGGAACGTGTTGTTATAAGATCATTGTTGAGGTCATGTGTATTCGTCTTACCAGGTCTATAAACAATTCATGTTCATCTATATCATTTCGCCAGCGAGTAAGTCTTTCTGAAGAGTTTGTATTTATATGAAGTCATAATGGTTTATGGTTCGTTTTGATTGTGAATTTGCTCCCGTATATATATATGGACTAAATTTTTAACTGCTAATTAACGCTATTTATGCCCTGTCAATCACGGGATATTTTCTCTTAGCAGAATTCAACACCGTTGACCCTATTAGTAAATCCTATGGTCTGTAGTATCCCTTTCCTGTGGTAATATGGAACCAACTGCTACATTACTTGTATCACAACTAATACTGAATGGAATTTTATGGTCTCCAGATATAAAAATGGATGAGGAAATAAGACCGGATTTGAAAGATTCAGAAGAATTTTTACAAATAGCATCCCATTTAAATTTGCGTCTTTTTCCAATAGCAAAGTCAAACGTGCGGCTATTTCAGCAAATTTTTGTATGAATTTACGATAATAACCGCATAAACCATGGAATAACTTGATTTCTATCATTGTGTTTGACTTTAGATATTGGTGGATTGTTTTAGTATTCATGAATCAAAATAAATTTTCATCATTTAAATATTGAAGAAAAATACGTAATTTTAAAATTATTTTAGGAATTAAGATTTATTCCATCTGGAGGAGATAAACTAACAGTTACTACGGCAACCAGCCATACTATTCCACTACAACCTGACTCGACGTCTGTTAATATAAAAAGAAAAAGTCAGACAAGTGCGAATAAAATTCGCTCGTCAAGGGTTCCGTGAATGTAAAAGAACACAATATCAAAAATTATTGACAAAAACTTGTGTTGCAATGTCTTTACATTTCCAGCCCATAGACGCATAACAAAATAAATATTTAATCGTACATGTCAATAGTGAATTACAATCAAATTTTCATTGATCAAAAAGGACTCAAAAAATGTTACTTAAGATTAAATCTCATCCATAATTGTTTATGGTAACTCAAGAAAGATTCAATTACACCAGCTTGTAAATGGTTTAAATTTGATTATTTTTTCGGTCAATCAAGTGTTGAAATTTAGAGGGGTGGAGAGGCTACATACTAAACATATTTTTTTTCAATAACATGAAAACTGTGCACCGCAAAATTCTAAAAAAAAAATTGTAATGTTTCTTATATTATGTACTCCTTGATATGACACCCCCCTCTCTTGGGTCAAAAATGTTTTTTTTACTCTCCCCACACCCATCCCCCAAACACACAGAAATATCGTTATTTGAGACTTCGCTATAATTTTCATTCAAAATTTACATCTACCAACATCTGTGAATTTTTTCAAATTTTTCTGTCAATCATCGTCGAAACGTAGGGAGCGAAACGGTCTGAATTTTGCACTTTTTTGTCCATAACTCTAAAACTTTGCATCGCAAACTTCTAAAAAAAATTGGCACCGAATTCTAAATTAGGTGCTCTTTCATATGACACCCCACTCGCTTGGGTCTACAAAGTTTTTTTTACCCTCTCTACCCCCGTCCCCTAAACACACAGAAATATAATTATTTGAGACTTTGCTATAGTTTTCATACAAAATTTACCAAATTTCTTAGCTCTGTAAATTTTTACAAATTTTTCTGTCGATCAGTGTCGAAACGTAGGGGGAGGAACGGTCTGGATTTTGCACTTTTTTGTCCATAACTCAAAAACTGGGCACCGCAAAATTCTAAAAAAAATTGCAACAAATTTTAAATTAGGTGTTCTTTCAAATGACACTCCCTCGCTTGGGTCAAAAAAAGTTTTTTTTACCCCCTCTACCCCTCGCTATAATTTTCATACAAAATTTACCAAATTACCTAGCTCCGTGAATTTTTACAAATTTTTCTGTCAATCAGTGTCGAAACGTAGGGGGGGGGCGGTCTGAATTTTGCACTTTTTTGTCCATAACTCAAAAACTGTGCACTACAAAATTCTAAAAAAAATTGCAACACATTTTAAATTAAGTGTTATTTCAAATGACACCCCACTCGCTTGGGTCAAAAAAGGTTTTTTTTACCCTCTTTACACCGGTCCCCTAAATACACAGAAATATAATTATTTGAGACTTTGCTATACTTTTCATACAAAATTTGCCAAATTTCCTAGCTTTGTGATTTTCTTCAAATTTTTCTGTCGATCAGTGTCGAAACGTAGGGAGGGGGAGGGACAGTTTGAATTTTGCACTTTTTTGTCCATAACTCAAAAACTGTGAACCGCAAAATTTTAAAAAAAATTGTAACGGATTTTAAATTAAGTGTTCTTTCAAATGACACCCCATTCGCTAGGGTCAAAAAAGGTTTTATTTATTTATTTAACACCGCTTATTGGCAAGCTGTACATATAAATTAATAGGTTACAATTTCCAAAGAAAGAATATAAAAATGTAAGAAGATTATGAAATATAACTTGACTACAACCGCTCTTAACATTATTAGTCATATCGATGCAACGTATTAAAATGTGCTTCTTTTATCTCTTTTATCTGTTTTCGGAATGATGTTCTTGAAACTGATTCAGTGTATTGTTCTTGGATAACATTGAAGTATTTACACATG
The DNA here is from genome assembly GCA_963693315.1 of Diogma glabrata. Lineage (NCBI taxonomy): Eukaryota > Metazoa > Arthropoda > Insecta > Diptera > Cylindrotomidae > Diogma > Diogma glabrata. The sequence continues at coordinate 210,243,675 of OY856188.1, forward strand.
CGATTTACTGGTTCGTCGGTAGCATAATTTGTGCGTTGTGGTTTAATATAAAATATATTGTTGCGACGTAGTGTTCTAGTAGTATTATTAATTTGCAGATTTATTGACGGTAAAATAATTTTGCCAGTTAAAATATCATAAATAAAGAATATACAAGAGTTTATTCTCCTCCTGTTCAAAGTGTCTAAATTAAGCATTTCACATCTGGTTGTGTATGGTGGTAATGGTCGATTATGATCATGCAAACGAAGATGAGTAAGTGCGTACGATGTAAATTTTTTTGAAGCATTTCTATTTTGTCGCTGTGAACTTGGTAATATGGATGCCAGATGACATTTGCATATTCCAAATGTGATCGAACAAATGCAAAGTATAAAGATTTTATCGCCATTGGATTGAACATGTTTGTACAGACGCGACGTATAAATCCAAACATCGCATATGATTTAGCTATTTTCATTTCGATGTGCTTTGTTAGATCGACTTTTTGATCGAAGAGTAAGCCTAAATCATTAAACTCGTTGACACGTTTTAGTTGTTTATTGCCGATGTAATAATTAGTTGTAAATGCCAGCCTTTTTCTGTAATACGACATAATGACGCATTTATCGATGTTTGGACTGAGATCGTTATTTTTACAGTATCTGGTGAATTTATTGATGGCCAGTTGGAATTTTTCCGCGTCCGACTGATTATTTACAATTGTATATAATTTTAGATCGTCAGCAAAAAGTGAAACTTGTACATTATTAAATATTTCGGTAATATCGTTTATATATATAAGAAATAGGCATGGTGCCAGGTGACTACCTTGTGGTACACCAGAAGAAACCCGGAATTTTGAAGAACAAACGTTACCAATTTTTACATATTGATATCGATCGGTTAAAAATGACCAGATCCATTTTGCCAGATTTTTACTAAATCCATGTTCTATGATTTTTGATATCAGAATCGATTGATTAACGCGGTCAAACGCTTTACACAAATCAGAGTAAAATACATCAATTTGATTACCATTAGACATCTCGTTTTTCACGTAATGTGTGAATTCCACCAGATTTGTGCTTGTTGAACGATTAGAAGAAAACCCATGTTGTTTTCCCGATATAACAGCGTCTATTGATGAGCGGATTCGCTTATATACCATGTATTCGAAAAATTTGCCAAAAGTAGGTAGTATGGCAACACCACGGTAATTTTCCACTGAAGTTTTTGAATTATTTTTGTGTAGTGGCGTGATGTATGACGTTTTCCATTTGTTTGGGTATTCACCATTTAGCAGCGATTTGTTGAATATGATTTGTAGTGGAAGTGACAGTCCACTGGCGCAATTTCCCAGAATAATTGGGTGAATATTGTCAGGACCCTTTCCTTTTTTTGTGTCTATTTTGCAAAGTTCATCAAAAACTTCAAGTGCACTAAATTCAATAATGTCCTCCACTGGGCAGTTGTTCAATATTTCATCTACGTCAACGTCTTCGTTTTGATCACAAGTATAAACGTTATTAAAAAATTCAGCAAACAACACAGCAGATTCGCTATCATTGGACGATACTTTATTATTATAATGCATTTTCCTTGGATATCCATCGCTCTTCTTTTTCATATTCACATAATTCCATATATGTTTTGGATTATGGATGAAATCCTCTTGTATTTTTTCCATGTATGCATCATACAAGAGTTGATTTAAGGTATCGAATTGATTTCTTATAGTGATATATGAACTCGGGTCGCCTGTTTTTTTCCACTTTTTATGCTCTTTATCTTTACGATTTTTCAGCGCTTTTAGTTGTTTGTTATACCAAGGTGGATGTTTCGTAGGTGTGTATGACCGTTTTGGAACGAATAATTCGAATCCGTTTGTTAAAATGTCATAAAATTTCTCAGTTGCTTCATTCGTTGACAAATCCCCAAGAATGCTTGCAAAGTCAATACCATTTAGATATGTGTTTAGTGCGTCAAAATTAGTTTTATTAAAGCAGTATGTAGTTATTCGTTCGTTTAGTTGATTGTTATCTTGTTGTAAACACTCAACCATCAATTCGAATGGTTTGTGAAAACTATCAATTTTTGAGAGTGGCTGCGTCGATTCAAAGATGCTTGCTGAATTTGTTTCACTAACAAAAACCAGATCCAACGTATTACCAGCAATGTTTTGGATATTATTTATTTGACGAAGTCCTTCTTGTAATAACGAGTCACATGTGTACATGCCAGCTTCTGATCTAACATTTGTTGGTAGGTAGTCGTTGTCATCCTCATTTCCAACCCACGTAATTGATGGTAAATTGAAATCACCAAGAACAATTAATGATTCATTCATGTTATATTGGATTGTTTTAATTGCATCGATATGATCCTGAAATATATTAATTTGTGCATTAGGTGGAATATACAAACAATAAATGTGAAAATTGATTTTGTTAAATGATAATTTTATACAAACGAATTCCAAATGATCAAAACCAACTATATTTAGCTGTTCACTATGAATTTTTGAAGATATAGCAAGCAGCACCCCACCACCAATTGAAGCATTGCTGTTCAGTTGTGATCGATCACGTCGATATACTACATAATCGTTACCGAAATATTCCTCAGATTTGTGTGTAGCGTTCAACCATGTTTCAGTTAATGCAATGACGTCACAATTTGTAGCGAGAGCTTGCATATAAAATTTTGAACTTTTCGTGCGTATACCCCGAACGTTTTGATAGTATATGTGTAAATTATCCAAGTCATCTTTATTCATTAATTGTTGTTGCTTTCGAAGAGAACATATATTAGAGTTGGTTGGATTGGATGAACTAACAGGACCGTTACTATGATTGGTAGTGGATGGTATAAAAAACTGCGTTATTCGGCTCTGCCGTTTGGATTTAATTAATTCTGTTGTTATATGTTTATTATTTATGTTATTATTGTCTTTACTGGAGATTTTGTATTTCGTTGTACTTGTGCTTGAACCGATTACATTGTCACCCTCGATTTTTCTGGTGATAGAGGTTTTTGGGATAAAAAATCAGCAAATCGGTTTGTTGTTGTGCGATCGAAGAATTCTCTGATTATGCAAGTTCTCGGCCATTTTGAGCTGTCAAGAAGAAGATTAAATGTGTCTAGGTTGTCGACGCATATTTTGTATGATAGATTATCTCGGTTAAAAATGTTTTCGGTCTTGACCAAACATTTTAATTTAAGTTTTTCGGATGAACTTATGCCGAATGTGCGATCAATAAAGCTGGTAATGTCCTCTATTTTTAAAGTTTTCTCAATTCCTCCAATCCAAATCATACGATCAAAATCGGTAAGGGATGAAGACGTTTTATTTTTACGCAAGGTTACACTATTTCCTGTGGTTTGCGGTGTAGGTGGTATCGCATTGCCATCAAAGCCAATATTGTAGTCACCTTTTGTCGAGCGTGGTGCGAGATTTTTTGATGACTTGTTTATTTGGTTGGTTGAAATGGTTTGGCTGGTTGATGTAGTAATATGACTATTGAATGATGTTGCAGGAACTGTATTATTTGGGTTTAGCTTGGTAATTGTTGAATAGGACGGTTTTGAATTAATAGATGGATTTATTGAATTTGGTAATTGTTCTTTTTGGGTAAATTCTATGATTTTAATACAGTCAGCTTTGATATGTTGGACATCGCCACTTGTTTTAGATTGATTATTTGATAAAACTTCCATTGATATTTGAATTTTCTCAATGCCGTCAATGATCTTTGAAAAATTATTACTTTTATCCATACCGTTATATGTAATCGATGATGATGGAATAATTGGCGTGTGATCAAAATGTTCACTGTTGACATTAGTAGCATTCATGTTGGCAACCATTCCATCAAATTTTTTATTCAATTCAGCGATCGTTTTGTTGATGGCTATGATTGAATCATCTGATGGTGGTTGTGTTACATTTGTTACTGGTGTTAATGATTTTATTGGCTGTGTTGATAATGCAATATATTTTGATGTTGATGGAGTCACTGGACTCGATAGTTTCCGCTTACGTTTATTCCTATCATCGGTATGGCGACATGTATCGCATATAATTTGCACCGGTGATTGTTTTCCAAATTGCCTTGTATTTTTACGTATCATGATTTTGTAACAAGACAAATAGGTGAGGGCACCGCAGTTCCAACAACTTGTGGTGAAATCAGGATCTTGCTCTGGCCACTTCTCACCACAGACATGAATTACAATTTCAGGTGGCTTCTGATTATCACCCATTGTAAAATTTAAAATTAGAATAAAGCCCGTACTTGTAAGACGTAAGATTACCCGTACGCTAGATTATAACTTTACGCAATAAATTTAGATGTTAAACTCGTATCATAATGTCCACCATGAAAGTGTATGTTGATACACGTATCAACCTATACAATAATAAATGAACCGTATTACAACAAGATGTTTTTTGTATATTTTTCAATTTTCTATTTTTTTGTTATGTCTTTGGTTTTTGATCACAATAAAACTGTTAAAGACACTATTTGTTAACAATAAATGACTAACAAACATAATATTATGAAAATGTATGTTGATACACGTATCACCCACCCTATACGATAATAAATGAACCGTATTTCAACAAGATGTTTTTTGTATATATTTTTATATTTTTTCAATTTTCTATTTTTTTTGTTATGGTTTTGGGTTTTGTTCGAAATAAAACTGTTAAAAACACTATTTATTAACAATAAATGACTAACAGACACAATATTATGATAAAACTAAAGTCGAGATTATAAAATATGATAAAATTGTTTTAAACTAGTACGGTAGATATTTTAAATTATTTATTTTAACCATCAAATGAAAAGCACAACTTGTTTGTTCAGATGTCAAACACCAAAAAAACCAACTTTTTACCCTCTTTACACCGGTCCCCTAAACACACAGAAATATAATTACTTGAGACCTCGCTATAACTTTCATACAAAATTTACTAAATTTCCTAACTCTCTGGATGTTTTCAAATTTTTTTGTCAATCAGTGTCGAAACGTAGGGGGGGGGGACGGTCTGAAAGTTGCACTTTTTTGAAAATAACTCAAAAACTGTGCATCGCAAAATTCTAAAAAAAATTGCTATGTTTTCTAAATAAAGTGTTCTTTCAAATGACACCCCACTTGACCACATTTTAAATAGTGTATTTACCCCTCTTCATTTCCACCCCCTTAATAAATCTAATTATGAGAAAATGACACTTTTATATATTTTTTATTAAAAATTTCTATTATTCCAAATACATTTGAAAATGTTCGATCAGTTAGGTTCGGAGCTAATCGAAGTAAGAAAACACAAAAAAAACGTCATTATTCAAAATTATACAAAAAATGGGGAGGTGTAAAATCCCAAAATAAATTCTTAATGAATACTGAAATGAAGCCCTTTCATATGATATCCTACTTGAATCTATTAAAAAATGTATTTTCTCAAAGGTCTCACATCGAACCCCTGTAAACCAAACGAAAACCACTTTAGTTTTATTTGTATTCGTCATTTGTATTTGTCAATCGTCATGTGGACAGATTAGTTTTATACGCACCTCAAATTTCAAGTCCATAGCATTTATAGTTTACGAGATAATCGATATAATGTGAAAAACTCGTTTTGCTCTCACCAATAGTGTTCTGTATAAAAAACGGGACCCTAACAATATAGATTGCCATTCTCTGCTAAAGAAGAATTCGAAAAGCAAGTTACACAAATACTTAAAGATGGTATTTGAGAACTGAACATTAGCTCATTTAATAGTCCATTAATAGTAGTTCCAAAAAAATCAACTACCGGTGAGCAAAAGTGGAGGATTGTAACAGATTTTCGTCGCTTATATGACTTTATTGTTAGCGATATGTTGTCGCTCCCTAATATATATCCAAAAAAAATGAAACAGCTTAGGAAGATGCGTTATTTTACGATTTTTGACTTGTTGAATGGTTATCACCAAATACCGATGGCAGAAAACGACAAACATAAAACAGCTTTCAGTATCCCAACAAATCATTATACATTCAATAGAATGCGTTTGATTGTGAAAATTCATATTTATGTGTTAATACTTATTTGTTAATTTGAAATTAGACGTATTTGTTTAAAACAAATAGAATTTAGGGTAGAAGTGGGCTGATTCATAAAAGTTTCTCTGATCGATCGGATTTGGTCCGATCTGCCACTGTTTACTGACGCAAACTCTTGATTCTTGTATTAATGATCTTGTATAATTTGATCCGTGGACCAGATTTAGCATAAATTGAATTGAAATAATTTATTGGTGGTCGACCACGGATCTGTCAAAAAAGTTTGAAGTATAAGTACCTGCTAAACTTTTTGTAAACTTTATTTTATGGAAATATACTAGATATAATGCTAATGTTTGTAATCCTATAAAAATTTAATTTAATTATAAAAATTATTAAAAAAAATTAAAAATTATTTAAGTTTAATTATAAAAAAAACACATAGAGTGTTTATGGGTGCCGATGAATATTTTAAAAATATCAATAAAATGTGAAATTTTTTAGGATAGTTAATTATTTTTTTATAAATAATGTTTTAAGTTTTGAATGCTGATATATTGGATATTAATGAAAAATTTGAATTCAAATTTATATAGATAATATGTTTTTGATATAGTTTTGTTTTTATAAAATATTCAATGTCCAATAGTATCCAAGAAATAAAAAATCATTTGGATTATATGATATTATAGTTGATATACGAACATAATTTGTTTCAACGAATATAAGTTAAGTGTTTTTAAGGTTTTGATTTAGTATTTGCGTGGGTTTCACATAACATGGTTTTGGTATTTTATTATCTCTGACTTAAGGTATATACAACTACCATATTTATCAAGCTATACGAACATGGAACTGAAGAGGAGGGTTTGAATTGAATTCATCCCAAACACGTAAATGAGAAATGAAGTATTTATCTGAGAAATTTTCAACTATACCTTCGAATTGAAAAAATGCGAATTATTTCCATACTTATTTCAATTTAATTATTCGAATTTAATTAGACTAGATAAAGGTTCAATGAAATGCTGTCGGATTTTTAAATACACAAGTTTATGTGTAGATATCGAGATAAAATTCTTCGAATTCGAGAGTTATTTGTTATTTTTGAAGGTTTTTGGATGTTGCCAGTAGTGAGTGACACATACGCTTGTAGATTGAAAACTGGTTGCTGACTGAAAATGTGATAATTGCTCAAAATAGATAAAAGTTTCAACGAATGTATGTTATGTAATTTTTTCATAACAAAATGTATGTGAAGATATCGAGATAAAATTTTCAGAATTTTGGAGTGATTTGTCATCTTTGAGTATTTATTGATGTTGCGACACGTATTAAAAGCGACATGATAGCAAAAGTTATGAAAAGCTTAACCGCTTTTCTTAAAGCTTTTCACGGTTGATGTAGTTTAGTAAAATAACATATTAGGTTTGATCTTGCTTTATGTAAGAAGTCTTAAATAGAAGTAAGACTATTCCTCAGAAATCGAAAAATTGTAATAATTATTTAATAAAATGACATACAATTCATGCTTGTAAGCATAAAATATCAAACAACGAAAGACAGGACTCGAGGGCTGGGAGTTAAACCCTCGACAGCACAAAGATTCATCACCCTAAATAAAAACAAAAGACTAATTCAAACTTTCCTTATTAAGAACTTCCTGAAACCAAAAGAAAATATATTCATATTCATTTATAATATATTGGTAATACAAAAATAAAAGTATAATAAAGACAAAATCATAAGGAAACATTTCTAACCTATAAACAAAAAATCGGAAACTATAAAATAAATTGTAGTATAGTTGTTCCTTTTGATATTAATACTTTTTTTCACTTCTAAAAATAATGTTTGTTTTAAGAAAGGAAACCTAAATCTTTAATTTTTCGTTTTTGGTTTAAAGGAAAATAAAAATTTACTATTTTTATTTCAAAAAGTTTACATGGAAGATGAAGAAAATAAGTCATTAGTGGTTAAGTTTATTTCTGTATGATTTTTTGACTTATTATTTGTTTCTTGTTAAGTTAATAATTTATGAACGAACAGAAGGGTCGAAATTGTTTGTATATACATATGTTTGTATTAAATGTGTTATACATAAATTTTGGTTTTAAAAAGATTCTTGTTCTTAAATTTTAATTGAAATTAGATATTTTTAGAAATGAATAAGAGAAACAAATAATATATTATGTATATCGACTAAAACATCCGATAACAACATCTTCTGTCTTATAAATTTTTTATTTTACCAGAAAATGCGCACCATACCGCATTATATCATTTTTTCCAACCAAATAAGAAATTACAAAACAAATAACGTTAACGCCTTTATCTTATTCGTTCAGATTGTTTTATTTTATTTTATTTTTTTGGTTTTTAGGTAAACGATTTTTCTTTCGTTTCGATATCCTTAGTAACTACCCTTGAACAGAGAATATGGCGAAATATAATAATAATTTAATATAAATGTGTATAAACGTATAATTTTTTCTTCGTGTTCGGGAAAAAAGAAAACAAGATCATGTGACAGCAATAATTCATCGAAAATGTGTCCCAAGTGTGACATTCGAAAAAGAATCTTTCTTCTTCTTTTTTATTTGCCCTTCAAACTCAAACTACCAAATATTTCAAATCTCATTCCATTGTTTTTGGATGTAAGAAAAAACATAAACCACATAAATACAAATAATAATGACGCAATAAAGAAAAATTATTAATAAATAAAATAGTTTAGTTATTTTTTATATTTTTGTAATTAAATTTTTATTATATCAGCATTTTTCATGGCAAAGCGAAATAAAATTGATAAGAGGATTGGATTATTTTTCCACCTGACCCAAATAAATTCATACTCGTCGGTAGTAAACACAAATTCTCCATTCTCCTTTTACCAACCCGCAAAACTTCTATTTTCTATGCAACCAAATACAAAAAAATTGTTTTTTTTAATTTTTAAGACAAAACCCATTAAAATAATGTTCTACACCCTCGTTACTAATAATTCTTAGCAGGAGGTAATTATGTTCAACCAAAAAAAAAACTCAGTTTTCTTTTTGTTTTATTCTTAAGATTCAGTTACTTTTCTTCTCAGTACCCCAATTAAACGTCTGAATTATGTATTTTTTTTTAAAGAAAATTGAGAAAATTGGAAATTAAAAAACTTTATTTTCAGTGATATAATTTTTGAACAAAATTATTTGGTTGGATGATTAGGTGGAATGGTGATGTATATTGTTTTACGATTATAAATTTTGATTTTGGGTTGGTATTGGGTGTTAATTGGCCAAATGGTTAATTATAGTTGCATTCTGTGTTTAAACGCTTTGGCATAAACATGATGTTAATAAAAATTTAAAAATAAATAAAACTAATTCATACACGTGACCGGTATTACAATAACTTCTTTACCTTATTTATAAGGAAAAAAATAGCAAATTTTATATCAATTTGTCTCAGGAGAATGGTCACCCTTTTACTGATTTTGTTAAACCATTAAAAATTCAACTTCTTAATTTTATTTCAAAATAAACATGAAACCAACCCACACTTTTGTCTTGTATTTATTGTTTTTTTAATAAAATCATAAAATCCAACCCCTAATGGAATTTTGATTGGAAACAAATCAAACTTAAAATTCGATTAAATTTTACGGGTTTTAAAGGATCAAAAAAGCTTTGGTCGAATTAAATCGCCATTTTTGGTTTTGAGTCAAAATCGAATCAACGATATATTATTTTTCTTAAGGGAATCATTGTTGAAATTATTGCATTTGTTACATCTGTTTCAATGTTTGCTTTCACCTTACTAAAATAACACGCAATGGGAAATAAAGTTTAAAAAATATGAAATATAGAGAAAAATAATATTTCAGTAAACAAAAAAAATTTCTTCTCTCAGCCAAGTTAAAATTTTTCACCAACAAACGATTAAAACCAAACTGGTAATCCCGACAAAAGATCTTTCACTATTAAATCGTCGTGACAATAAAAAAGTTCTTTTAAACATTACACAAATAAAATGAACATAAACAAAAAAATAGCTAAAGGGTTTGTCGTCAATTTACGTATGGAAAAAAAGGAAACAACAAAGGGTTTATTTACGATTTTTTTATGCTCGCTAAAATCGAAATAAACAAATTTATAGTTATTTTTTCGATACACAAAAATAGAACAACTACTACTTTGAGTGAGAAATTGTCTGTTGCATATTTTACTACTTTTTTAATACTATCCGACGTTTTTATACTTTTATTACGTTAGTGGAAAATAAAGAGGAAAAAGAAGCAAATAACATGAGATGAACAGATAAATTTGAAAATTTTTCCGCATTTTCAGGGTATTTTGTGTTTTGTTTTTTTTTTGTATAAATATATAGTGAAATGAAATTTATTTTCTGTTTTTCTTTTCTAATTTTTATGTTGCTTTTTTCATAGCAATAGAAAATTTATTTGAATTCAGATCAAACTATGTATATGTACAGTATGTGGATATGAGAAAAAAAAATATAAAAACTAACGAAAAACTGAACTTTAAAACAACAATTTTTTCGATGAGATAAAATAGAGATAAATTTAATTTAAACAAGGGTTAAACTGGAGGATTATTCAATAAAAACAATTTAGGATTAAGGTTAGATGAATATAAACTTATATGCAGAGAAAAAACAATAAATACTGTCAGTGTCAAATATTTCCAGTTTGAGTTTTCTATTCACAACAAATATAATATATTAAATTAACAATCTACACCAACTCCATTGAACTGGAAAATCAACTTGCAGAATTTCTTCATAATATATTTCACATATATTTTACCCAAAAAAAAAATCAATCTCCAAAAATAAAACATGGAACTACTATTTTTCTTCATCTTATATAATTTCGTATGTTTTGTATTTTTTTTATCTTTTAAATATGCGCCAAATTGAGTGAATTCACCCCAAAAGAAACAAATAGAATATAGAAAAATCAAAAGGAAGAAATAAAAGAAAATTAAAAGTAAAATACATCGGAAAATTGGGTAATAATTTAAGGAAGAATGTTTGTGTATATACATATATATTTATACGATATAAATGCCTATTTTGTCTAAACAAAAAACAAAAATAAACTATGAACTTAGATACGATTGAATTGAGCGAAACAAAACAAAAAAAAACAACAACAATAAACTTTTTATTTTTGGTTGGTTGATTTGATAAAAATAGAAAGAAAAAATATTGGGAATTTAATTTTGAAAATAAAAATAAAGAAAAATACACATAAATATTCTGGTATTTAATATGACTGAAAAACTATTCATTGGGAAAATTGGTGTCGGAAAGACAAAATGAAATTCTTAAATAGGCATAAACAATAGGGATGCTAGAGTTTGCTGTATTGTAATAACTTTAAATTATTAGTATTTTGTTTAAACAACAGATGATGATATTATGGTGCATGTTGTGATCTCTAATGAAGTGTTAGGAATTAAGAGTTTTGATGGTAAAAAATATTTTCATTCTGTGGCAATTTTTTGCTAATATTCGACAGCATAGTGGGTGTTTTGTTCATTCCTGTGTGCTTAAAATACATAATTATAATTTAAGATTTTTGGTTCTATATTGAAAGAAATATATTCTACATTGAAAGTATTTTACATATTCTACATTAACTGATGTAGAGTATTTTTATGGAAATATTTTTATTGCACGAAACTCACTAACCCGGTTTTGAACCAACAAAAATTCCTTAGAAGTAAAACAAAAACAATTTTGTAGTTAGAAAAATATTATTGTTTAGGTGAGGTTTCGTACTAACATCTGACTAGAGAATCCCTCAAAATTGAAACCAATTAATGATTTTTTATTGCTTATAACTAAAAATGTGATATATTTTTAATGTTCCAACTCAGTGAGTTCCAGAATTGGAATTAATATGCAAATCACATAAAATGTTGAAAAAGTTAATCGAGAAATACATTTATGTAACCTAAACTTATACTCTTATAGACAGTTCAATTTTTAGACCGAGTATAGAGGAGTAAATAATAACAGAACCCTTTGCAAATTTTGTCGCTTTTGTCACTTTTGAATTAAAATACAATATTAAAAATTCTACTTCTTTAGATGTTTATTTTTAAATTTTATTTTTATTACTAATAATTAATAATTAATTGTCTCCTTGGCAATGACTTTATTTTTCATTTGACAAAATATTAATTTTGACTACCGTCATCATCAGTTTTTAATATATTTTTACAGTTTCTACTTAACTTAACGTCTTATGGACTATTAAAGTTGCTGTTTTCACTATTATGTCATATATTTGAGCTGGTTTATTGATGATTTGATCATTTAGTATCATATGTAGTTATTGTTGTTGTGTTTATATATTTTGATTTCTTTTAATCTATCCAGATGCCTTTTTTCTTTTTATGTAACATGGTTAAATTTTTTAATTTTTTTTTTAAATGTTTGACGTATCTTAATTTGGGATCGCTTTTATTAATTTAGCTTGTGTGTGAAATAACTTTTTCTGGGAAAGACCGCCCCGTTTGACCTATGGTAGTCATCACAGGTAATTTTATAAATGTATAATTATAAAGGTAATTTTATTTTTTGTGGGGATGGTGTGTTAGAAGTTAACCACTCCCATAAATGCCGGTTAACTCCACTCCGGTTTGCAATTTAAGAGCAATGAATTATAAGTCGTGTTACGAGAATTGGGAACCCGTCACTCCAAAACAGCTTTCTATTCTTCGCAATCGAATCTGTTCAAGCCCAGGTCAAACAGTATTTGTTAGACAATTGAACCAGAGTGATTCTTTGAAAAAGTTCTGTGCAAAACTCGCATCGCAATTTGTTAAGCTAATAGTCTATAGAGTATAAAACGATTAACTCGGCTACAGTTTGGCGCCCAAACGTGAACCTGATAAATTTGTTTTCTTTTTGATATCTGATAAATGTGTCTCGTAGTCCATAGTTTGGTTGTAGGGAATTAAATCTAAGGATCTAGAGACGTCAAGCGGTCTATTTGTTTTGTATTATTATTTTGGTCGGTACAATGGGTGATAATTGATCTTGAATGTTATGAATGATTTTGGTGTCATGTCGTTGCACATTAAATCTTTATATTCATTTTATTTCTTTATTATTTATTTATTTTATTTTTGTAGAACTAATTTGATGAAATTATAGGTTATTTTTTGTTGCCTCGTTATTGTATTTATCTTAAGTAGGGCTCAACTAATGCATGTTATATAATTGCAATATTATTATTTTTTCCCATATATAAGGATTAAGTGTCTGCTATTGGAAGTATAAAAGCATATTCTCTTATATTTGCTATTTATTAGTTCTGAAAAAAGTCGTTGATAAAGATTATAGTAATGGATTCGTGAACAATCTTAAACGGATTAAATGCCAGTGAACTTAATGTTGAGTACTTATAGTAAGGGGTACTTATAAGGGGTTTAACGTTTATCTCAGAACAACAGTGATGCATAGTGTCAGTTGAACGATTTATTGATCGCTAAACAAATGAGCAAAGGAATTAAACAAAAAACATTTCGTGTCACTAGTGCACCTGCACTAGAGGTGGAAATTTGTAAAGAAGATGATCTGATTGGGGTATAATATCACAAAGAAGTTACGGTTGAACTATTCTCTTAATGATGTTTGGATTTTTTTCACACGATCAAAACATTGAAAAGATTGTGCCTTGCGAGTGGTTCATACTTTTGGCAATGTCTTGGGTATTAATTCAGTTATCAGTCGTGTTCAAAAGTTGAATAATTAGCGTTGTAAATGCATCGATGAAGCTCGTGCTCAACAAAAAGTAAGCACAAACGAGCAATTATACGGAGGTTCTCAACATACATTTACTTCTACAATAAATTCAAGTCCTAATACATCTGTGGATCAGGATGGCAGTAATGATAATCATAATATTGCATCTGATGTTGCACTTCAACAGGTGACACGGAAATCTGTGTCTTGTTCTACTGGAGCTACCTAAAAAAAATGCAGGTTATAATCAACTTAATTCAATATTTCCCCCTAATTGGCACTTGAATTCTATCTTGCATAGCAATCAATCCCAAGAGGCCAATTCAAAATCAACCAATATCTGTTTGTTTAAACAATAAGATTGTTAATTATCCACAAAATCAGTGTGATGCACCAATTTCTCCCATCTAGTTTATTTAGACGTCCATATCCAATGCAGGATTTCAAACTTCGTTAAAGATGGAAAATTGTGTGCGAATAATAGTACAAATTTGCGTGAATTTTATTTATTGTCTTGAGATATTAGCAACAGATGATGATTATCTACTGAGTTTGATGAGGATTTTGAATATGTTTCTAGCTGACAAGGACATATGTTTCTAACAGACAAGGCTAAGCGGTTCGCTCTGGGTATACAAACAAAGTTATTATAATACAACTTGGGGTGAGATGAGGAGCTGTATTATTAGCTTACTTCAGTGCTTATGACGCTGAAAATGAAATACGTGAACAAATTGTTCATCGTTTTCAGGGTTTATAGGAACCCTTTTCTGATTTTCACTCAAAAACTAGAAATTGAATGGTATAGACACAGTTGTAAGTTGAGATTCATCATCGATTAATTCATAACATGCGTTCAGCGTTGCGGAATGCCACACTTGGTTATCAGGCTCTGGTTCTGTCAGTAAAAGATTTAAAAGTTTCATGTTCTCGTTTTAAACAACTGTGGAGTAAGACCATTTTTGATCCTAAGAGACACTATGATCTTCAATTTCGACGACGTTGTAACGACGGACTATTTTCAATTTTTACTCTAAAATAATAGTATTCATATTCAAAGAAACTCGCTAATAATTTGTTAATTTATTCTCTTCAATTGTAATAAGCGTAGGGACATTTGATTGTACTACTGTGTTTTTTTACGGTTTAGTTACGTCACTCAATTTCAATTAATAATACATTGCAAAACATGTTTTGCATAAATGGTTGTTTAATTCGTAAAAAATAGAATTGGAGAGGGAAACAGGAAACCTACAATATGTGTATATAAGCGATCAAATGTTTGGATCGAAGATTAGCATATAAATTTAAATCAAAAGATTAGTATGAAATTAAAATTAAAACAATAATATTATTATGCAAATTTAATAATGAAAAAAAATGTAAATTTTTATTATAAAAGATTAAATTATTTATTTTGATTGTGATATCGAAGATTTGTTATTTATTTACTTTCAATGGGTTGAGTTTTAGTGAAAAAATGTTTGATAAAACATTTAGTAAACAAAATTCATTTTCATTTTGTAATCTAAAATATCAAGTACAAATACAAAAACGTGAAAATAGTTATTCAGGAGAAGTAATAACGCAACCGTTCAACACACTTTTTATACTCATAACGGTTACGGTGACGCTTCATTCCAAGCCGTTACATGCATAAGATTTAAAGGCCGAAAATGATCAAATGTTAAAGTTAGATGTGATTGAGGAGAGCAAAAGTTCTTGAAGTGATTACCCTAGTCAGGAAGTCCAATAGTAAGGTGAGGCTGTGGCTTGATACGAAAGATCAATGCAGTGACTCTCAAAAGCGCTTATGCGTTTTCATTGATCGTGTACATAATACGAATTTTGTCTCATGTTTAAACCCAAAAGATACGTTTTGGCTAGTTTCGCTGGCAAAGGATTGTCACGATGAAACAGCATGCATAGTGCCTGGGCGTTCTTTGTATCAATTTAAGGTGATGCCGCTTGGGCTATGTAATGTAGTCCAGTCGATGTGCAGGTTGATGCACAAAGTCATCCCACATGAACTATACGATCAGGTGTTTGTTTACTTAAATGATTTCCTCATTATTATTGGAGGAACACTTTAAATTGTTACTAGGTCTTCACAGCTTATCATGAACGTAGTAAAGAGCCGTTTAATGATGCGAGAAATAAAATACATGGGATACTTAGCGGGTGAATTCAGCTTGCATACAAATCCAGAAAAAATTGCTCCAATCGTAGACCCCGGTACCCCAGAACCAATATATGTGAAACACATTCGTCGCTCTCTTGGAATGGCAGGTTGCTAACAGAGTTTTTTAGAAATCTACTCAAGTATTACTGCTCCAATTTTATCTTGCATTTCCAAAGGTAGGTTTAACTGGACACAAAAAGCACAGCGAGGCTTTGAGCAGTTTAAGGTTTTTCTGTCAACTAACACCGTTTTAGTTAATGCTAATTACGATATGATGAGAGCAATAAAAGTGCTGTATTGTTCCAGAAAAGAGACGATCGGTACGAGCAACTGACGGAACATATGTCAATAAAACTTAACAGTGCTCAGAAAATTTATACAGTAACCGAGCTTGAGTGTCTGGCTGCCGTTTTTGCAGTAAAAAAATTCGTTTTCGATGAGTGATGTTTAATTCAAAATATATACACTATTGTTTGCATATTCATTAGTTTCTAATTGTAAATTTATTTTTATTTTGAAAGTAAAAAATAAAAAATACATAGTTAGTAAAGGATATAATATAAATTCAATTGACACAGAAAACATAAAAACAAGAAATATTTACAAACATAACGAAGAAAATGAAGAAAAAATAACAGGCACAAAACACATGGGCGTAAAAATCAATAAACAATATCCAAAGTAATGGAAAAACCTTTCAAAAATATGGATACAATACATTGCACAATTTGGATACATTTTACAACAATAACTACCTTAAAAGTAAAAAACGAAACCTTAGAAACAGGTGTTTTTAAAGTGCCTGCGATGACTACAGTCAATTTCCAATAGGTCAAACGGGGAGGTCTTTCTGAACAAAATTTAATGAACACACAAGCAAAATTAACAAAATTGAACCTTAATCAAGATACGCCTCACATTTAAAATAAGAAAAACAGAACTATAACTTTATTACCTAAAAAGAGAAAAGAACAACATCTGAATAGATTAGATGAAACCAAAATATATAAGCATAAAAATAATGACTTTCTAAATTATAAAATAAACACTATAACCAAAAATCAACGACATAACAATAAGAAACTGCAACTAAAATAGATATAGTATATAAGACATTAGTAAAAGTAAAAATTGTAATAATTGATTATATTAAAAAATCTTTGTCACTATAAGGAAGAAAAATTATTATTAATATAAATAAAATTTAAAAATATACGTAATTAAAGTATATTTTTAAATATTATATTAAAATAATATGAAACCATGTGGTTTACATTTCTAAACCAACAACTAATGATAAAAATAATTTGAAGTGTTAAAACTGCTTAATAAGATAGCAACAAAATGACACGTGACAGGACTTATGTTTGCCTACAGGCTTACTACTTAACAGTGTTTTTGGAAAAACTATAATAACCATCGATAGAGCATGAAGAGTACAACTACAATTAACCGCACTTACAGTTAACAATTTCAACTGTATGTGAGGATTTGTTTTTGTTGATTTATATATTTTTTGCTTATTTTTTATCTACGGCTACGGTATTACAATTTTGTTTAGCTTTTTTCCTTCAGACTTTACTTCATGTTTTATTCTTATCTCCTCTATCATAAAATATTGGCCTTAGTCATATTTTATATGTGATAGAATTTATTATTTAGTTATCCATTATTTAAAAAATATATATGTATATAAAAGACAAAAAAAAGAATAAATACTGATTTGTAATAAACAAATGTCAAAATGGTAAAATCAGTTGAAATTATAAAATCTCTGGAAAAAACTCAAGGCTTTGTACCTTTCCAAATATTTGTATTTACGATAATACACAAACTTACAAAAATTCTATTATATCGTATGTATATAATCATTTATACCATGATACTATATCATCGCAAGCCATAACAAAAACATTTAATCTTATAAGATCCAAAAACAAACAAAAATCACAACAAGAGTTACTGTATGCGGTATTTATTTTTGCATAAAAATAACTAGAAACTATAACGAAACTAAAGTGTAGAAAGTGTAGAGCAGAAAATAAAATTTTAAAAAACATAATTTTTGTTCTTTTTTGCTTTATCTGATTTAACACCTAATATACAATAAACTTAATACGTGCATATGAATTTTATTCCCATAATTTTTAACTTTTCATTTTTCTTTTTACTTTAACATATATCTATGTGTTTGTGTGATAGTTTATTTAAAGTTTTCATTATTTTTCCAAACATAAAAATAATAAAACATTGTTATAACTTTAATTATTATTTCAAAAAAAAAAAAAAACAACATATAAGTTTGTAAGATTTCAGATAAATGAATAAGAGTTAATCAAAGAGAAAAATAATAGAAAATTGTTCCCAAAAATTAGAAAAACGATCATCAACACAATTATCACAAGATGATTATCATTATACTAAAAACTATAAATTTTTAACTTAAAATAAAACTATATTATTTTAGAGATGAAATAAATTTTATTATTGTTATTTAATTTGAAGAAGAAAAAAGAAAAATTATATAATTCGGAAAATGTTCATAAAATTAAGTTTTTCCATTGTGATAAATAAATTCATATCTATATACATATAGACGTCTGCATGGAAAATTTACACTAGAATATATATGTGTTTCTAAAAAGTTGCAATATTTTATATTTTAATTCTATTTTAAGTCTATTGTTGAGCTTTAGTAGATTTCATACTTTTTTTTTTTATTTTATTTGAAAATTTTATGTTAGATGAAAATAATTAAAATGTGGTTTTTCAATTTTATGTTGTGATTTTGAGCTTTTTTGCTTTTTTAAATATGTCAGTAAGATTAATTATGAATTATTACAGGAAAGATGAAAAATTGAATGTTTATGATGAAAACAGGATTGTAATTTTTTTTGTAATCGTAGGAAAAATTTTTGAGATTGCTCAAGTTTATTATAAAATAATGTTTATTTACATAATTCAACTTTCAATTAATGTGCGAATGAACAAAGTAATAATATTTCAAGTAAAATGAAGAAAAAATTAAATTAAAATAAGCACGCCTACTTCCTTTATTAAATGATCACATAATTTATACGATCGCTTATTATAATTGAAATCAATAAATAGATCGTTTAAATAACTTAAGAAAATTATTTTAAATTCAATCATTAAATAGTTTTTTTTTGTTGATCAATGCAGGAAAATTTATGATCGTTGGTGAGAATTTTATATTTATTGATGTTTATGATCATATATATGATCACGAATTTTAAAATGAAAAAAAAAAATGGTTTAATGTTGGTAGATTTATTAGAAGTTGCTGGTATATTCTTAATAACATTTTTTGTTTCATATTTCAATTTACGGATTTATTATTTTAATTAAAAATAAATAAATTAAATATCCATCGTATAACGTTCTTATTTTCGATTTAAAATAAAAATATTAAAAGGGATTAAATATTATAACAACTTTTTATTCGTTGTTAATTGTCACAACAAATTCCATTTTTAATTACTTTCCTCTTCTGTTTCATTTTATTTTTTTTTTGTTAAGATTTATGGTAGAATGTTATTTTTTAAGGACGACTTGATCGAAAAAAGGAAAAAACTCATTATAATGACAAAAAATAAATAACGATTTTTAACCCTATTTTCTTATTGTTTTTCTTGAGTTTAAATTGGAATTAATGAAATATAGAAATATGGATGCAGTTGTCGCGGATTTAAAATGGTTGTAGCTTTCTACGCACCCTAAATACATATAAGGATGTTATATATTGTTCTTTCTATTTTAGCTAAAGAACTCTAAGAAACAGACGAATAATTTCTGATATTACTAATTAGATATGTAAAGTGGAATGAAACATGTTTTTTTCCTTTAAAATGCACAAACATTCCTACAAAATAAAATTCCCTAAAAAAAAGTTAACGATCTAAAATTAGAATTCATTTATACACAAAAGAATAACAACCATAAAACAAAATTTGCGATCATAATGGCCGCTTATTTAATTTATTGATCTCTTTTTTGTATATTTCTTTTGGAGTCTCGGAAGCCATTAAAAATTATTATGTGTCTTTTATTCTTTTTTAAATACATTTTCTTTTCTAACTTGTATCAAATGATATAAGATTTATTGTATATCTCTCTCACACGATTGATCCATGAAATATGAACTTGAATAAAAAAAAGTTTTAGAATTTGGGTGGTCGATCTTATTGGTTTCTTCTTATCGGAAATTAAAACTCATTTTTCTACCTTAAATTTTAATACATATGTGATTTAATAAAAACTTAAAATGAAACTTCCAAATATGGAGTCAATGAATTAATTTTTTTTAATATATATAACGATTACAGTTGATCATACATAATTTGGGAAATAATTTTTAAGAAATAATTGCGATAATAACTGAGTTATTTGCAATGCAATCATGTGCAAATGGAACAAAAAAAAATTAATTTGTTGCAGAGTAAATTGGATCGCAAGATGAAAAATTATTCATAAATTGATAAGAAAGTTTTGTTTGTTTTAAAAAATAATTTCCGGGTTTAATATCCTAAGGCATTCATATAATTCGACTTGCATTGAGTATTTTAAAATGAGATTAAATTTTTAAATATATAAACAACACATTAAATTCCATCCCAGTGTAAGTTCAAAATTGATAAAATTGTTGTAGTGTACCCGCAATGTAGTTTGAACGAAACAAAACTATTCCAATCAATATACAAATCAAAAACGTAATCAAAAAATTCTTAACATGTTCTACAAACATTCTTTAATAGATAAATCAAGAAAGAATTAGTACAAAATAAGACTTTTATACAACCACCAAGAAGAAGTCACCAAAACCAACCGAATCACCAAAACAATTTTCATCTTCAGCAAAGATAATTGGATGAAAAATATTTTTGTAATTTTTTTTTCTGTAACAAGAAAACAATTTTTATTTTTATTTTTCTTGGTTTCAGAAACAACATTTTTTTGTTTTGTCGTACGGGTTTGTTGGTATTAAATTTTTTGTTGTATTTTTTAGTGATTGCACGATTTCAATTGAACAACACAACATAAAAGGATATAACTGACTACATGTATATAAAAGAATATATACTTTTTTTATTAAAATATTAAATGAAATCAGAGCTTTTAAAGTTGTTTGACCTTTTTATTTTCAGATGTTGTTTTATGGATGGAAAAATCATGAACAAGTTACAGGTTATGTTTTTGCTTTATTTGGATAAACGTTTTAGTTAAGTTTATATAATATATATTGCTGGTGTGGAAATGAGATAAAGAGTTTTGATGGAAATATTTGAGCAATTATTTTAATAACTAAGACATACCTGTTTTAAAATTATACTAGAATTAAATTTAATATGTGGATGTTCCATACCTATAAATATAAAAAGATATTATTAGTTGACATGTCAAAAAATCAAATTATGAAATTTTTCAAATGTATCAAATGCGGATCTAATGCATCAAATGTATCAAATGAATCAAATGTATCAAATGTATCAAACTTATCAAATGTATCAAATGTATCAAATGTATCAAATATATAAAATGTATCAAATGCATCAAATGTATCAGATGTATCAAATGTATCAAATGCATCAAATGTATCAAATGTATCAAATTAATCAAATGTATCAAATATAGAATATGCATTAAATGCATCAAATGTATCAAATGTATCAAATGTATGAAATGTATCAAATGTATCCAATGTATCTGTTTATTTATTTTTTTAATGTATGAAATGTATAAAATGTCTCTTTTGCATCAAATGAATCAAATGTATCACATATATCAAATGTATCAAATATTTAAAATGAATCTATTTATTTATTTAATTATTTATTTATGTATTTATTTATTCGTTTATTTATTTATTTATTTATCTGTTTCATAATTTATTTGTTTATTTATTTATTTATTCATTTATTTATTTATTTATTTATTTATTTATTTATTTATTTTTCTATTAATTAATTTATTTAGTTATTTATTTATTGAAATGTAATGTTTTTATTGTATCAAATGAACCAAATCCAATGTATAAAATGTATCAAACGTATGAAATGTATGCAATGTATGAAATATATGAAATATATGAAATATACGAAATGTATGAAATATATGAAATGTATCCATTGCATCAAATGTATTTATTTATTTATTTACTTATGTATTGTATGAAATGTCTCTTTTGTATGAAATGAATCAAATGTATTAAATGTATCAAATGTATCAAATGTTCAAAATGTATCAAATGTATCAATTTAATTTTTACATATGTATTCATTTATTTATTTATTTAGTGTATTAATGTCTCTAATATATCAAATGATCCAAATGTATCAAATGTATTAAATGTATCTAATGTATCAAAGGTATCAAATATATCAAATGTGTCACATGTATCAAATGTATCTATTTATTTATTTATTTATTTTCATACAATTTATTTATTTATTGTATTAATTTATTTATTGTATAAATGTCTCTAATCAAATGAACCAAATGAATCAAATGTATTAAATGTATCTAATGTATCAAAGGCATCATATGTATCATATTTATCAGATGTATCAAATGTATCAAATGTACAAAATTTATCAAATGTATAAAATGAATCAAATGTACCTTAATGTATTAAATGTAGTAAACCGATTAAATACACAAAAAAAACGATGAAATTGTTCGTTATTATATAATAAAAAACAGATTCTTAAATTCCTTTCGGTGACTGGAACAGGTTATTAATATGACTAAAATATTAATGATATCAAAAAATTTTTTCATGAGCCTACAAAATTATTCAATGAGCCAACGAAAACAGTTCGACGATTGCAATTTGTTAATATGTATAACGAACAATTTCATTGTTCCACTTATGATTAACTAAGTTAGAGTTATCAAAACTGATAATATAAAACCTAGTTTATTGAGATCAGAGCAAGTTCAAAAACTAGGTTTTTTTTTAAATTGAAAACTTTTTAGGCGCGTTGTGCGATTTTGTAAGGGGATAATTTATATATTCAAATCATCGTCACGGTAATTTATTTAAGTGTAAAATACCTATTTTTGGTCGTAACGTTTCAAACTACAATATGGATATCGCGGTCGATTGAGGTTCTATAGGTCGAGAGTTCAATTCCTGAAGTGGTACATTTTTTTAAATTTTTATTAAATATACCATTAAAATTATTGTCTTTTTATTCATGAATTCATAACATCATAAAAATTTATTTTTACAAATTTTAAATTAATCGGTAATGCAGTTTTTAAAGTTATTGCTACTGTCTTTTTCCGTTTCGTTCAAATTATTATCATTTCGGTTTTAACAAGAAAATTAATTATTTTTTTGGCAGGCAGTGCTACATATAATAAAATATTGGTTTTCCGAGCATTATTTTCCATAATTTCCTTCCCGTAAAATAAAATAAGGAAAATAAAAACTACACTATTTGAGTACGTATTTCTCTTTCAATATGAGTTTACATCTTCATCACCAAAAGATCGATTTAAACACAGTATAAGGTTGCGAACAATTTACGGTATTTTAATTTATCGATAGTGTAATTTTTTAAGGTTATTGCTATTGTATTTTAGCACAGTGTGACGTCAATTCGGAGTAAAATTTAGAATGCATTCACGGGATTTTAACGACATCTCTAATTTTATTCAGTTTTTAAAAGAAATGTTTTGTGGCTATTCTGTTTTTTATACTTTTTGTTGTTGTTTTCTTTTTTCTTTTTGTTCTCTTTCCTGTTGAGGATTGTTGCACAATTTTTGAAGTGAAAACTTCTTCTTAAGGCGCGTTGTTCGATTGGAAAAAAATTTATATATTCGAGTCATAGTCACGCTAAATTAATATTAAATATAAAATAAATATATAAGAGAGTGAGATCTTCTTATTCTCATTTTCTTGATTTATAATTTGTTTATTTCTTTTAATTGAATTTGATTTTTTTTCGGTTTAAGTGTGGTATAGTAAGTAAAGATTTTGTTGTATTTTTAAGTAAAACAAAATAAATTGTTGTGTCTAATTGTGTGTTTTTCTAAATACTTTTTAATAAAGAAAACGCAATTGATAGTACTAATAACCTATGTTTTGCTAAAATTAATGATAATATATGATAAATAATTTTACTCTCGTTCTCTTGATTCATATTTTGGTTTTTTCTTTTTTATTGAATTTGATGTTTTTCTCAGTTAATAACAGTGTGAAAGTGTGGTAAAGGAAGTAAAGATTTTCTTGAATTTAGACGATAAAAACACAGCTATTTCACAGTTTTATATGTTTTCATTTCTGTCGGCAGTAATCAAGACTGCCTTGTTTTTTTTTCTTACTGCCATTTTTAACTCTAAGAATTATTTTTTTTTACCAAATCAAAACATTCTTCGGATCATTGTAAAACACATATGACATAAATTTACTAAATGTTTAATTTTCGATTTGAGTTGAAACACATCGAATAAAAACATTAACCAACAACGAAATAACCATTATATAAAATAACACCAAATTTATTAGTCAATTGGGGATTTGATCTCAACCGCCTTGTCCATATATCATGATAACATTTTATTTCTATGTTGTAAGAGAGATATTGTTTGTTATATTTTATGCATAAAATTTATTGGAAAATTGAGGCTGCACCAATTTTTTTATCACTCATTTTGGTTGTTGAATTTATGGATCCCTATTATTTTACATTTTGTGTTTCTAGCGATTTTTTCGGGTTCAACTTCTTACCATTTTTTCCAATTATTTTATGAAGTGAGTAAAATAGTTCACAATAGTTTTACGAAAAAAAATCTTGTTTTCTGTACTCCAACTTGGCTAATGTAATATAAATAATAACAATAACAAAGTTAAGATCTTAAAGAACGACGTGGAATCAAAATTAGTCGATAACTATATAGAATTACGATAACAATAACTATATAGAAACTGGCCACAAATCAACAGAGCTAAGCCAACCCCAATTTTTTCCATACAAAAAGAAAATTTTTGCCAATATGCTGTCTCCGAGAGCCGTTGTTCAATGAAGCTCAACTTTCAGCAAGGTGTTTATGGTGGTCTCACTTTTCAGTCTATATGTCAATTTTCATAAGATTTATAACATTTAATTTTTTTTAATTTAAAAAAGTTAACAATCCCTTGCCTATTTTGCTAGTTCGTTGGCAACGGTATGTATGCACAAATGCCTCAAAATTTAAACCTTTCAGCAAGGTCTGGTTTTTTTTGGTTGCTATTTGTTTTTGGAAGTTTTTGGTTGTATATTAAAGATCCTTGAGAACGGAATCTTCAGAACATTTAAATATTTCGAAAACGATATTTAAGATATTGTTCACCGTAGAAACATTATAAGATAAATGATCATTTTAGTAGTAAAATAATTACTAACTATTATATACAAAATATATATTTCAGCACATATATCACTTCCTTCCGTTTGTAGCTTCTAAAGAATTTCCATTTCAATTAACAAATGTCACCCATAAAATTAAATCACAACACAATCTATAGTTTTATCAAGCCAAATCAAAGAAATCACTTCCAAAAAATTTAACAAAGTTCATTTCCGTCATACAATCCATTTTCTGCTCCAAAAAATCGTATATATACCCGGATTTCAAATTGATTCCAATCTTTTATATCATAAAATACCAAAGTTGCTATAAAAATGTCTGTCTGTCTATCTATTATATTAAATTTTATTTATTTTTATTTTCGTTTTGGTTATTTTTTTAGTTCAGTTTCATTTTATTATCATCAAAAACGATCTAATGAAAATAAAAAAGAAATCTAAGTTTTTTTTCTTAACACACAATACCGAAAATCGTCGAAAAAATAAGGAAAAGAAAATGTTTTTTTATATACATGAAAAGAAAAAGGAAATATTTTGACTGTTCTGTTGATGATGATGTAACAAAAATGTATGTATGTTAAAGTTTGAGAGGAAAATATAACCAAAGGAATAAATAAGCTGAGCTTTTCTTATATATTTTAATAAAAGGATAAAAGTTTCTTCTTGCTTAGAATTTATAACTTATTTGAATTTTTATCATATTTGTCTGAATGGTCTAAAAAAATAAATAAAATAAATCCTACAAACAAAAATTAAAATAACAAAGAGAAGATGATAAGTACATTCGATAGAAAATATATTATATAAAGTCACTCCTTCATATCTTACCCTGGTATTACTTCCAAAAACGATATTTATTGTTCATGAATAACATTAATTCATAATTCCAGACATCTCTGGCATTAAAATGTTCTGTTTTAAAATTTTTTCGTATTTCGGTTTTATTTGTTTTTTATTTCTTATTATTTTTAAATGCACTTGAGAAAAAACATTAATCAAAAAGTTTTTTTCTTATATTTTCTGTATTTAAATGTTTTTGAAAAGAATAAAACATTAAATTTTGTTGTGGATTAAACAACGAAATGGACAATGGATTTTATAGGTTTAAAAAATTAATACTTTTTCATTTAGGAAAGTTCATTAACCTATTTTCTTCTGAATTAATGAATAACGGAAACTCATGTTGTTCATTTTATTTTGAACAAATTTTTTCACCCCAATTCACAAAAAAAATCTTGATTTACTTCATTGTTCAATTTTTAATAAAACTTTCACCCAAATTTGAAAGAATTTTTTTTTCTTTTCACCCTCCCAATTATTATTATTATTTTCATTACACCATTGAAGCTTAAATTTAGATATGGAAGTTTTATTTATTTTATAATTGTTATGTTTAAATTATGTATTGTTTTTTGTTGTATGCAGGGACAATGTTTTTTTATTATACAATAAAAATCACACCCATATTTGCTGTTTATTGTAGTTTTATGAAAATAAAGTGTTATTATTATTTTTGTTTAAAGAACTTCTAAATTTGGAGTTAGAAATTAATTTGAAGATAAAATGAAAAGCGAATTGAAATTTTAACATTTTTTATTGGCTTCTCTAAACTAATTTTTGTTATTAAATTTCTTGTGCAAAATTTTTGAAGGAATAGATAATATTTATTGATTTTTTATTTATTTATTTATTAATCTATTTATTTATTTGTTTATTTATTTATTTGTTTATCTATTTATTTATTTATACATTTATTTAATTATTTATTTACTTTTTATTTATTTATTTATTTTTTATTTATTTAATAATTTATTTATTAATTTATTTATTTATTTATTTATTTGTTTCTTTATTTATTTATTTGTTAATATACATGGTTATTTATTTGTTTTTTGTTTAGCTACGATTTGTTGAATTCAACTATTAATCCTATTCATAGTTTTTATGATGATAGTACGCTGCATGCGTTTCATGAAAACCCTAAATTATATGCACCATCAGTGCTTTGGGACAAAGACGTAAGTTTTTCAATAGTGAACTGCTTCTTTTAATATGTAAGTCATTTATACATCCTTGTATGGAGTACTGTTCTCACATCTGGGGTGGAGCATAGTTTAGTAGTTTAAAGTGTCTTGACTCTGTTCAGCGTAGAGCTGTCAAACTGATTGGCAACACAATTCTTACTAATGAGCTTGATTTCTTGCAGCACAGAAGAAATGTTGCTGATCTGACAATTTTCTATAAATACGTTATGGATGAACAAACTTAAAATGAAATCAAATCAATTTTACCTGAACTAGCAAACCTAGCCCGTAACACCGGAGCAAATTTTGTAGCCCATTCTTTTACAGTTTATATAAAAAGGTGCAGAACTGTTGCTTTTCAGCGTAATTTTTTCAACAGAGTCTCTCATCTATGGAATGCTTTGCCTTCATGGGTTTTCCCTGATAGCTTTAATCCTCAAAGTTTTGAAGTTGGCGTCCATTAATTTCTTAAACAAACTGAATAAATATTCAAACTTAATCCTATCCCCAGTTGGGCGTGGTATCTTAGGATGTTTAGATGCGTTAATTTATAATTTATTATAATTAACACTAAACATGACTAACTTTGAATAAAAAATGTATATATTTGTTTACTTATTTATCTATTTATTTATTTATTTCTATTTTTATTCATTTATTAATTTACTTATTCATTTATTTTTTAGTTATTTATTTAGTTCTTTCTTTATTTATTTATTTATTTATTTATTTTTTATTAA
The DNA here is from genome assembly GCA_963693315.1 of Diogma glabrata. Taxonomy (NCBI): domain Eukaryota; kingdom Metazoa; phylum Arthropoda; class Insecta; order Diptera; family Cylindrotomidae; genus Diogma; species Diogma glabrata. Next base: position 210,271,801 of record OY856188.1, read on the forward strand.
TTTATTTATTTATTTATTTATTTATTTATTTATTTATTTTTTTATTTCTTTATTGTTTATTTATTTATTTATTTACATATTTATTTATTTATATATTTAGATATTTATTTATTTATTTATTTATTCATTTATTTATTTATTCAATTATTTATTTATTTATTTATTTATTTATTTATTTATTTATTTATTTATTTATTCATTTATTATTTTTTTTATTTATTAGTTTATTTATTTATTTATGTATTTATTTATTTATTCATTTATTTATTTATTTATTCATATATCTATTTAATTATTTACTTATTTATTTATTTATTTATTTATTTATTTATTTGTTTATTTATTTATTTATTTATTTAATTGTTTATTTATTTATCTAATTATTTAATTATTTATTTATTTATTTATTTATTTATTTATTTATTTATTAATTAATTAATTTATTTATTTATATATTAATTTATTTATTTATTTATTTATTTATTTATTTATTTATTTATTTATTTATTTATTTATTTATTTATTTATTTATTTATTTATTTATTTATTTATTTATTTATTTATTTATTTATTTATTTATTTATTTATTTATTTATTTGTTTATTTATATATTTAACAATTCAATTATTTATTGATTTAATTATTTGTTTGTTTATTTATTTATCAATTTAATTATTTATTTATTTAATTATTTGTTTATTTATTTTATTTAGTGCTGATTTCAAACAATTTTTATTGGTTTTTAATGTGCAAATTATTTCCATTTTCCATCAAGATTCATATTTGAACATTTTACCAACTATGTTTATAAAAATTATAAATGTCTGATTTTAGTCTCCCCAGATTAAAAATGTCAGAATTCGTCCAAAACCTAGGCTCAGTACGGCAAATTCTAGTGAAGAACCGTTCGAGTGAGTTTTTAAAACAATGGTTAGGAGTATACCAAAAAGATTTCTATATATCTAAAAATTCAATAACTTCAACCGATGAACTTAGATTGCAATTTTTTGATTGGAAACTTTTGTACAAACGCAAAGTACGTATATACCTACAAAAAAACTAGAAAATATTTTGGCAAATATGGTAAATGGTTCCCAAAAAAGTCTGTTTATTATTAAATTATACTCATAAACTTGGTTTCATACATTTCTAAAAACATGATGAATTGTGATCTAAACTTGTTAGAATTTTAATTTACAATTAACTAAACCAAATTTAATACCGGTGTTAGCGTATAACCCATTCTTAATGTACCGCGGCTATAGAAAATCCAGCATTCTGATTTATTTATATAAATCAATCAACTTTTAGACTACAAAATGATAAAAAGATACAATTGGAAGTTATAAAGCTGAGACTACCTAATTATTAGCAAAAACAACTTTTTGAAACCGTAAAAAAATGAGAATCTACTGCTTATGAATTCGCTCGTTTTCAAAATTTCTGTTTACTTTCAGGTGAGCAAAAATATTTGCAATCAACACATTACCAAACAAATATCCAAAAACAAGTAATTTAAATTTTCATTGAAAATTTTCAAATAAACCAATAAAATACACGTAATTTTCTATTTTTCATTTAATTCTTTGTGTTCTATAATTTAAATTGGTATTTTTGGTTATATGGAAATTTATGAGGTAAAATTTTTTGTTTTTAAGTAAAATTTATCTGTTATTTTCCATTTTATGTATAAATGATATAATGTAATGTAATATGTAGTGTTAGTTATAGAAAACTGCAATTAATAATCGTTAAAATAGTCTTTCCCAACTACATTATATAAACTCAATATTTATTGGAGTTGAAAAATAATACGATTATATCTGTGTATGGTGTAGAGAAAAGGTCATAACTTCTTGGATTTTAATTAATAGGAATAAAGTGCAAAAGATTATTTGGGAGTTAACAGATCAGTTACGTAATGGTAAAAATTCATATTTAACAAATCGAATAATTTCACTCCTTTCACTTAAGCAATCTTCAAAATCAATTTAAATTCACATCTTCCATCTACAATTTTTTTTCTTTTTAATATAAATAAAAGCATATGCAAATTAAGTTTTCTTACTTATATATACACAGTAAAAAAATTGAAGCTGCGTTGAAAAGAAAATCTATCCAATAAATATTTATTTTCAATTTTCTTTCAATTTTCCATTTTTTTCTGTTTGTTTTATTATATGAAAATGAAAATCAATAAACAAATTAAAATTGATTGGATTTTATCGATTGTAAATTTTCATATTTTTTATTTTTACAAAATTTGATTTCACTGAAAATTATATTTATTTAAATGATACTTTTGTTTTTTCCTTAATCGGAAGATATGTTGGAAAACAGAAAAAATAAAATCAGAATTTAATGTAATCTTAGTATTAGATCGAAAAGCGGGAAAATTGAAATTATATTAATGGATAATAGATTTTAAATAAATTGCTTCTGTTGTGTAATAAAGTGAGGCTACACTTAACAGTATTCGGTTGCTTTAATTTTAAAAGTTATTTTTATATTAATTTGATTGGTTTTCAATATTTATCTTTACTATCAACACCAAAATGTTCTCAACAAATATATGTTTTATATATGTAAAAATTAACACACAGTTTTCGTTTTGGAATGAAATATTTTATATTGTAGAGCTTTTATCTCTTATACATTCTTCTACATTTTTATGGTGTGATAAATTTCAACTTTATTATATTTTATTACAAAAATTAAATTAACGACAAACATCCTATTACAATTTTAAGATAATAAAATTGGTATTTTGAAAGGTTAGTTAGGGGTTATTTTTTGAGGGGTTGATATTGCTTTAGTTGGTAGGAATTCAAATAATAATTTAGTGAGGTGAATTTTTGAATATTTTGGTTCTGGTTAGAAATTTGAAATATTTCTTAGGTGAATTTTGTTTAATTATACATAAAATTGTGTGCAAATTTTGAAATTTTTGTGACTTTTATTACGAAGCGGTTATCCCTGAAATACTTTTTAGTATCTGCATTGGAATATAATTTTACCGATCGGATGTTGGTGATGTAAGCTCTTATTGTTAGTTCTATCCATTATAGAACGATGAGTTAATTGGTACTTGCCTTTCATTTTATGTGTTTACTTTCATTAACTAATTTCGAATATGTTCTTGTAAAAAGATTAGTGGCAATTGATCAGAATTTACATCGTAAAGACAGCTCATGAAAATAACTCAAACGCGGAGCGAAAAACTTTATTACGCATTATTTCTTTTTTAAACTTCAAGAAGAAAAAATTTTTTTAGCTTAATTAAAAAAAAAAATTTTTAGTCAAATTTATAGTTTTAGTTAGATTTAATTGGAAAATCTAGTTTAATTTACAAAAAAATTTATAATTTTAATATAGATAAATTTGTTGTTTAATTAGATTGAATTTTAAAAAATAAATCAGAAAAAATGGAAGTCGATTGGAATTAGATCATGAAGTCAGTTCGTAAAAATACGTAAACGCTTGAGACTCACTTAGTTAAAATAAAATAAAATAAAAACTTTTGTAGTTAAATTTTTAGTTTAAACTTAAAAGAAAAGCTTAGACTAAAACGAAAAAAAATTACATTTTTAGTGAAATTACTTCGATCTGAAAGACCTAAGTATTACATTCATGAGCCAAAAGTGAAATTCTTACCCCCACTTTTTTTGGCATTTCTCGACGTTTTAGGATCTACTGATTCTAAAAAAGCAAAAAAAAAATGTATGTCTGTCTGCCGGCCGTCCGCCGTCATTACCTACGCTGCAGGGTAAGCCGCTGGAGGGATTTCAAAATTTTTTTTCTAAAAATAGGTATACTCAAGGGACAGGTCCGAAAGGACGCAGTGTTCGATAACTGTACCCGAAGTGTGTCAAAAAATCATTATGTGTGTCAAAAATAGCAAATTTTCATATTTTTGGCTTAAAAAACGTTCATTTTAAGTGATTACGAGTAGGAACATTAGATTTGGAGAAATCTTGATGGTAGGGATTGGTATGTGAGATCAAAAACTAGATTATTGCATTATAAGTTTGTCAAAAAAATGTTGTCAAGTGTGTCAAAAGAAAGATTTTTATTTATTTTTTTGGAAAAAAAATAAAATTAATTGTTTGTTGGAAATGAATTTTATTATTATTATTGAGAATTATGGCATTATAAGTTTGTCAAAAAAATGTTGTCAAGTGTGTCAAAAATGATTTCATTTATTTTTTAGCCAATTTTTTGGAAAAAAAAAATGTAGCTGTTTTTATGACGTAAATGTAATTGCAAATGAAATTGGACACGGAAATTTTTGAATTTGTTATAGTTTTTGAAATATTTTTGGAATTTTGAAAAAGTTTGTATTTTTGATTTTATTATAATTTTTGATATTTTGAAAAAATTTTCAATTTTTGATTTTGTAATAATTTTTGCAATATGTTTAGAATTTTGGAAATAGTTTGAATTTATAAGAATATTTGAAATATTATTGGAATTTAGAAAAAATTTAAATATTTGATTTTATTCTAATTTTGGGAATATTTTTTGGAATTTTGAAAAAGTTTGATTTTATTTAATTTAACAATATTTTTGGAATTTTGATTATAATTTTCCGGCAACGTATTGATGTTTCGTGTTAGTTTTGTAATAAATTTTTAAACAGAGATAAAAAAATACTTTTACTTTAACAAAGAGTTATGTTTGATATACATCGCTGCCCAAAACTAAAAGCCATGTCCTCATACAAGTATTTTGCCGAAAATTATATACAAATCCTTAACCCAGACCGAAGTCTTGATATCTCAGAGCTGTGAGATTTCAGCCCCTCCATATTTTATTAGTAGAATTGCTTTCAGTATTTGGATGACATGCAACGGATTCCTGTTTAAGTTAATAGAAAAAAGAGGATATGAGGGGCTAGATTTAGCTCACTATGATAATTGGGATCAGGACAAAACAAGAAGTAAGTGAAACTTTATTAATAACAATTTAAAATAAATATATTGGATGTAGTAATGGTGATGATCTTTGTCCTTCATTAGTTTTTTTGTGGTCTGGTCGTCAGTGTGCCTTATTTGCACCTTTGATTAAGGGCAACTTTTTTATTCATATCACGTGCATTTCAGCAGTTGTAGTGAGCTAAGAACAAAACGTATCGACCCCACAAGCTGAGACTGGTCGAAACCAACTCAAGAGGCACGTATCCTCAGAGCGTCTGGATTGCTTCTAATTTGTATTTTTGACTGTATAAATACTGTCATAAATACTGAATTCCTGTTGTAGCGATTTTTAGAATATTTTGCTGTCTATGGTCACATGGATATTGTCTTTTAAACTATAGGAGTGATAAAGCAGGAGAAATTTTATTTTGATCCGAATCAGTCTATATGATGGTATTATAACCATTATACGGTTATGTCGGAATTAATGTTTTATATAAAAAAAAGTCTAAATATTCAAGTGGCCTCTGGCCCAGGAAAAATCTCAAAATAAGACTAAGTTATCAATTGATCATTTAAAAAAACAAAATGGAAACTCAAAAAACAATGAAATATCATATAATACATAATATACATAAAAAAACTTATCTTGGATAGAGTGGATGATGGAAAGATCCACTAAATTCTGCCGATTATCCGCAACCAAATCTACCTCACTATGGAACAAAAACTCTTCTACAATCCCTTAGTGTCACTGTCATAATCCAAGAATGATCCGTGGCTACATATTCATCATCCACTAAGCCATTGTCAAATGAACAGAAGCGGTCTACCACCGTCTATTAGGTTTTGTAATTCATTCGTTGATAGCAAGGGTTGTTTTGCCTTTGACAATGTGGCAAAAACGATACGGCGCATTTTGCTAGCCCATAACGTTCGTGCTAGGTTGTAATATCCAATAGTTTTTTTGTTTTGTTAATATTATAATATTCAAGCTGTTATAAAATTTAATTCAATTCATTACAATAATAGCCGGCAAATTTCAACATCCAAACACCATTGTCACTCCATAAGCGTTCATCACATATTCAGTAAAACAAATAGAATTTTAATTTTAGAAGATAATTTAATCCACAGAAAGTTTGGTTTTTAAACTAATAACATCTAAAATTTTACATACATGTATTGTTTCTCTTTTTTTTGTTTAAATTAGATTGATAGATATTTTTTTTATTAAAAATCAAAATTGACTTTTGAAATTGAAAATTAAAAATTGACTGATCATCTATATCAAAATAGTAATTCTTATATTAAGAAGCTATCTAAACAAGAAAAGAAAAGAATATGTACATCCATCTTTTCATGATATTTTATTTGTTAGTTTTTCAGTGACAACTAGTACTTTTATCATATGACGCTGCGACAGGGTATGAGAAACATAACATGCATCATTATTTTAATATTGGAAAACATTTCGTATTAAAAAAAACTTGGTATCAATCTGTAATGACATCATACAAATGTAATGACATCATACAAAAAAAATAAACGAAATAACAATGTCGTTAATAATTATTGCAAACAAACTTGCCAGCTTGTTCATTGAAATAATTAATGTTATAAAAACAAAAATTGCAAGAAAAAATAAAACAAATATATCGATTCGTTTTAGTTGATTTCGATTTGATTTTTTGTTTATAAATGAAGCAATGATGTCATCGTACGGATTTTGTTTGTTGGAATATAGAATAAAGAGAAGAATTGAATTAGTGCATTTATTGCTCGATATGTTTTATTTGAATGTTTGATTTTTTTGTGCAAAACGAATATGAACATGTCAAATGTTGGGGCACAACAACGGCCTCATAATATTTTAAGTCTTAATTAAGTATTATATTAAGCTTATTTTTTGACATTCTTGAAACAGTTAAATTATTATTAAAAATGAACAAATCACAGAGCGGTACTAACAAAACAAACTTGAGTCAACTTGAAAATTAAACCTTAGTAGAAAATTGTTAATATCTATAGTTTTTAATATTAAAAAATTCCTTTCTCCCAACCTGAGCTTTATCACACATTGGGCTTAGAAATGGAAACATATTTAGTGGATACTTTCGTTTTGTACTAAAAATGGCGGAAATATCCTAAACTTCCTTCTAGCATATTTATTTAATTTTTTTTTGACAAAAATATCAACAATGGCTTGCAAAATGGACAAGAGGTTTACCTATGCTTATTCAAACTCTGAAAAACGAGTTGTCATAAATCTTGGCGAATAACATATTTGAGGTTAATCGAACAACGGTTCTAGAAATGGCAGAAGATTTAGTGGATGTTTTCGTTTTGTTTAGAAAATTTGCAGTTGAAGTAGCTTTGGCGATTTATGTCCAGTTTGGTGTATCAATCTTTAATAGGCTTAAACAGGTTCACAGTTTGTTCTAATTTTTGACAAAACTGGCAAATATTATTTCGACAGAAGGTGATTTGGTTTAAGAACGGCTGAAGATTAGGGCTCGTAAAATACTCGAACATTAAGTATGCGGGTATCGAGTAGTTATTTTACTCAAATACCCGGGTACCCGGGTAACCCGGGTATTTGGATAATTAAAACAAAACAAATTTTCAATAGTTCATTTGTAGATATTTAATTCAATTAATATTTGTATTTATTTAATTCAATTAATTTAATTCTTAAAAATATGTTAAACGTTAAATGAAATCAAATTTTATAGAGCAAGAGCCCGCGACGGCCAGACCTTCGTTATTTTATAAAAGCTGAAAGTTTTTCTGCGCATGCCCCCTAGTCAGGTAGGAACGATTAGCGACATATGAAGTTTGGATCATGGTGGCTTTGGCAGGGAGCAGGTAACAAAGGGGCCTCCAAAGTTTCGTGAAAGTATAAAAGGCAATTTTTTATATATTCTTCGGGATAGTATTAGAAGTCACGTCACCCATTGCCAGACACTTACTATCGTGGTAACCCCCTGCCAGACACCCTTAAATTTAAACAAATTGATGAAGTTTAAGGGTGTCTGGCAGGGAGTTGCCAATATAGTAAGTGTCTGGCAATGGGTGACGTGACTTCTAATACTATCCCGAAGAATATATAAAATAATTACCTGCTATACTTTCACGAAACTTTAGAGACCCCTTTATTACCTGCTCCCTGCCAAAGCCACCATGATCCAAACTTCATATATCGCTAATCGTTCCTACCTGAGTAGGGGGCATGCGAAGAGAAACTTTCAGCTTTTATAAAATAACGAAGGTCTGGCCGTCGCGGGCTCTTAGTCTATTATAATAATATAACATTTACTATAACTTTTTGTTTATGAAATAGTATTTTAAAAATATTAAGCCATTGAGTGTGGAAGGAGCTAACGAACTGCGAATTTTGGTTATTATATTGTCGGCTACTGAAAACACCCGTTCGTATGCGGTTGATGTAGGATTTATAGTAAGCAATGAAGCGTACAGATTATCTAACATTTGGTTTCGCTTACTTCCATTTGTCTCCATAAATCGAAGGGATTGCTCAACATTTAAATTCTCGCTTTTTTCTTTGGTTTTAGTTATATATGATGAAAGACAATGCAGTAGCTCATTATATACTGATGTTTGTTCCCACTCTCCATCAGAAGAACTTGAGCTTTGATCTGCAACTACGATGTTGTTTTCATTCGAGTATAGATGTAATAATAATTGATGAGCAAGCTGCTTTGTAGACATTTTTGTTGCTTAGCTTAAAAACTCATTGCCTTTTGGAAAAATACCATGATGCAAATATAACAATAATATTATTATATCCTTTTGTCGACGTCCATCAACTTCGTTTTTCAAATTTTTATATAGTTCACGAGAAAGAGGTGTACTAATTCCGTTTATTTTTTTTTAGAATGTAATTATTTTAATTAAGTTAAGTTAAAGTTAAGTTAGTTAAAAAATTTTAATTATAAAAATAATGGAAATTAAACAATCGGAAAATAAATGTATTGTCGTTTGTGTGGGAGTACTCAGGAATCTCTCAAGGATCTACATTTTAAGGTCATAGAAGTATTTCTAAAAGATCTAGGTTCATTCATTTTCTGAAACATATATTTTTTGAAAGTATTTTTTGGACAAATCAGGAAAAGCGACAGTGAGCGTCATAAGAACTTTGTTTTTGTAATACCCGGGTACTCGAAGCTATTACCCGGATATTCGAGTAGTAAAATTTTTGACCAAATACCCGGGTACCCGGTTATCCAATACCCGAGTATACGAGCCCTACTGAAGATATACCAAAATAAAAAGAAGAAATAGTAACTCTTGTCGCCCTAACACCCCAATTTCTTGATATGAATAAAACATACAATATCAACCAAAAAATGTTCAGTCACTGTAACAAAGCTTCCCAAACGGAAGATTTCAACCCTCGTTAGAAATCACTTGTTAAATTAATACATCCAGCTCCTTAAATTTTTTTTTCCAACTATATGAAAAAAAACCATCAAACTATTAAACATTTATTTATATTAAACATTTTAGGTAATTTTCCAGTATTTAGTTAGATAAACTTAACTTATTCTAGAAAAAATATCAACATACATATTCTAAAATGTTCGTAAGACTATGTAGATGCCATGTCTTCAAGTTTATGTGTATTCAATTGTTTTTCTTTGTCTATAAAAACGAAAGAGAAGTCAGATTCCTTTTGTTTCTTCATTTTTCTTACTTCTTTTTGTTTTGGTTTCTTCTTCGTTTTTGTTGTTGCTACTTTATGGCTAATATATTCACTAGTTGTTTATGCAAAAGGATACAAAAGAATACAATTTATTTTTGTTGTGAATATAACAAAAATAAGAAGTGAAAGAAAAGAAAATTTATCTTGAAAATTTCCATTTTTCTTTTTATTAAACTTTTTTTTTTTGAATCTTTGGTTTCGAAGCATTTTTTTTCGTAATTTTCTTTAAAGAAAATAGAGTTTGTTTAGTATTTGTTGTTTTTTGGGTATTTAAATATAACAAGAAATAATCTAGAGATTTTGATTTTCAGGAATATGTGCAAGAACAAAAAAAGCTTTCGTTTTTCAATGTGTTTTGGGAATTTGAAAGTTTTTATCATTTGTGCAGAAGAAACATGATAAGGAAGTTTCTATTAAAACTAAGTATTTGAAAGGCTAAGATCCAATTTATTACCGATCTTGTTTTTTTTCCGACCCTTATTTTTGAATGGAAAAAGTCTATTCTTCCGCTTCACCAAATATTTAAACCTCTTCGTAAAACGAGGTGAATTATATTGTTTTAGTGGGTGGATTTATAAAAAATGGGTATCAAAATGCGAAACAATAAGAATAATAGCGGTACAATAAAACATCCCACCAAAAACTAGGGTATATATAAAAAAGATGGATATAAAAAAAAACAAAAAATGTTACTATATACAATTTCCGCTATTATCCTCTTGAGTGCAACAAACTCTCCTGTTTATGTTTTATAAGACATTTTCTTTTTTTCAAAGGAATACAGCGTTTTATTTTTAAATGGTTTATGTGGTTTATCGTTTCTTAGGGTTCTACAAAAAAATAGAAGTTATCCTTATTATTATTCGATTTGAAAAAAATTGTAATTAAATTCTTCAAACAAAAATCTTTTCCATCTTGAGACCAATAAAATTAAAATATGTTTTCATATTTACGAAAAAAAAATATATGAAAATATTTAAATTTCCTTATTGCGTGTCACTTATTTTCATGGAATATGTTAAACAAATTCCATTTCCTTGAATAATTTTGTCAAAAAAAAATTTATATCAACCGAGTTGCTAGAAAAATCAGAATTAGAATAAAATTTTTATTAATTTAATTTAATTCAACAGCCAATAAAATAGAGAACAAAACATGTTGGAAATTCCCTTTGAAAATACATAAAAAACAAACTTTTACTTTTATGGAGTGGAAATGAAAGTCTCGTGAGAGTGTGACATAAATATTTTTTATACAGAATTAAATAAAAGTTTAGTATTTTTTAATTAAAATAATGATAGTTAGCTAAAAGATCGGGCACAAATGGATGTGATTGTTGTGTCATGCGATTAAATTAGAAATGAGAAAATAAAATAAATTAAATACCACCCCTTTTTCTATATCACAAACATATAATAAATAAAAAGTTAAAACCACATAAACCATACAACAACAACAAAAATACCATTTAAATAAAAAAATTCCATATCTAATTCGTTCTAAAACTATTTCTGCACATAACTTTCGTTTTAAGAATTTATGTCACATATTAAGAATAGAAAACGGAATCAAATAAGAACCAAAAAAAATTTTATGAAAAATTGCTTAAATTATTGAGAAAATATTTCGTAATATATCTATAAAATATAAAGGTCACGTACATTTATATGACAAATAAAGAAGAAAAAAAACACACAAAAATGTCTCCTCAACTTCTTATTTCCTAAAACGTACAGTATTTTCTTCACATAATTTAAGGGAGGATTTATTTTCGGTTCTTTAGTTGGTGTCGACTGTCGTATATTAAATGAAGAATTGTGCACAATCATCTTAAAAATCAAGTGGATGAATAATAAAATTTCGGTAAAAATGAAGATGTAATATTTGAAGATTGAATTTCATTTTCAAATGTGTATATGATGAGTTTTATTGACTTAAGGAAAGTAGTCATGATTGCTGTTAGAAAATATTAATAAAATATTATTAAATTTATTAAAATTTCATGGAGTAATGTCAAATGAACCAACTTTTCTTTGGTTGCTCGTATGTTAATTACATGATGCAAAACTAAGGAAGAAAATAATTCTTGCTGAAACACCTTAGCAGTTTTATTTAAAACCCATTGTTTCCTTTCACCAATTCCAGAGAATATTAAATATTGAATAAATAATATTTTTGAAAAAGATATTCATAACCTTACGACCCATCATAAAATCTTTACTATATTTATATTTTATAACTCACTGCACCATCCAAAAGTTTTACCTGTCAGTTACATTGTTTTTTATTTTTAAATATCATTGATATTCCCAAACAAAAATCACACATTTTCTTTTCATCCCCTATCACAATTAACAAACATAATTAGTATCCATATTAATATAAAAATAACATAATTTTATTATCATTTTTTTATGTTCCCTTAATTCATTAATTACATAATTCCTCTACTTTCCCCAAAATATATATATTAAAACAACATCCCTAACAAAATGAACAAAAAAATCCTAATATTTATTATCCCCAATGTGGAGTAATGTGATAACAGAGATCATATAAAATAAAACAAATTGCTAGTACATACACATTCACACAAACATATATACACAAACACACAATCGCATAAAAAATAAAATCATATAATTTCTTTTTTTTTATTTTTAAATTAAAATTTATTGATTTTCCATAAACTTTATAAAATTTCTACTTTTAGTGAAAATTTATTAGAACACACAAATTATATGTATAAAATGTGTGTTTAAGCTTTTGTTATTTTTAGAACATATTTTTGAATTTCACTGCAAAGGTGGTGCTCACTTTCTAAATCGGTTGAGAAATGATGTTAAATTTTTCCGAGGATAATGGTAGTTACTCAACCAAAGTATGAATATATCCATAAACGAACATCTAAGAACAGTATTTTCCGTCTCAAACAAAAAATTATATTTTTCTTAAACAAAATTAAAATTTTAAGTTTTGTAAAATTAATTTATGTTGCATTAAATTTTCTTTTTGTTTATTTGAAATGAAAAATCGTATATATATATATATATATATATATATATATATATATATATATATATATATATATATATATATTTTTCATACATTCCCAAAAATAGAATAAATAATAATTTATTTTATTGTCTCGACAAAAACCAAAAATAAAAAAAAAATTTGTAATAATAATAACATGAGCAGACACATTTATTTTGATTTCAATTGTTCTTGTATATATCTTTTTATTTTTTTTTTGTAGAAAGAAGTCATAAAGTCGGAGTTTACATAATAATACATTAAAATTAAGATAAAAAAAAAATAAGAACATTTTCTTTCACAAAAAGAAATAAACAAATACATTTTTTAAAATTTTTATCTTGCTTGAATAGTAAATTTGATTGTTGTTTTTTTTTAAATTGGTGGGTGTATCGGATTTAATTGTTTCCGGAGAGTCACACGACTGAGGACAAATATATGATTTTTTATTAGTATTTAGAAAGTTTATTTTTATGATTTACAATCTGCTACTGAAAAATAAGGTGATTTATGTATCTAAAATTGCAGGTGGTTTAAAATTTTTTATATTACCTGAACACTTAAAAAAGAAGAAACAAAAATCTATCATATAAATATTTGTTACAAACATATATATAGCATATTGAAGTGTCAATTAATATTACTCTATTATTTTTCACGTTTTACATATGAATAATCTTCAATAAGAATAATTAAATCAACATAAATCGTTGATCAGGTCTTATAAAAGCCGAATACTTTGGTGTCAGAAGTGGGATTTTCGATTGTTTTAATCAAATTAATACATCGACTGAGATATTATACAACAGCACGTGATTGGATTTTCATTCAACAAAATTTGAAGAGACCTTTTATGTATTAAAAGATGCCATGTTAGATCACATATCAGCAACTACAACAACTTTTAAAAAAGATAGCTAAGTTCCACGGATCGAAGTTCGCTCGTTCAGTGATGATTTTAAAAAATGGCTCGATTTTTAAAAAAACATTTGATGATTTTGTTCACGAAATTGGTGTAACAATTTTCATAGTTAAACAAATTTTCAAAAATTACCTGTTTAATTTGATGCAACAATTTTCGTATTTACCCAATTATTCACCAATCACCTGTTTATTTTGGCAACTAATTTATATAAATTCATTCAACAATTACCTGGTTTTGGTGCAACAAATTCATTTATTTATATAACTTATTCAACCATGATCTGTTTATTTGTTTGCAACAATTTACGTATGGTGAGCGCGAACAGCTGTGCAGAATTCGCGATGAACAATTGTGTTTTTGATTTTCGCCTTATTTAGTTTTGTGTTCACAATTCAGCATTATTGACATGATGAATAAGCTCGACTAGATTTAAAACGAAAAAAAATTAACTAATCGATAACTGAAACCGGTTGGTCATCATTTTCATGCCCTTCAATGCTATATTTTATAATTCAATCACATATTAATGCCTACACGGCCCCAAATTGATGGCTGTTTGCTAAAAAGTATAACAGGATTACAACCTATACAACTGGTAGAAATACATCTCAATGGGCAATACAGCACAATGTCGGGTAATTTAGATTCCTTCATCACATCTTCATCTTGACTTGACACAGAATCAAACATATTAAAAACATATCTCTGTAATCGAGCTCGATTTTCACCATTGTATTGTTGTTGCAGAATCCATGAGGGTTCTCAGCTCCCTTCCCCTTATTAATAATAAATTTATTTTAATAATAAAACACTTGTTGTTTTTCGCAAATTAATTTTTTTCCCCTTATTAGTACAAAATTGAATTGCACAATAACCTACATTTCGAATGTCAAAGGTAGGTGATCGGAACGTCGTAACGCCTAATTAATTTCTCAGTAAATTAAAACGAAGTAATGCTAGACATTTTGTAACGACCAAAAAAAATTGTTCAATATGAATTTTCTTTTAAAATCTAAAACAGAAGGTTCTCACATATGTAATCACACAATCAATTTGTACTATCAGATTCATTTCATAAATAATATCTGTCTATTTATGACGTTCCACTGTAAACCATATTTTTATTTTAAAATATTTAACTGTTATTATACTTCAAAGGTGAGCACGCATGAGGTCAATGAAAGCCATTTTCCGTTTTTTTTTATTTTTTAAAAATTAGTATTTAAGTACAAAATTTTTTTGTTTCATTAATATGCTGATATGCCTAAGACTTTAGTGCTAAAATAATAATTGTTTTCACACAATTCAAAATAGTAATTTTCAATGAGAGACTCAGTTAAATCCATGAAGAGAAGTATGCGGCTCTAAGAGCCGCATTTGCCAATTGTTGTTATATTTTTGGATGTATAATCAATTGTGTTTTTTATTGTCAAATAAATATGTTTTTTCTTGTTTTAAGCTAAAGGCAAAATAAATTAAATTGATAGGTGCAAGTGCGTAGATACTATAACAAACATTGGTTGTGAAGTTTGTTTTGCACATTTCCATAAAGCCGATTAAATTGGAAAAACAATTAATTTGATCAGTGGGTGAGGAGAGCAAGCTGACGAATCGTAGATGGAATTATGGATGGTACTTCAGCATACATTTAAGTTAAGTTTTGTTTTTATTATTATAATTTATTCGTTTACATTTTTTTTTCATTTACTTTTATTTTCATGTACATATACTCTGAGGTTTTTGGTTGTTTTTTTTTCAATAATTAACTAAACTATTTAGGTTTGAGACTTTCCTGGAGCAGAGGCCATTTGTTAATTAATTTTTGTAAATAATTTTTATTAATAAAACTGTTTATAACAATTTTGCAAAGATTCAAGCCACGAGATTTTCTTTCATTAAAATGAATTATGACTTTTGTATTCATCGTTTTACTTAACCAAGAATCAAACCCAAGAGCTATCGAATATATTATACATATTGCGGTGTCGAAGCCAACGCAATTAAATATGGTTCCGATTTAATTATCAAAATAGTGCAATTCACCGGTTATAAGGAGCGAAGCGACTAGTGTTGATTTAAACTAAAAAAGCACTCAATCCTTTAATTGCGTTGTAGCCTTTCCTAGATAGCGGCATCTTTCGTGTTAGTGGCTATATCAACAAAACAACCGATTCTATAAACATTTTCTCATCCAATTACTATATCAATCCTTTCATATTTCCACGGACGATAAAAATAGCAAGTAGCGTGTATAACGTGTGTAACAAGTATATCGTATCCCAGCTAGCACAAATTGTAGCAATAGAGCTAATGTTACAAATGAAAGAGTCGCAAGATTAAATATGTAACACAACTGTAGCTCCATTGCGACAGAAAAAGCAGAATTTACGGTATATTTTGATACAACTTTTGTCGCAATTAGACGACAAATGTGTTATAGCTATGTTTAAAATGTGCTGTTGTAACAAACTGAAGTTGCACGCAACAAGATAAAACAACGAATATTTTGGTTCATTTCAGTTGTATATTGTAATGTTTTAAAAATGTTTTTAAAGCATTACAATACGTATTCCTTTACATAAGTATTCCTTTACATAATTTTACAATAAGTATTCCTTTAACAATACAATAAGTATTCCTTTACATAATTTTTATTGAAATAATTTATAAGATTTATAAGTTATAAAAGTCAGACATTACTCAATAAGTACTTTGAAAAAGAAAAATTTCATGATTATTAGACCAACATTTTATAACGGATGCCATTTGGTCGATGAATGTGGTTGTTTTACCTCTGGAAAATTTACGCGCCACCTAAAAATGAAAAATTCGGAAAATAATTGGAAAATTTGAAAATTTTCGAATTTTTATTACAACCATAAAATCCACAAATATATATCTAAATATATTTTGTAGCGCTCCTAGTGTCATATTGAACCGTAAATTCTTAGAGGAAATAAATAATACTATAGAAAATCGCATTAGACTTTTCTCAAATAAAACCGCATGGTGTAGGAAATACATAGAACGACGAAAAATATGGCGAACATACAGCTTCAAGACAGATTGCTTCCAAAGTTCTTGAAACTAAATAAAAACCTCATTGCAGCGTCCTTGTTACTAACTGGCTATCTAAAATTATAGTACTCGATCCGTTTTCTTTTTCTGTCATTGCAACTGTATAACAACCTCATTGTAGCGTCCTTGTTTTTTCTGTCATTGAAACTAAATAAAAACCTCGCTGCAACATCGTTGTAACAGTAATTTGAGGAAAATATGTTAGTCACATCAAGGTTACTGGATTTGTGACAACTACAATGCTGTGCGGTTACTGGATTTGTGACAACTACAATGTAACTGCTCGTTACTGGATTTGTGACAACTACAATAAAATAACATTTTTAAGATGCGCTACAAAAATAAAAGTTTTAATAACGTTAATTTAACTTAAACAAAACTTCTGCCTTTGCAACTTTTATGAAACATTTTAACAACAAGTGTATTTTTCTGTAACAAAATAAAAACAGTATTGTAACTGAGCTAAATGATTTGTTGCCAATCGCTAAGTCGAAACTGTAATATAACCCATATGTGACTAAATTTATTTCAAAAAACTGAATTGCAACCGAATTGTAACTTATTTATGTTACAAATCGAAATCTGTGCTAGCTGGGATGCTGCCGATTTCGAGCATAGACGGATCAACAAATTATGAATAATTTTCCAACCAAAACAGTTACGTATTCGTCGCCATTTTGTGCATCAAGGAATTCGAGGTAAGGGCCTACACGAAGAATATTTGGAAATATTTGTCTGTTTGACCGTCGAAGCGCCTCATTTGGAACTTGTTTTAGACCTGTAATCAGTTGCATTTATGAAAAAATTCTATAAATCTATTCGCCGGAACTCCAAGCACATAAATATTTATATAAGAATATTTTTTTTGATAATGGTATCAACTTTGTAGCGACATCGTGCGACACATAATTGGAAAATCATAATAAACTGACGAAGAGATTAATAATAATACAGCATGTTTACAGCTGTAAACTCAAGTTGAAATCATAAAAAATCCAATCTAAAAAATCTGCTCTTTCCCATCTTGCATTAAGGAATATAATCTGAAAGCTGGAAAAAATCAAAACGGGGATGATGTATATTTTGCATTTCTAGATCTGGATGAACAACATAATCAAAACAAGTATATCCTGTTTAGTTTTTAGTTTTAGTTGTTACGGTTTTGTAAAAAACTAATGATTCTGTGTGTTATGCAAATAATAAATTTTACAATTTTTAAAAACCATCTATCACATCTCATATCAACAAAATTTGTAGATTTAACAAAAAATTTTGTATGACTTACCAAAACTTGCAAACAGTTCTAGAATTTTCTTAGTTTCATTATTTTTAATTTTTGAGTGTAAGCTTTATGAAACCAATTGCAAAAGGTAGACAGACCTTGTCAGTCAGAGAGCGCAACGCTTGAATGATCGATGTAGTATTTTGACTGTGTCGTTACTTTTTTTAAATTCAAACAAATCTTTTATGGTTTCATTTGAACTCTAAAAATTATTTAAAAACCAAAGCAATAGACCTTAATTTTAATAAATTGAGGTGAAGGTATATGATTTAATTTTATATTGACTATTCTTGTTGTTTATGGAACACAGTGTTCGGATATTTGAAATTATGTGGTGGGAAACAATATTTTAAGGGTAAATGGAAATTGCTCATTGTATGGAAATTTGGCGCTCAAAATTAAAACTGATCAAGTTTCTTGTAAAAATTGATCGGTTTTCCAAATTAAAAAGTAATATGATTAAAAGTTTGACTATCAAGCCCTTGATATTATATTTTTGACTATAAAAAAATTCACATTGTATTTTTAGATTTTAGATAATACATTTTTTTTGTTTTATTTAATTGTTTATTATGCCAATTTTTACTAACTAATATATAATTAAATTAAGCAAAAAACACTATACCTAATATAAATTTATTAATTTTTTTGGGAAGTGAATCGAAAAAAGTGAAATCGTTGTTTTACCATAACGGTAATTGAATTTTTTTTAAATTGCTGCAAGAAATTGTGTTCGCTAAAGGTAAGAGTAAATCTTAGAGGTTTTATTGCAATGGAGTAAACGAGGGGCCTTAAAAGAACAATATATGGAGCTTGATTTGTAAGACAGCTAATATTAATTTATGTCGTCATTAATGTTTGACTGAGATAGATTTATTGCAACGAGAAACATATATGTACACGATTTTTCTTGTAGGGCACCAGGCGATGATTTTGAAGAATTAATTGGGTTGGTTGATTTTAATAATAAAGCGAGTTTCCTGTTTTTATTGTTATTAATATATTTCTTTTTATTAAATATAATGACAACTGATTTTAGTTTTTTTTGCGTAATTTTTAATTTTGCATCTTCCTTATGTTAATGTAATTTTTTTTATAAGGGATTTCCAAACCCTGATTCGTTAACCGGTATTTCCATTTTTATTTATTTTTTGTGGAAAAGTTCAACTCTACAAATAATTTGTTGTGAATATAGTTTTAACCAAAATTAAAAGCTACGATAAAAAAGCATGGGAGCAATAAAGCCACTAAAGATATAAATGAAGATCTGAAAAATAAAGCCAAGTTAGTTACATAAATTAAAAACAAGAATCGATGGAAGATAAATTGTAAAAATAATATTAAATATAGTAGGTTCTCTAGAAATATTTCATAATTTTAACAGTATTACTATTTTGTTTTAATTAATGTTTGACCAAGAGGCACAATTGATTTAATTAAAATTGATTTGGCGTATTAAAATAAAAACTACTGAAATTGTACCAATATATTTTATTCTTTTGACCTATGGTGTCAACCACAGTGATCATTATCAAAAGCATTTCAATACTCTATAGTTAGGCTAGATAATTTTTATTTTGATACTCCACATCAATTTTAACTTTTACTATCATCAATCGACCGTTAAATTGAAATATTTCAGAAATTTATTAAAAAAAAAAATTTCGAAAGTCAACATGATTTAAATCCTTTAACCAAAACTGATATCAAAACGTTTTACCGTTAAAATAAGTCAAAGACAATCTCCTAAATATGTCTATAAATCTATACCTGTATCTACTATCTCTTATATGTCTAAGACTATCTTCTAAAACAATAACATTTCATTTTTTTTTTCAAACCTTGCAACACTAAAATCACCATTTAAGTTTAATTGGTACATCTATAAATTTATAATGAAAACAGAAACGGTTTTCCATGAAGCAATCTTGTTTAGTGACCAAAACGCAACAACATAATTTTCCTTTTACAATAAATTATTTCAAAATGTCAACACAAAAAAATATTTGCAAATCGAATCTAAATTTAATTCAATCAATCAATTTATACAGATATCTATAAATAATATACAAACAAGGACTTTTTGAAATCTAAGAAATGAATTAAATTTTATAAAAAAAATATGTTGAATATATTTATTTAAGAAAACAACAGCAAAAATGAACAACTGTTGCAAATAGATAGACCTCCATCAAACTTGAGTTGATATAGATAAAGATTTGAACAGGGTAACATGTTTAATTGTAAAATGCCATTTAATTGATTGATCGATTAAATATATTTCTTTTTAACTTTAATTAGACGAAATACTCGTAATAAAATAATACATATATCGAAGGTATGTAAGGTCGTGAATGTATATATTAACATTTTATTTGAAATTGACATAAATTTTATCGATTGGAAAAACACAATTTCAGATAAATATAATAACAAAAATATAATTACGGCGATAATTACAAAGATTAATTAATTGTGATAATATATAAATATCTGTTTCTTGTTTTCTTACTTTTCAATTGGAAAGCAAATAGTTTTCATAACTATATAATTGACTTGAAACAAGAAAAATCTATATATGTCTAAATAAAACTTTAACATTATTCGAATAAATACGAGTATAGATGACATTTATGGACAGCCATTAAAAGAAAATATTATCCGTTGTTTTGTCTTTTAATTGCAGTTGGCAATGATATTTATTCTTTTTTTTTTTTAACAAAATAAGGACGAAAAGTTGTGAGCAATAAACAAAATGAAAACAAAACTTTGTCATAATTCTATGATAATTTTTGTAATGAGATAATTGGCCCTCAACCAATTCGAGATCGTAAATATGATTTCTTAATTTCTTTTTAGTACATCTTTTGGTTATTATTAAAATGATTTGTGACTGTTTTATTGTAATGATTATGGTAAAGAATAGAAGAATAAAAACTCAGTAAAATTGTTTTGTGTAACTTTTATATATATATATATATATATATATATATATATATATATATATATATATATATATATATATATATATATATATATATATATATATATATATATATATATATATATATATATATATATATATATATATATATATATATATATATATATATATATATATATATATATATATATATATATATAGAGAGAGAGAGAGAGAGAGAGAGAGAGAGAGAGAGAGAGAGAGAGAGAAAGATGTACAAAGATCTGGAAATACCATTATTAACTCTATTCCAACATATCGATTCATTCCGTAAATCTAAAATCAAAAGTAATTGCATAAACTATATTATCCGCCCCAATAATAATCGTTCGATCATAAAGTTTAATTCACGGCAATATTAAACAATCAACCCACAACGCCTCACATGGTTAATAAAACATTTAATTTTTTTTACACAAAAATTCATGGCGTGCAAAATGAAAACTTTTAAATTAAATTTCTCTTACAATTTTTCTTTACTCTTCTTCTTATCATCTTATTATTATTATTATAATGTTGAATGGCCGCAAAGTATATTTTCTAAATAACTCGACAATATAAGGATGGATTATGTGATTGGGATGATAAAAATAAATTTTTCATTTAAACCAGAAAAAAAAAATGTTTTATATTAAAAGTAAATTAAAATTAAGAATAAAAAAAATAAGACAACACAACATGAGATGATAAAATAAAAAAAGAAATTTTAAAAACTGCAAAGAAACATGTTTGATGTTTCTTTTTTTCTGTAATTTCTTTTTTTAAAAAACGAGCTCGTTGTTAAAGTTCTTCAAACAGCAAAAATTTATATGATCACCATCATGATCACCGAAAAACATTCATTTTTTCATGGTAACAGAAACAAAAGTTTACCATATTTTATTTTATTCTAAATATTAAAAAAAATCGGCAAATAGGAACTATAAAAGAACCATAAAAGATATTGTGTGTGGAAAAGGTTATTTATTTTGTTGATCGAATTGATTGAAGTGATTGTTGGATTTTATGTTTGATTACTTGCATAAATCGATTGAAAAATTGAAAAGTAATATTAAGAAACCTACACTCGAAATTAAAGGTTGAGTTATTGCTTATAGGTACTATGTAGACTGAATACGTTTTTATGAACATAAGAGTGATTCTTTCGGCTTTTGTTTGATTACGCCTCCACTGCATATATGATCTTCGCATCTTAAAAATTTATCATACGCTACGAAAATATAATAATAACACAAAATGGTTTATTTATAAATTATTTTAGTTTGGTTATTTCAAATAATTTTTAATATTTGGAGGTTTTTTTGCTAAAAAGTTGAATATAGAAATTGAAATGTCCTAGATGTTCTTAAACCTTGTATTCCTATATTTTTTGTGACTCTATGTTATAGGTACCTTACGACTGCACGCTGTTTGATGAGTTTGAATTAAGCCATCGACTGTGCGTTATATCTGCAAACTCGAAAAACCAATCTACCTCTAAAACTTTCAACCCAAACTACAGCCTATACATATATACGCGAGCAACGGCTGAAAAAGTTTTTCGTCACCAGCAGCAATCGCCCCGTCATCAATGTAAAAAGTCAATACTATATTTTTTGTTTGCCTTTATGAATACAGCTACGTACAGAGTGAAAGCTGTGAGTGGTGCTGTGCGCAAAGTGGTGCTAAACGAATAAACAGAGAGTGTTCAAATCAAACCAAATGAGATCAAATGAGAGTATTCACAGAAAAACGAAGCTGTTTGCTGCGCGTAAGAATATTCGCAAACGGTTTGCTTTGAAACTGTTTTATGTATAGTTTTTAAAGCTGAATTGCATGGGTTTTGATTGTTTTTGTGTGATATGCTAGATTATTTTTTTCCAAAACTTATGATGTGCATTTTTTTATTGATTTTACGTAAATATTTTCAATTGATTCATTTGCAAAAGGTTTTATTCGGTTTTTCGAAATAATAGCCTTCAACAGTGAAAGTTTAATTGCTGTTTTTTTTGCTAAGTTCAAGATATTAACCTTTGATTTTTCGGTCTAAATTGATGTTATATTTACCAATTTTCGTTCTTAAATTTGTTAACCGTAAAATGCTTTCATTTAACTCATCTTATGATTATGAATGCATTTTGAAAAATTACAAATAAAATCGATATCCGTGTAAGCATATAGCTTCGCGTACAGCCTCACTGTGTACACTCAATTGCTTTGCTTCAGCGCAAAACAGCACCACCTTGCACACAGCATCGCCCACTGTTTTCACTTTGTAGTTCGGAAAAATGAAATTTGAATTTTTTAATAAGATTTCTGCTTCGATCGCCAAAATAGCTCTGTAAGACAAAAATTTTACAACAAGAATCTAGTATTGAATTTATATTCAACTGATCCATCGGTTTTATACTTGATCTTTTACATCCAACCATTATCGATTAATTTATGATTCTCGGGCAATTCCACCAGCTCCCGTTTCGAATATCGTTTCGAATCAGTGAAATCATCTCATCATCGATTGCAAATTAGAATTTTTCGCTGTTTTCGGAATTTATTGCATCTTCAAACGATATTGGTTCGCTTTCTGCCACGAAAACAAAATTATCAGCAACGCAAACATTATTTATTTAGCGCATCGATTTATACAGAATATTGGGAAAAGCGTAAGGTAAACCGCACTAAAAACCCAAAAATTACAATAAACATCAAATTTAAACATCTAGGTTTTTGATCCACTCAAGTGTATTCGGAGTAACTTCTAAGAAATCCGTCAAAGGTCCTTGATAAGCACGTAATCTGCATTCGGAGAATGTGTTGAATAGTTTGTCTTGAGGCTCCACAATCGCAGGATGGTGATGTTGTTACTCCCTACTTGTAAAAAGCATCAGCACATTTTCCATTTAGTGTTCGGGTTATATTCAATTTAACCGATCAGTTTAATATTTTGGTCTATTAAGTCCAGTAATAAGTGGTTATTTGACTAGAAAGATGTCCATTCGTTATACCAAGATTCATTTTTGTTAAAATTAAGAGATTTCAGATTTCCTGCGAAAAGTGCTGGTGGTTTACGCGATTTCAATCGTTGAACATTTGGTGCCATAAAATCCTGTTATGCTGGAAGGTTCGGATTGTTCATGATCTTATCGTATTTTTTTAATAAAGCCTGTGATCGTCGTAAGTCCAGTGGTTCAATATTACATAAAACAGAAAGCCATTTGACTGGTGTAGGTCGAATTGTCCCAGAGATAATACGCATTGTAGTGTTTAGTTGTACATGGAGTTTTTTTGCATGAGCGCTGTTTAACCAAACTGGAGCACAATATTCAGCCGATGAATAAACAAGAGCCATTGCAGATGTTCTTAATATGTTTGCAGATGCTCCCCATGTTGTTTCTGCTAATTTTTGAATGATGTTGTTTCTTGACTTTATTTTTCCCGCCATCTTCTTGCAATTTTCTTTGTGTGTTAGTGATCTATCCATGGTATGTCCCAAATATTTTGGATTGAAGTTATGTGTAAGTTCTTTACAATAATGAAATGAACCAATAGTTTGGTGTTTGCTTCTTTGTTGTTTAAGTGAAAACAGCAAACTTCAGTTTTATCCATGCTCGGACACAATCTCCATTTCTTGAAGTAGTCTCCAAGGATTTCTAAGTCCTCTTGTAGAATATTTTCAGTGATTGAAAATTGGTTTGACTGTACTGAAATTGCTATATCATCAGCGTATTCAAATTTTCTTGATCTAGTTGGTGGCAGGTCCATTAAAAAGATGTTGAATAATAATAGGGCCAATAGTGATTCTTTTGGTAGGCCGTTACTTAATTTTCTAAATGAACTCTTATCGTTGTTTCTATAAACCTGGAAAAGACGATTTTAAAGCATATTGTTGAAGATCTTAGCAAGTTTAAGGCATGGAATGACACTTAGCAGTTTATATATTAATCCTTTTTGCCAAACGGTGTCATATGCTCAGTAAGGTCGATGAAAGCCACTGATGTTTTCAGATTTTTCTGGAAACCATCTTCGATTTAGTTACTCAATGCGAGTACTTGATGTACTCAATTGCGTCTACGACGAAAACCAGCATGTTCTTGAGGTAAAGCTTGATCAAATCTTGAAACAATTCGACTGTAAATTAATCTCTCGAATAATTTATAGCAAACGCTGAGTAGTGCAATTGGTCTATAACTTTCCGGTTTTTCCTCTTTTTTTCCTGGTTTCAGTATTGCTATGATTTTTGTTTTCTTGAACGCATTTGGTAAGATTCCTGTTTCCATAATATTGATAAAAAATCGGGCAAGCCATTTTCTAGTATTTCCACCACAATTTAAGAGAAAACATTACTAATTGACTATTTATTTCTCAGTCTGCTAGCAATTCTGTCTGTTGTCTTATGAATACATATTTATAATAACGACATTTTAAAACTTTTACATGCAACTCATCCGAAAACTATCCGAGACAATCTCTAGAAATTTGTGTTTAATTTTTGGTGATATTCACCAAAATACGCTTTGGTGAATGATACACTTTCCGCTTTTCGAATCCATTTGTGTCTCTTTTATTTTGGTACATGAGCGAACAGTTCTGAATCAAAAACCAAAACTGAACCAAAAACAAAAAGTTGGCTTTTTATTGAACCAAAGTTCATAAGATGTATTTTCAACAACTGAACTTTTTCCTATTTTATTCAACACGTACACAGCCGCATTCACTGCCTCAGCCTAAAATTCAAGATCTAAATTGTTGGCATGTAAAATGGTTCTCGCTGACTCAACCATGTTTCTCATCTCCCACTCAGCACTTCCATTTTGTTTAGACGGTATTGTTTTTTGATGAGAAGTTTTATGGTTTCTTAAAATTATTTCAATGTCAGATTCACAAAACTCCAAGTTGTTTTAAGCGAAAACCCAGTATAAAAATACAACGCAATAATGAGAGAAATCATCTTTGAATAAGATAAAATATTTCGAGCCACAAATTGACATCACCTGCTTCGATCCACAAACATCAGAGTATATTAACACACAAAGTTAATTTTAAACAGCTTAAACTGCCAGACTCTCACTATCTTTGAATAATTCACATTTATTTTATAATGGGATATCAACTAAAGACCTTTATCCAATGCACGACCCAACAAAAATAGGTTCAAGTGAATTTTTGGCACGTAGAGCACATCAGCTAGATGCATGGACCATATTCCATGACATGAATCTCTATCACAAACTGACATAAACGCCTCATAAACAAAAGCAATACCATCCTAATTGGTTGGTAGTCTTGATCTAACTCCTTCTAGGACAATCCTGCATCCAATGCGCCGTTTCATGTTATCAAAAAGATTTTCTAGGTCACTTCTTTGATTTCGAACCTAATTTTTTACAAAAGTTACATGTTTTAGTCATCAGTCCTGACATTAAATTTTTTAATGTTCTGTAGTCATCAGCTTGTGACTCTCAGCTGTTACCTCCAAGCTGTAACGACGGCTTATTTCAATTGTTACTCTAAAATAGGAATATTTATTTTAAAGAAATCTTCTATTGATTTGCTATTTTTTTCGGTTCCGACCTTCAAATTTCAACATATATAAAACCTTTTTTTAGTTAATTGCTTTGTTGCGTCAAACAATATCAATTATTAATACATGTTTCTCTCTACATCAGCGGTTTCCAAACTGTGGGTCGCGACCCACAGGGGGGTCGCGTAATAACCTCAAAGGGGTCGTGAAGTTTTTAATTTAATAATAATAATTTAATTATTAAAATAATAAATATATTTCATATTATTACAAAAGTTGTAAACTATACCAAAAACATTCCTTTGAAAGCGAGATTATTTGGAAAGATGTGTGAAGATATGTGAGCTGAATATACATCACTCTTGTACTATTGTGAAGTACGTTGGCTATTTCGTTCAAAATTTATTCAAAGAGCGTTCGAACTTAAAGACGAAATTGCGATCTTTCTTGATAGAAAATCACAAAGATTAAGCATCTTCCTTTCGCAACGATAAATTTATTCTTAAACTTGTTTATTTAGTTGAAATTTTTAAAAAATTAAGCGATTTAAATAAATCAATGCAAGGTCCACAAATGCTTGCTCTGATTCAAAAAGACAAAGTCACGGCATTCATTAAAAAATTGGAGCTATGGATATCCAATTTAGAAAAGGATTTTTTGACATGTTTTCAATTTTAAATGACGCTGGTACCAGAAACAATATTAAAGCAAACAAAAATCTTTTTATTGAACATTTGCAAAGTTTACTAAAACATTTTTCACATTAGATGCGTTCCTTTGCAACAAAATATGTGCTCAAAGCAGCTTTTGAGTAGATCACCAATGGAACGCCAAAAATTTGAACATTTTTCAAAAGAAACCACACAATTTTATTATTATCAAAATTTTTTATTTTGGGCTGATATTTAGATCTGACTGGTCCATTTTATTATTAAAAATACCAAAACAAAATTATAACTGATTTAAATAAAATCGAATAATACACTGCTTTTCAACTACACAACTTGTTCGAGGTAGAGTAGATCAATGCAAATTTGAGTAAGTTTGATTTTCGATTATTATTTCAACGATATTGATTTTACAAAGATATGGATTTTACATATTGATTGAAATATCTTGCGATACTTCATTGCAACAGGAATTTGATAGTAAAACTTTAATTCAGTTTTGGTTGGAACGAAAAAAAGATTATATTACTTTGCCGGACAGAGCTATAATAGTGCTGTTACCATTCGTAACATCATATTTATGCGAAACCGGCTTTTCTGCTGTATCAGTCATGAAATCGAAATATCGAAATCGTTTAGTAGTGGAAAAAGAACTTCGGGTGGCTATTTCAACAATAACACCACGATTTGAGAAACTTTGTGCTAACAAACAAGCTCATCCATCACATTAAATTTTTTTCTATAAATATACATACTAAATTTTAATTAATTTTTGTTTAGTTTTATTCTAAGAATACATTACTTGTTACAACTTGAAAATGTGCTTATATTATTTTATATTTTTATCTAATAAGAGGGCCGCCAAATTTTATTTTTTTCTTATGTGGGTCGCAGTATCAGAAAGTTTGGAAACCGCTGCTCTACATAAAGGAAGAACATTTGTGTTTGTTAAACTTAGTCATAGTATTATATGTAGATATAATACGGTTGTTCAAGTTTATGGAAGGCAGAATTATTGTCTTTAGTTCTAGAGAAATTGTTTATTGAGACGGTGTATGAAACTGCGTTGACTTGCATTTTATTTGAGATGAGATGATGGGGAGTTTTTATTTGTGTATGATGAATGAGATAATAAAGAAAAAAACAAGAGATGGAGAATTTTACTAAACATAATCGATCATTTGTTCGATCATGAGTATTATGTGAATTTGAATTTGAATTGAACATTTAACAATAAAAGATTATGTAAGTTTTAGTAGAGTTAAAAACATTGTTTTTGCATGTAAAACAAATCAAAATATATCAAAAATTTTAAAATTTATCACAAACAAAATTAAAAACGCTTATCCAAGTGTGCAAACAGTTATACTTAAAGCGTTATCTATGATAAATTGTACTTTGGAATTGAATTGAGAATTTGTTTTGGAAATGGAATTGTCATTAGTTAGTCTTCCATATCCAGGAAAAATAGCGTTTGTTAATGTTGTGGTATTTGGATAATTTAATGAAGATATTTTACCAACTGTTAGATTCAACCTGAGGAAAACAACAAAAGGGGAATGTATCAATCGTTTCATGTGGGAAATATCGTATCGTTTTTACTTGCTTATGTTTTATATGGTGGATTGTGGTTTACAAGGAGATACTAGTAATATAAATAATTTTGAAGTGGTAAGCTTATTTTTGAATGATTTGATTTATATAATTTTTTGTTGTCTTAATAAATTATTTTTTTGTGTATTCAACATAAATTTTATTTTTTTCAGTTCAGGAGTTCATAATTATATGCTACAGACAATAAAAAATATCAGAAATGTTTATAATTATTCTTTTATTACATTAATACCGTTATTTGGAGATAATCAAAATTTCTTTCACATACTTACCAATATCCCAAATAAATAGCCTGCAATACCCAAACGAATCAAAAAAATTTGTGCACAGAGCCAAGGTCAATCATCCGCATTAAACCAAAAATCAATTTTCACGCCTCACCCCTATTTAAAAACATACTGAACCAACAACTTGTTGAACAGAATTAACTAAAGGCTTGATTTTCTGATCCATAGTTAGACCGGCTTTGGAAGCGCTTACTCAAAACGCTCTTTGTTTATTAAATTTAAGTTGTTTTAATATTATGAATTTTTTAGGTTCAGCGGTTTTGTTGTTCTGTCAAAATGTGAATCACAGACAACTTTTGTGTTGTAGTAAATTAGTTTTTTTTGGCGTTAGATTTTTTTGGAATCAGATCGATTATTTTACTGCCTCAGATCTAAAGGATTTTCTCGTTTCTTCGCCAAATTTTTTAAGTGAAAACGATGCGATTGTGCGATTTTTATGGGGAAAAATTTATATATTCGAGTCATCATCACACTCATATAATATAAAAAAAATGTCAAGTATAAAATACCTTTATACAGTCGTGTATTGCAATATATTATGAATATCGCGGTCGACTGAGGTTCTATAATAGGTCGAGAGTTTAATTAGTGGAGTGGTACATTTTTTAATTATTTTTTTAAAATTTTTATTAAAAACAATTTAATCATGATTTCATAAAAATCATACAAAATTCTTTTTACGAAGTTTAAATTGATCGATAATGCAGTTTTTTAAAGTTATTGCTACTGTCTTTTTCCGTTTCGTTTAAATTATTATCAGTTCGATATTAACAAAAAAATCAATTTGTTTTTGGCAGGCAGTGCTAAAAATAAAAAGTTATTGGTTTTCCCATCATTATTTTCCATAATTTGATACCCGTAAAATAAAATAAGGAAAATAAAAAATACTATTTAAGCATGTATTTTTTTTCAATATGAGTTTACATCTTTATCACAAAAGATTGATTTAAACGCAGTTTTAGACTGCGAACAATTTACAGTATTTAAGTTTATCAATAGTGTAGTTTTTTTAAGGTTATTGCTATTGTCTTTTAGCACGGTGTGATATCAAAACGGATTAAAATTTAGAATGCATTCAGGGGATTTTTACGATATCCCAATATTTGAGTTTTTAAAAGAAATGTTTTGGGCTTTTTTTTATACTTTTTGTTGTTGTTTTCTTTTTTCATTATTTTCTATTTTCTGTTGGTGGGTTTTGTACCATTTTTTAAGTGAAAACTTCTTTAGGCGCGATTATGTATGGGGAAAATATATAATATATTAGAGTCATCGTCATGCTAAATAAATATTAAATATAAAATAAATATTAAAAGAGAGTGAGATAAATGTTAATCATTTGTTATTTTCTTATTTCTTATTCCCATTTTCTTGATTAATAATTTTTTTTTCTTTTCTTTTGAATTTGGTTTTTTGTTCGGTTAAAGTGTGGTGTGTAAGTATGGGATAGTAAGTAAAGATTTTGTTGTATTTTTAAGTAAAATAAAAAAAAATGATTTTTGTCATATTTAATTTGTGTGTTTTTCTTTATATACTTTTTAATAAAACAAAACGCAATTGATATTACGAAAACCTAAAGTATTGTTGAAATGAATTATAATATATTATAAATAATTTTACTCTCGTTCTCTTGATTCATATTTAGGTTTTTCCTTTTTTATTGAATTTGATGTTTTTCTCAGTTAATAACAGTGTAGAAGTGTGGTAAAGTAAGTAAAGATTTTGTTGTATTTTGACGATAAAAACACAGCTATTTCAAAGTTTTAAGTTTTCAATACTGTCGAAAGTCCTTAAGACTGGCTTCTTTTTTTATTGACTTTTGTGTGTAAGTTGTTTTTTAACACCCCATGTTTTTTGTGTTAGGCCTTATTTTAGTTTTTTTCACTCCTTACTTTTTACTTTACTGTTTTTCGTTGCTCTTAGTAGTTTTTTCATATAGCCTGGCCCTACTTAACCACATTAATTTCTGTACTTTTGAGGACGAATGCGGCTTCCTCCTTTGGCCTGTCCTGTAAGGGTCAAGACCACGTTCTGTGAGAACATTACATTTTTTTAATAATTTGAGTTCTTTGAAGGAGTGCAATTTGAAGGAGTGCACCACTGGTTATTAGCCAGTCTAAGTTCGGCTTAAAATTTAATTGTTACGGTTAACTTGTTTTGATATTTTTAATAAAAATGTAAGCTATATTGCAACCATTCTTTCTAATAAGAATTTGGAATCTGGGAAAGTTTTGCTCGTTAATGATATAAGATGACAATACCATTCAACATGATCTAGAAAATTGCACATCATAACATCACAATGATCCAATTATTTTATTTTTCTGTTAAAAAAAATCAACTATCAAAACCTCCATAATTCAACTTCTATCAGATTTCTCAAACAATAACAATAAAAACTAAATACATTTTCATATTGTTCTCTATTCCTTAAAAAGACAGAGAATAAAACAAACAGGAAAAAAAATTATTAGCAACAAATCCGAAAAAAGATTTGAACGACGCTAATAAATTTCCATTTAATAATAGGAAAAAAGGTTAAAGTGACATAATTTTTTTTGTTGCTTTTCATGTCTTTTAATTTTACTTGCTTTTTTTACGTTCAAACAAAAAATCACGAATTGAAAATTGATTATCATTGTTGTCATGATGACTTTTCCTTAGAAAAATTTAAAACAAAAAATAATTCTAGTGTGAACTTATTCGATTGAAAATTTTTTTGATTCATTTCACATTAAAATGGGAAGGTAAATGGTTTTTCTACTATTGTGTAAGATTTTATGTTCTTGTGTTGTGAATTTCGTTTAGATTTTATATATTTTTGTTTGTTTTAAACTTAAATAACACGGAAATGATATAAATAAAAATAAATTGGATTATATACGAGTATGAATAAGTTGTGATGTTGAATGGAGAAATGGATAGAAAGGAAAAAGACTAAAAACTGCAGATAAATTTGGAATAAAAATAGAAATAATTGGGCATTTTTTTTGTTATATTGTTTTATTATAAATCACCATTCTAATATCCCGTGTAGTTAATTACAAAAAAAATATAAACGATAAAATAATTTAATAAATTGAAGTAAGTAGACAAAAAATAATAATAAAAATAAATTGCACAATAATAGAAAACAAATAAAAGTCAAATCAATAATTTAATTTATAACAAATTTGAAAGTTTATACATTAAATATAGCAAATAAATAACAAATTAAATTAAACTAACTACTTTAATAATATTTATCTTTCAACATACATTAGCTGCTGATTCTTATAAAGTAATTTAATTCAATTAAATACACACGATATTTTTTATATATGTATATTGATTGTAATTGAAACGCTTTTCCATGAAACCTTCAACATATAAGCTTTCATATTTGAAAAGACATACATGAAAAACAATCAAAAATACTTGGGGAGTCAAATCTTAAAAAAGGAATCGTGTATTCAATTCGTGTCACGTTTTTTGATTGTTTTATTTATGGTTGGACTTTTGAATAATTTATGTTGAGATAACATGTTTTTGTTAACATATTTTCTTTTGATTCTTTAAGAGAAGATATGTTGATGTGATTGTCAAGATATAGAAGATCTGTTTTCAAATAATTTATGTTATATATGGGCAAACTGGTCAGAAAGATTAAAGGAAATGAACACAAAAGTGTACTAATTCTACCAATCAAGATTTCGTATCTGTTAGTTTTAATCGTCCTACTTTATAAACTAAAATTCAAACACGTTACTATAAAATTTATATTCTCCGCACATCATGCATCTGAACCAACTAAAAAACGAATAAAGCCGCATTTTTTAAAAAAATAAAATTATTTGTCATCTTAAGAAAACATAAATACCGCATCTAGAGATCCTTCAATATTTTTTATATTCTTTTCCATAAACCTTAAAAATTTCTATTTAATCATTCAAGTCATTTCCCGACATAAGAAAAACAACAAGAAATTTTTTTTTTTTCGAAAACATGAAAAAAAACCTTTTTTTTATTTTCTTTACGAAATTGTTTTCATCATCGCGTTTCACCAATCGCATTTTAATTGTTCATTAAAATAAAAACAAAAAAAAGAGATACTAAACTTTGTCTTAAAAAATGAAATTAATTTTTCTTTTGATCAGTTGAAAACTTGCGACTTATTTTCAAAGTTATTTTTCTTGTTTTTCTTCGATTCGATTTTTTTTATTGTAAATTGGTAATTTTTGTTTTCATCTTATTTTTTTTTTTTTCAAATTGAAATTCTTCTAAAATGTACAAAAGAATTGGATTCATTGATTTAAAATATTGTAAAGAAAAAATGTAAGAATTCCACATTTGGAATTGAAAATAAAAAAAATTAAAAAAATGAAAGATAGCGAATTTAACGATGTGTTTCTCTTAATGCTGTGTGTAGTAAAGAACAACAAAAGTAAATAAAAAATAAAATGTCTTATCGATTTTAAAAAAGGATAAAACATTTTTTATATAATTTATATTCGAAGGACAACAATAAGATTTTCATTGCTTTTTATACTCGAAAGTACAATGACAGTTTTACAATTTTACAATTTCGTGATCATTCAACTTTTAAATCATAATTTTTAATCAAACTGGTTAATTTTCTTCTGTACTATAGTATGTATGTACTAAGAAAAAAAATATCACGAACTTCTATTTATATGTCACAGAATGTTATTCTGAGCCTGATGTAAGAAAAAAATTCTACTGTTTTAATGCTAAAAAAAAGAACTATGGAAGAAAAATTAAAGATTTTTCTTCTATGATTATATACAAACAAGAAAATTTAACTCACGACCGTATACTCGATCATGAAAATTAAAAAAAAACGAACAAAAGTTAAATCATATGAAGGCGTTAATAATGGGAGATTTTTTAATAAATGGGTGGGCGATTAACTTCACTATTGTTTTCAATTAAATTTGATTCAATTAAAAGCTTGTGCGGATTATTATTTTCATGATTGTTAACTTACTATTTATATACAAAAACGGTGAGTTCACACATAGCTGAAGAAATAAAAAATCGATTGTTTACTGTTTTATAGTAGTTGTAATTTGATATTATCGTGAGTTATGGAGTTATAGAACTTCAATAATGATTATTTGATTGGAATAAATAATCGAGATTATAAAAGGAATTTAACTAACTTCAAAATGAAAAAAGGACAAGATCCCCATCGAAGAAAATTGACAAATACAAGTAAAGGTATATAGGGGTCCGTATATTATGTACAGATATTTTTATACAGAAACTAATTGAAGACAAACAATTACCAACTATTGATTGATATTGATATTGGCGTATAAAACAGGAGAACCCACAGAAATTACACTGTTTGAGTTAACTCGAGATTTAAGGAAAGCAGTCGAAGGACCACAAGTGACTGGATGTTGAAGATGTTTAGTACTAGAGTACCAAAAACTAGAGTACAGAAAATTCACTGAAGATTAAAAGCGGAAGTATGAAAATATGGACTTGTTGTATTTCATCGTTATTAATAAAATTATATAAAATTGATCCGTATATTTACGAAGATAAGATTAAGTGTTGAAATGTGAGGTTCAAAACGGTTCAGGTCATTCAGTAGTTTGGATCCAAAACTAGAAACAGATCTTCTAAACCGTTTCCGATATGGCGGAAAGTCATTAAAAATTTTGAACTACAGTTTTATTTAAAAAAAAAAGCGTTATAATGTAATAAAGATTTTTTGTTGATTGTGGTAATTTTTCTTTTAAAAATTAAGAAAGGAAACATATTTATTTTCGTTAATTTAAAAATGGGTTCGAAAAGTGAGAACTATAAAATGGATTACTTATGCGTTTCACGTGAAGATGAACCTTTCCTTCCGATATTTTAATCAAAAAAATCAAAATGCTTATATTTTGAAGTGTAAGTCATGTGCCTATGATGTTTGAATTTAACCTATGCAAATATAGTTGCGAACGCAACCTCTCCTAAGATGAACGCCTTCTGAAAGAGTAATTTGTTTTAAACTGGTGGGGTACCAGAGTTCACAGCGACAATGGTAAATAGAAGCTAAGTAAATCATTTCAGAACTTGCTATTGGCTTTCAATATTCTTCTGAGAAGGTGAATAGATCGATCCTTGCTGCCATACGAGCGTTTGTGAAGGGTCAACACAATATACAAGCAAATCTTAAATCCGTTAACGGAATTCTTAAATCAGCGTTTGAAAAATCCCAACATCAATATAATCCACGAACTTATATTAGGGCATTTTAACCTCAACAGCGAATCTTCCTGCAGCAACATCATTTGCACCTAAATTGTGGT
Source organism: Diogma glabrata (assembly GCA_963693315.1). Taxonomy (NCBI): domain Eukaryota; kingdom Metazoa; phylum Arthropoda; class Insecta; order Diptera; family Cylindrotomidae; genus Diogma; species Diogma glabrata. The sequence continues at coordinate 210,307,121 of OY856188.1, forward strand.
ACATAATATTGGGGATGGTAAACCCCTTGAATGGTAAAAATATTGGGGTTTATCACGCTAAGGATATTGAAGTATGATTTGTTTGCATTGCCTTCTACTGCTTTCTCCATCTCGTTTTTCGACCACTGAGGTTCACTCTACGATTGTTTTTTTATTTTTGGTTTTGTATTTGGGATCTAACGGTACTGATGAACATTGTTATCTGTTGAACACTGTTGTCAGCTCAATGTTCCATGACGATCTTTTATAGATTTGGCGTGCATTGTGATTTACTTTCTATTTTTCAGTTCCTTTTCGATTTCTGACCCCAGGTAAAAGCATGTTTAAAGGTAATTCAGTCATCTTGAACTCCAGCTTCGTTGCGTCGTTCTCTTTCTGATTTAAGTTACCAGTAGTAAAGGTTATATACTTTATTACTGGCATTTAATTTAGATGGTGTAACGGGCGCAGTCCAAAGATCCACCCTCCATAAACAAATTTAGATTGACCCGCTTTTAGTAATATGAAAAGTACGTAAAAATAAAGTAAGTAGAAGAAAAACATTGCAATGGATAGCAAGGAAAAACATGTAAAATTTTTGTTTGAGTTTCAATAATGATAAAACCAGATAGAGATACCGAACATTTTATTTGAAAGCTTTTTAAAATAAAATTTAAAATCCGCCATTGTAATAGCTCTAGAAAATCAAAAATAAAAAATACGAACAGAAAAAAAAATTTATTTTAATATGTTCTAACAATCATTTTAAAAGAAAAGGAAAGTTTTTTAAAGTTGTGCTATTAAATGTTAATTTTCTTTTAAGTAATCGTTAAATGGTAAGTTTCATATTCAATTATGATATACAAGAGATATTCAAATTCTTTCAAATTAATTCGAAGAGGGTACCAACGTGCAGTGCTGTTCTTAATGAAAACGAAGATGATGAAATGTTTATTACTGATTATTTTCGTTCAAAACTGCGTACAACAATTTTATAAATATTTATAATATTTAATTTGGGTGCACTCAGTTTAGTATTACATTGGTGGCGACATTGGTTTTTTATGCACGCACTCCTTTAGTCAATCAGATAAAACAGAAAAAGTATTGGTAAGAGAACTTTTTGATGGAAAACGTTCTGTTTATTATGTTAAAGAAAATATAAATTTAAATCAAGGAGTTGTGTTCTTTGTTCATTTGAGTCTGTCTGCTTGTGAAATTTTTGCGAGCAATACAGAGTTTGTACGAACTCAAAGGCTGTAGCCAGTCGGAAATTTGAAATCTCTAGGCACGCAATTTCTTCAATGTACCTGATAATGATTCCACTATCAAGAATGCATTACAAGTACGAGAGAGCACTAGTGTTACAACTTAAGGATGAAAAATTGGTCATGTAAAAGCGATTATATAGAACAAAAAAAAACTATTTCATCAGATATGGACAACCATATTTGAAGATTTAAAAAAAAGGGTGATGGAACATCTTAATAAATAATTATTGAAAGATGTGCCAATAAAGCCCGTAGCCAAGCAAGATCCATACTTATATATTCTTAATACCAAAAACAAAACGAACCGTCCAATTAAAGGGCATCTTAATTAAATTCAATATTCTCTATAGTACACCCCGATTAGACAACAATAAATAGCAGCTGAGATACTTGCTTGGACAAAATGTTGTAACGACCGTCCCTATTTCAATTCTTACTCTAAAAAAGTTAATCTAAGGTATAAACATTCGAAAAATGCTGTAATTCAATTTATAATTTTTTTTTATTTTCTTTAATAAAAATTACGTTATACATAAATGTTTATATCATCATTAAGTTGTTACCCCACATTTTATAACCTATTTAGGTTATAAAATGTGAGGTAACAACTCAATAAACTTGCAATTGCATATGAGCATACAATAAATTATGTAACCAAATCTATGAGCTCACCAAAATAATGTTTAAAGTATTGTATAAAAAATGTTTAAAAATTTGTTGATTGACTTGTTGCACTCATATATGTATCTTTGTTTCGCATATTCACATATCCTGTTTTTGTAGCATATTGTTATAATATGCAATATAGGGTTAATTATTAAATATTGTAAAACAGGTTTTTATTATTAAGCTTTGTGCTCATATAAAGATTAACAGAAATAAACCAGCATTCTAATTATAATCATCAACCAATGTGTTTGAATTTATTACATGGCGCTGAGGACAAAGAACAAAAAATTAAAACAAAAAAAATATTATTTCAAATATATAAATGTGATATAGATATATAAATAATTTATAGTGATCGGTAAATAATATAATCATAAATTTCTTGTTATTTTTATATGCAAAGTGATGCATTTAAATTTAAACTAAATAAATTTTGATGTATGTTGATATGCAAAGAAAAAAATTAATTAAAAACGGTAAAACAAAAAAAAAGAAGCAAAAACTTATACTTAAGGTTTAAAAAAAGATTACATGAACAAATAAATATGTATATAGAAAATTATAATTTGTGAATTTTGTGATTATCAATGAAGTTATGAATGCTATTTTGTTATGTGTTTAAATGGTTGTGGTGATAAAAAAGAAGCTCAAAATTGAAAAGAAAGCACGCGGCCGACCGCCGAAATATAGACATCATACAGTCGAAAAAATTATTAAAACAATGGATTGGGTGAAAAAGTTGGAAAACCTTGATATGAATGGAAATATTAGTGAAAATTAGAGAGTTTTTCGCCAAAACTTTGATATATTTGCTACTGCAATTGAAATTGATAAGAAAACGGATGCAGTTCAGGTCGCCATATTTTTGAATTCAATTGGTAACGATGCCGTGGAAATGTTTAATACATTCAACCTAGATGAAGTTAAAAAATGCTTAAAAGAAGTTATTGCAGCGTTTTAACATTTTTGTGCTCCTAAATTTAATGAAGTACCTACATGTAAGCTATGTATTTCACACTCGAAATAAATCACCGGAGGAATCATTTGATAATTTCTTCATTGACATTAAAAAATTAGTGCGAACTTGTGGATTTGGTACACAAGAGGAAAGAATGTTGCGGGACCGTATTGTTATTGGAATTAATGACAAAAATTTACAAAAAAAATTATTAGAAACATCAGAATTAAACCTGGCAAGAGCGGTCGAGTAATGCCGAGCATCCGAAATTGTAAAACAACAAGTAGCAGATATGCAACAGCCTCATTCATCATTGGATATATTAAAAGCTAATAGGTATAAGTTTAATTTAAATACTAATCCTATCAGTAATAATCAAAATTCAAATTTTTATTCAAGAAATATAAGTAATTCTAATTGTGAAAGCTCACATACAAATAATTATAATCCAAATAAAAATAATCCTTATAGTAGTTATTCTAATAATTATTCTAACAATTTTAGGAAAAATACGAATTACAGTAAATTTAATTCTGGCAACTCTGGAAATGCACAACCTAATTTCTCTACAAATAATGGATGTAAATGTTGCTTGCGGTATCATATTCCGAGAAATTGTCCTGCATATGGCAGACAATGTAACAATTGTGGAAAACTGAATCATTTTGCTGAGGCATGTGGAACAAAAAAGGTACGTGAAATTAGGTATAATGATGAAGAATTTTTTATTGACATGGTAGTGCATGATGATCAGTGTCACAAAAGTTCATGGTACCAAGTAATAAGAGTGCATGATCAATTAGTTAGGTTTAAGTTGGATACAGGGGCAGATGTGAATATACTGCCAAGCAGAGTTGCTAAGAAATTAAAAAATGTTGAAATGGAACGAACGTGTCCAGTTTTAGAAGCGTATGGAGGAACTAAAATTTCAACAATAAGAATAATAAACACGGTGTATATGGCTAAAAATGTTATATCATTTCAAAAAATTGTTGTTGTTGATTCAGATTCAATACCCATATTGGGATTAAAAGGATGCACTGACCTAAATTTAATAAATAGAGTATAAGCATTTGATATCAGTGAAAAGGATAAATTTTTTATAAAACATTCAGATTTGTTTGATGGAATAGGGTGTTTTATTAAGGAATACAATATTGAATTAAGAGATAATGTAGAGCCGACTGTTAAACCAGCTAGAAGAATACCAGTTTCTCTACAGGAGCCATTAAAAAAAGAATTAGCAGATTTAGTGGCGAAAGAAATAATAGAAAAGGTAGATGAAGCGACAGATTGGGTCTCGAATTTGGTTATTGTAGAAAAGAAAAACAAATCACTAAGATTATGTTAAGATCCGAATGATCTCAATAGCGCAATTAAACAAGAAAATTATTTGATACCCTCCTTCGATGAAATTTTGTCAAAATTAGCCAACATGAAAATTTTTTCGGTACTTGATTTGAAAAACGGATACTGGCAGATTCAGTCAAATACAAAATCAAGTAAACTATGCACTTTTAGCACACCGGTTGGTTGCTATCGTTTTAAAAGACTACCTTTTGAAGTGAAAAGTGCTCCAGAAATCTTTCAGAAATATAATGAAAGAACATTTGAGAATATACCAGGTGTAATCGTTTATTAAGACGACATATTAATAGCAGCTAAGTCGATAGAGGAACATGATTAAATAATGATGGCAAAAGTTATTGAGCGTGCTAGAAAATTGAATATTAAATTTAACAAAGATAAATTTCAGTATAAGGTTAATGCTGTAGAATATTTAGGACATATAATTTCTGAAAAGGGTGTTTCCTTTGATCCGAAAAGGATGATAGCAATAGAAAAAGTTAGTAGTCCGAAAACAAAAGGGGTTCTTCAAAAACTATCAGGTATGATAAATTATCTAAGAAATTTTGTTTCAAATTTATTTGAGATTTCTAAACCACTAAGAGATCTGTTAAAAAATTCATTCAAAATGCTTGGAAAATATTAAGGAAGCAATTGTAAAACCTCCAATGCTGAAAGTATTTGACCCTGAAATACCGCTTTCAATTCAGGCAGATGCATCAAAAAATGGATTAGGATGCTGCCTTATGCAAAATACGAGACCTCTTTCATTTGTCTCTCGTAGCCTTTCGGAAACTGAACAAAAATATTCGCAAATTGAGAAAGAATTTCTAGCAATAATATTTGCGTGTAACAAATTCCATAAATATTTTTATGGTCGAAAAATAACGGTCATCACTGACCATAAACCATTATTGGGTATAGTGTCGAAGGAGTTTCATAAAATTGCAAGCCCACGGTTGCAAAGGATGAAGTTGAGAATTTTAAACTATGATATAAATTTAACATATGTTCCAGGCAAATTTTTACATGTAGCAGATTTGCTCTCGAGGTATTATAACACAGAAGATTTTTCACCAGAAATCAAAGATTCAAATGAAATAATTCACACAATTAATATGAGTGATGAAAAAAAAAATAAATTTAAGGAAGAAATAGATAAGGATGAAAGCCTGAAAATTTTAAAATCTGTTATTTTGGAAGGGTGGCCGAAAAATAAAAATAAACTAGATAGCAATATTAAAATGTATAGGAAATTTAAAGACGATTTGTTTGTTGAAGAAGGCTTACTTTTTTTAAATGAAAGAGTACTTGTTCCGATTAGTTTAAGAAAAGACTTGCTAAATATTTTGCATCAGTCTCACATGGGTAACGAAAAAACAAAATTAAGAGCACGCAGTGTGCTATATTGAAAACGAAATTTAAAATTTAAAAAATATATTATAAAATAAACATAGTCATTGGATCCAAATTCGGTGTCAAATTATTAAAATTCAAAATGGCGGCACCAATATGGCGACCAATATTTTTTAAATTGAAGATTTTTGAAAATCGATTCGTAGTTTAGGTAAAATTTTAAGTTAAAATTTTTATGTGCAAAATTTCGCTACCTGGATCTATTTACGAGACAAAAAATCATAAAGTTTTAGAACTACGTCAAAACCTAGTTTTTTTTACATTCATCGCCCTCTAGCGCTCACATCGAAACAATTTCCATCGCTCGTTAAAATTTTTTTGAAAGTGCATATTTTAAACTAAATTAAATAAAATAATAATTAATAAAAACCGTGTCATACATTCCGAAAAAATAATTTTAAACTTTAAAACCTTAAAATAAGAGAGAAAACTACCCTCAAAAATGTTTTAAATATTTTTATCGTATTTACGGAAAAGAAAACTAACGTATACTAATACTTTTTTAAGAAATTTTTAAAAGCATTAAATTGCCTACAAAATGGAGACGTTTGACGTTCAAGAAAACATTTCAAATTTGTGACCGCCACTGACGGCAAAGGGGTTCCAAAAAGGGGTTCCAAAAAACCTAAAACCTAAAAACCCGTACCAAAAAATCTAAAAGGATTCCGAAATCGTTTTCTAATGGTGGACTATCAATCCCCAAAATTTGAACAAAAACAAATTTTTGGTTGTTCCCGTTCACGTGGAATGCCCCATATACTTAGATTATAAAATATACAGGATAAGTAATATTTGTATATCTACACTATAAAACTATAAAAAAAATTGAAGCTATTTTTTAAATTCAAATTTTGCATTGAAAATAATTTCTACAAAAGAAAAGGCTCCTGTAAAAATAAATACAAAAATACAGGGTCCCATGCAGCATTTTTATCTCTTTCCATTTATAGAAAAAAAATATATTATTATTCTTCTTGTAATGAAGCGCTTTCTCATTGGCGAACCAATGAGAAGGACATAGCAGGAAGCGTACCTAGCGAGATTGATTTTCAAGCCCCAAACTAGCTTCAGCCCATGGGAACGATAAAGTAACCCTGCTACTTCAGCACAAATACAGACATGTACGCTATTCACGAGAATTTGCAGAAATGGACAGAAATACAAGTGGAAAAACGGAGACTCTGGCGACCCCTGTTGCGAAAGACCCACGATCAACACGTCCAACCCCCACGTTCGCTCACATACGCCCGCACACACACCCACACACACACACACACACACATTCACACCCCCTTATCATTAAGACCTAATTAATAAGGTAAATTTACTCACCCCATGATTAAACCCCGTCCTCCTATTCTGCTTCCATCAGCCCTCCATCCGCACGTGGATCACGTTAGGAATCTCTCGAAATTATTTTATATGGTAACAATGTTGAATGAAGTTGCACGTACAAACGTGGTACGAAATGTTAAGTAGAAACGTTATGTATATTCGTAAAATTTTGTTGAATCGAAAAAATATTGTAATTGATGTAAAATTTTGTTGAATCAACAATGGTAAGTAGAAACGTTATATAACTTTGTAAAATTTTGTTGGATCAAAAATGATGTAATTGATGTAAAATATTGTTGAATCAAAAACAAGTAGGAACGTTATATAAATTTGTAGAATTTCGTTGAATCAAAAAATGTTGTAATTGATGCAAAATATCGTTGAATCAAAAAATGTTGTAATTGAGGCAAAATATCGTTGAATCAAAAATGATAGGTAGAAACGTTATATAAATTTTGTAAAATTTTGTTGAATCAAAAAATATTGTAAGTGATGCAAAATATCGTTGAATCAAAAAAAATGTTGTAATTGATGCCAAATATCGTTGAATCAAAATTGATAGGTAGAAACGTTATATGAATTTTGTAAAATTTGGTTGAATTAAAAATGATGTAATTGAGATAAAATGTTTGTTGAATCAAAAATATTGTAATTGATGTAAAGTTTTGTTGAATCAAAAATATTGTAATTGATGTATACTTTTGTTGAATCAAAAATGATGGAATTGACGTAAAATATGGTTGAATCAAAAATGATACGTAGAAACGTTATATAAATTTTGTAAAATTTTGTTGAATCAAAAAATATTGTAAGTGATGCAAAATATCGTTGAATCAAAAAAAAATGTTGTAATTGATGCCAAATATCGTTGAATCAAAAATGATACGTAGAAACGTTAATAAAAAAATTGGTAATCACCAGCGTGGAAGAAATTTGTTACCAAAATTATTGAATGAATTCGTTATCAAAGCTGACATTGATGATAGACATATGGTGTCAAGATGTGCTGTGAAACTTGATAATGATAACACCAATATGAGATACAACCTCGTTGTACAACTGGCCAATGATGATTTAAGTTGGATGAAAATATGTGTATAAACCTTGATATGATACTATAAAAGTTGTGTCCAACTTTGTTGTAAAGGTTGACAATGATGATATCAGTTGGATGCAAATACGTTGTATGATCTTTGGTATGATATTGTAGAACGTTGCGCTGCACAATTATTTCACCTCCCAGACGGATATTTTAACGATGATAAAAAAAACTCGGGCGATATAGATATAATTTTCTTTAATTTATAACTCGGAACATCTACAATACTTAGGTGTAGTTAATTGTTAAATTCTATGATCTATTTTTGAGACAGAGTGTCATTATATCTATATATATATATATATCAAATATCAATATGTATAACAATTAGTTGGATGAAATTCAGGATTGCATCGTAATTAATTTACGTTGGATAAGCCACTCGTTCTTATAAATTTTACCATAAATTAGGTTGAACTGAAAACCATTCAACTTCGGTGGGTATATATTATTCCTTAGTTCACAATTTATAACCAAGATTATGCGTACCAAACAGTTATAAATAATTGGAGATCAATTACACTAAATAATTACCGCACAGAAAAGATAAAAAAAACAAATTCGAATGTTCTCGTTTTGTCGTCTACTGACATGCAATAAATAGACAGAGCTTCAAGGTCTCTTACTTAACGGCACTAACATGCAGCATAGTGTTTTATTTGGTTTAAATCTCGTTTTGCTAATCGCCACGACGATACCAGAATCATACTGTAACTCTTTAGGGCTCATAAAACACTTTCTCCATCAACACAAATGCATTTACTTTAATTTTACCGTCACACCCAAAAACAAATGACTTCATTAACTTTATTTTTACGGATTAAAAGAATAATTTTTGTATGAACATTCGACTATCAATAAATAGACAATAAGAAATAATGTTACTGAACACGGAACAAACTTAGAGATCAAATTTATAATTTTACTATCGACTTGGCTTTGATTTTTATAACTCAAAACACAGTTAAGTCCAAACTGGATTTTCTACTTACACGGGCACATGATAAAATTCACATAACATCTCGTCCAGTAATAACGACGGAAATACAAACACTATCGCACTGACTACGGCACAAACATATAAATTATTCTTTTTTTTATTATATTATTATATTATTACTTGAATAAAGAGAAACCGTATTCAAACATTTAATTCACTTTATCAACTCGACCGTATTTTTCATGTAACTCTTCACGAACTGTCAGACATCAAACACAAGAATTCAAAAGTAATAGATTTGAAAGAGTACTATGTGAATCGCTAAATTGAACTAAGCGAGAGAATAAGTTACCGTGCTCATTATATAGTCAAATTTTTAATCTCGCAGTAACTCGAATAAGGTATTTAGATGGGAGATAATTAATTTACATCAGATTTTCAAATTATTGGGAACTTATTATAGTTCACAAAACCGTTTGCTATTTGATAATATTGTACGAGAATAAGGTTGGGATACCGAATATTTCTGACACATCCATAATATTTATAATTGAATCCAAAATGAATTAAATGCAGATGCGATCAATGTTATGATGTTTGGACATTTATTAAACTACACCCTACTATATCAGCACAGTGAAGTTCAGTTTAATAACGGAAGGATTGTTTAAAGCAAAATACTCATACAAAGATAAATCAAATGTTTAACAAAGCAAAAATAGTAATTCGATGTATGTTGACGATTGGAAACAAAATACACGTAGCTGTTATGAGGTTTTGAGAATTTCGTTATTTCATTACGGTTGGTGTTTTGAAACAAAAAAGTTCAAACTCAAGCAGTAAGGCGAGAACAATCAAATGGAAGTATAACGCGCGTCAATTTTAGTGCGTTGTAAGATTAAATTCTGATTAATTTTTTTGTGATTATACGGATGATGATTAAGGAAAATTAATAATTAATTCAAATTAACCAATATTGTGTTATATTAATGAATAAATAATTCAAGGTAATTAGTGTAATTTTCTTTCTCCCATACGTTTGTCCGGCTTTTGCAGATTTAGTAGATTTTGAGAAATATAAGGAAACTATGGGTTAAGGAAACTACATGAAATATGACTATTGATGACGAGGGGATGAGAATCTATTACAAGTGGTACAGATTAATATAAGGAACAACAACTAAGGAAACTGCGACTGTAATACACTGCGTTCTGACATTATGCCAGACTATCCATTACATTCTATTGCCAGAAAGAAGTAACTGCCAAATAATATATATTTCATTTTAATTTCATTCTAAATTAAAACAAAACCTGAAACAGTAAACCATATAAACAATATCCATTTCATTTTAAATTTAGTTTATATGAAAACAAAACCAAAGCGTACATGATAAAATTTTAGTTAGGATCAAATTTTCAGTTTTAATATTATCAGTTTTATTTTAATCGAAATACTTTTGACAAACATAAAATAAAATTGAATAAGGTTGGTCATTCTCCAATCGGTAAAAATGTTAAATACAAAATTTCTACATAAGTCTGTTATTTTGTAAGCATATTTGGTCAAGCAAGGGAAAACCTCGATGATATTTAAATTTCTAGGCTACTGTGTTTTTTCAGTGCAAATACTATCACGTTAAAATCGCACACTACTTTATGTAAATAAAAATAAGTTCAACGTAAAAAGATATTACTTATCCTGTGTATTTTATAATCTAAGCCCATATATTAAAAACGAATAAAAAATATAGAAATTCTCGTTGATAAAAACATCCATCATCGATCGATAGATTATTGTGTAAATTTTCACCAAAGAGTCAAGTTGTGTTTTAATTTACGTTTTTTTTAAATCAATTCTTCAAATGTACTAATGTATTTGTGGGATTGCTGCAGGCAATCAAACTTTCTACTTGATTAAACCTCTACCTGGAGTTCGGACCATCGTATATGTCAACTAAAACCAAAATCAAGTTATATAAAACAATAATTAGACTGGTTGTAATGTATGGGTCACAAACGTGGAATTGCATTTATCTGTATTTTGCCGTAAAATCCAACGATTAATTTTGGCCCACTTAAGACAGACTATGGATAGTATAGAACCCGATATAAATTTGAAATTAGAAACCTTCTTGGTCCTGATATAATAGGTTGTACCTGTTTCAATAGGATTGCTTGATTTGGGCATGTTCTACGAGCCGTTTTACGGTCGGTAATGATTAAAAAAATGTAAGTTTGTTCCTCAGGGGGTGGAGACCGCTAGCAAGACGACTAAATTTCGATCGGAAATAGAAAATATTTTTTAGTGTATCATTGGCAAATAAAGCAACACCACTGGCCCATCTAAGGAGATAATCATGGTGTTTGAAGCATTAACCATCAGCTACAACAGCCAATTTTGAAATTTATGATTTAAGCCGAATTCTCAGAGACACATACCAAGTGCAGGTAGTTCATGATATAATAGACCTTATCTCTTCAAATTTACAGGAGATAGGATTTGGTTTCAAACTCTTGGGGTTGAAAGGGCCAATATTAAAAAACTTACGATACCACTAATAGTGCTAGATAAAATAGAATTTTATTTTATTTTATCTATTTTATAATATTTTGCTAACGAGGGATATATGTCAGTGTAAAACCAATTGAGAAGCAAAATCTGTTACAGGTTTAGGGGAGGAATGGGACAAAAAAGAAAAGGGATTGTGAATAGAGGGATGAGGAAACAATATTGCACTAAAACAAAATGCTCAAGGACGTAATAGTTAAAATATGGAGGGGCTGAAATCTCACAGCTCTGAGATATCAAAACTTCGGTCTGGGTTAAGGATTTTGATATACTTTTCGGCAAAAAACTTTTATGAGGACATGGTTTTTAGTTTTGGGCAACGATGTCTATCAAACATAACTCTTTGTTAAAGTACAAGTATTTTTTATCTCTGTTTAAAAATTTTATACAAAACTAACACGAAACATCAATACGTTGCCGGAAAATTATACTCAAAATTCCAAAAATATTGTTAAATTAAATAAAATCAAACTTTTTCAAAATTCCAAAAATTAGAATAAAATCAAATATTTAAATTTTTTCTAAATTCCAATAATATTTCAAAAATTCTTAAAAATTCAAACTTTTTCCAAAATTCTAAAAATATTCCAAAAATTATAATAATATCAAAAATTTAAAATTTTTCATAATTCTAAAAATATTTCAAAAATTCTTACAAAATCAAAAATTAAAACTTTTTCCGAAATTCTAAAAATATTGCAAAAATTATTACAAAATCAAAAATACAAACTTTTTCAAAATTCCAAAAATATTTCAAAAACTATAACAAATTCAAAAATTTCCATGTCCAATTTCATTTTAAATTACATATACCTCATAAAAACAGCTACATTTGAAAAAAATTGGCTAAAAAATTAAATGAAATCATTTTTTGACACACTTGACATTATTTTTTGACAAACTTATAATGCCATAATTCTCTACAATAATAATAAAATATCATGTCATACGAACTATTAATTTTATTTTTTTCTAAAAAAATTGGGTAAAAAATAAATAAAAACCTTTCTTTTGAGACACTTGACAACATTTTTTGACAAACTTATAATGTGCCATAATTCTCAATAATAATAATAAAATTTCATTTCAAACAAACAATTTTGTTTTTTTCCAAAAAATTAGGTAAAAAACCAAATAAAAATCTTTTGACAAACTTGACAACATTTTTTTGACAAACTTATAATTCCATAATTCTCAATAATAATAATAAAGTTTCATTTCAAACGAACAATTTTATTTTTTTCCAAAAAATTGTTTAAAAATATAAATAAAATTCTTTTTTTTGACACACTTGACAACATTTTTTTGACAAACTTATAATGCCATAATTCTCAATAATAATAATAAAACTTCATTTCAAACAAACAATCAATTTTATTTTTTTTTCCAAAAAATTAGGTAAAAAAATAAATAAAAATCTTTCTTTTGACACACTTGACAACATTTTTTTAACAAACTTATAATGCAATAATCTATTTTTTGATCTCACATACCAATCCCGACCTTCAAGATTTCTCCAAATCTAATGTTCCTACTCGTAATCACTCAAAATGAACGTATTTTAAGCCAAAAATATGAACATTTGCTATTTTTGACAAAAATAATGATTTTTTTGACACACTTCCGGTACAGTTATCGAACACAGCGTCCTTTCGGACCTGTCCCTTGTGAAAACCCATTTTTAGAAAAAAAAATTTTGAAATCCCTTCAGCCGTTTTCCCTGCAGTGTAGGTAATGACGGCGTCCGGTCGGCCGGCCGGCCGACAGACAGACACACATTTTTTTTTGCTTTTTTAGAATCAGTGGTCCTAAAACGTCGAGCAATGCCAAAAAAGTGGGGGTAAGAATTTCACTTTGAGCTCATGAATGTAATACTTAGGCCTTTCAGACCGAAGTAATAAAAATAAGATAAAAATTCAAAATCAAATCAATTTTGTTTATTTTTTTATTTTTTGAGTGAATTATTTTTGATGTTAGTGTGAGTAACGTAACTACAAAAAATCATATATTAAAATGGATAATTCACGTCACTACGAAAATGTTTTACGTCACTCCGAAAATGTTTTCCATATAACACAAATTTGCTTACAGAATTCACCCCAAAAAGATAAAATTTGAGCGAAAATCTATGAAACTATGAAATTTCACTGTCATCCTGAGAGGCTTAGTAAATGTATCTGCACAGCAAACAAAATATCTAGAAATAATTCCCGATAGCAAATTCATATGGAGAAGAATAAAGTCATAGGAGTTCTGATGATGTGCGGAAACTTTTATGGTTAAACATGGCGGAACAGTCCAGCTATCTTAAGGTGGATATATATCATGATAGAAAGACTAGCATCCATGTTTAAAAAACTGGCATGGAACAGAATAAAACAGTTTAACTCTGGAATGAACAAGTTGGGAAATTAGAGACATCTGCCAAACAGTGACAATGGGAACATGTTCCACCGCAGCAATGAAAACACTGATAGAAATTCCTTACATTCCTAGAAGATGGTTAAATAAATAAAGTAAAAATACGTGCAGGAGTCATTCGAGCAAGAACCAAAAACTTTAGAAAAATGGGGACGTCTTCGAGGCTGAAATTTGCAAAGCCAAAAAATACATAAATTTTATCTTTAGAGCTAATTATTGAAACAAGAAGATTGGCATTTTGTCGGACAGCTAAGCAGAAATACTGGAACTAAACGTATACTATACACCATTACATCCAAAATAATTTGAGACTATATGGAAAAGCACGTCAGGCTTAGTGCTGTTAGAAAATTTAACAGTTTATTGTATACTTGCGGTCATTGAAGTATCGCAGGTAATGAAGAAATAAAACCTTTTCTCGGTACGGAACGATTTTGTGGACTAGGGACTAAATTAATTCAAGAATGAGGGATTAAATTTTGACGGAATAGTTTAAGACCTGCCACAAGCTTCAGACAGTAAAGGGATTAATTGGTTTGTTCAATCAATAGAGATCATGTAATGTGTGTTAAAATAGAAAACTTTTTTTTCCGAAATAATTTTTTTATCAGTAACGATCTCTATATGGGTAATGTAAAACTAAAACATTGTTCAACCAAAACTTTTCCAAAATGATAAATTTCTATAATTTCTCCTTTAATAAGAAATTTCAACTAATTTACAATGTCCACTACAAATTAAAAATATTTACATATTATGAATTATGAACTTAAAAGATAAATCAAAAAACCTACTCACTTTGAATTTTCAAATTTAAAATAATGTCAGATTTGATGAAAACTCACCTAAAACAATAAAAAAATACATTTGATATAATTCAATATATGTGTAATGGTATAAATAAATAATATTTGAAAATTTTCAACACACGAAAGGTTTGATCCACATTAAAATCTTTAACAAATATATAAAGAAACCCGGAAGAACCTATATAAATTATTAATATACCGAATTAAAATCACCACTCCTGCCTGCATTATTATTAAAAAAACAACATATTTCAAATAGTTCTTATTATATTGTTTCTATTTCGTTAACTATCGAGAGCATCTAACGTCACAGTTGGAGATCGATTATAAATAGTCGAACCTTAAAGTATTATTTCAACAGAACAACAAATATTATAACTTATGAGCATAAAAAGAAAACACATAATTGCTTATTACAGTAATATCTCTTTATCCATAATAATAATAATAATATCAGTTTTCACATTATTTTAACACAAAATAAAACAAAAAATTAAACCAATAATTGTTGAATTATACGAAAAAAAAATTATACATAATCCTCAGGTGTTAAACACCCACTGATATTCAATCAAAATTATTATTTATGAAAACGAAATAGAAAATATATATATATATGTTTTCTCAATCAATTTTTATAGTTTATTATAGCAACCATAAAAAATACTATAAAATACTCATGTTGTGATTTTCATTTATTTTTCTTTTAAATTACGATGATCGCGAAAATAAAAACAATTTTCCTAACAAAGGTTATAAATTGGATTGGTTTCAAAAATGGTTTTAAGATTTATTGGAAAATTATTTATGTTTTTCTTTTGGAAGAACAAAAAAAAATAAAAGGATTTTCACTTTAATAAATTTTTTTTCTGTTGAGTTATCATTTTTTTTTTCTTTTTATTTATTTATTTGTTTTTGTGTTTTTCGAAAAAAATAATATAAATTAATTTTATAAAATAAATATTATATATATAAAAAGAAAGGCGATTTGAAATAATTTATTTCTTGGTTTCTAAGAATAAAAAAAAAATGAACAGATTTAATGGAAAATTATTCCAAAAAAAATGAAATATGTTTAGATTGTGATATGGGGTGAATCGTGATTGGTTCAAACGTATATATATAAAATGTAACATTTCCATTAAAAATCATTTCACAACATTCAATTAAAAATCAAAACGAAAATGGAAGTTGGATTAGATTGTGACATGAACGTTATATTTTATTAATCATTTTCCTCAGTTCAATAGATTTTAACGATCAATCGTGATATATTTAAGAGAAAATGGAAAAAATATTGGAAAAAAATTTTCCAAAAGCATAAATTTTGTAAATTGTTTATCGGTGAACGGTTCAAAAGGTTTTACTATATTTACGAGCAAGCGTTTTGTGAAATGTGTACGTTAGGTTTAAAGTGTAAAATGAGCTTAATTGAACAATGGGTCTATAAAAATTTAATTTATTTATGAGAAATGAAAGATTTTGATTAGTTTCCCCAAACAACACTAATTAAAAATAGTATACTACTACTATAATCAAATCATAAGAAATTTACAAACCTACCGCCCACCTAAATTATCTACCGAAAATAATCTTGTATCAATTTCATTTTCTTTTCTATTTTATCTCATTTATTTTTTCTAGCTAATAAATCTTTCAAAAAAATTTATATAAGATATAAACCTTCGATTTCTCAAGAGAACATAACCAAACAATACGAAATACAAATTCTAATATAAAAGAAGGATGTATAGGGAGGTTTGAATTTCAAATCATTTTCTATTATATTATTCCAAAACAAAAAAATGGTAAAAGTAATTTTTTTTAAATGGAAAATTGTCAATAAAGCTATTTTCGTTGAAAACAGAAAAGAACCCCACGAAAATATATAAATTCGCGGTATCAACAAAACAACATTAAGGAATGAATGATGAATCGTTTGATGATGATCATGATTATACTTTTTCCAATGATGATAAAATAGTAATTTATTTTAATTTATTTATACTTTAACCAATCGTGAAATTAGATTTTCTGTTTTTTTTGTTGTTATCTTGAGTTATGTTCACGATGGTTGTGAAATGGTGTTACCCTTATATATTTTTCTTTTGGTGGCTGCAAATATTTATTCATTCCGCCGTTTCTCTACATATTACCAGTATATTAATTTAATTCAATAATCTTGTTTATTTTCCAATTGCAAAATAAAAAAAAAAGTTATATAAGGAATCGATATAAGGAGATACTCGACATGTAACTGGTTTTTATAATTGGTTCAAATCAACTTAAATGGAAAATAAATGTTGGAATAATGTAACAAAACATTTGCCATCATAATTCAATTCAATTGAAAAGAATAAATATATAAATTTTTTGTTTTATTTATTTAAAATACATTATTCATATGATTTGTTGATAAAAATAATAAAGTAAAAAAAAATTGATTACTATTCTGAATTGCAACATATCGGCAGCATTATAAAAACTATTGTTTGTTTGTTTCTTGTTTCAATTCAAATAAAACGAACTGAGAGATTCCGATCTCCATTTTTAAAAAGATGTAACAAAAAAAATTGTTTTAATTTAAAAAAATAAAAAACGTTAACTAAAAACTTGTACTTGTTCATTTTAGATATATTTTTTTTTATAAAATGTGCATAGAAATTACAATAACACAAACTCTACAAACAAGAAGAAAAATAATAAGAAATTAAATTAAAACGAAACATATATTCAGCAACAGAAAATGGCAACATGTTTGTAAAAAAAATACAAAATTTTATTTATCAACAAAAAAACATTAAACATGTTGAGAAAATATTAAAATAGAAAAATGGCAATTGAGGTAAATGTTGCAAATGTTTGTTTGGTTACAAAAGGTTAAACGAAAACGATTGTTGGTTGAAGGTTTTATATCATTTATGGTGTTGGATTTGGGTACGAACGCAGCTCTTTTCTGATGGTGTAGTGGTGCAACAGGAGTGTAGGTTCCATGCCACTGTATTTGTTTAAATATAAAATGCGCTTTGTAGTAGGAATTAAAATATATGTCAGAACAACTTTTAAGACCTAGATCCCACAACAACAAGAGTTCTAAAGTATTGATAGCTAAACAATTTATCCTACACGGAGAAAAAAAAGTGAGCGAAAATCATTCAAATTGAATAATTTTCAACAACATTTTTGAACCTAGCAAAAAAAAACTCTTAAAATAAACATTGTTCACAATGAACACTCACAAATAACAATATAAAATAAATACAATAATAAACAAACACAATAAAATATGACAAAGGATAGTATGTAAAATTTTATAAAAACTTGCAGCAATTGAGGGACGTACTGCACCTCTCAATCATTAAAGAGTCTCGTTTCTTCTTGCAAGCAATAGCGTGCCATCATCAAGGAAGACGTCATAACTGAGAATGAGAATCCAGCCGTTGACTGAATAGATTTTTTTTTTTTTTTTTTTTTAATTTTACTTTATTTATTTGGTTCTGGACATGTTATATATTATAACATTTGGTTTTTTCAGTCCATATGACCCTGAATAGATTTCATCCACTAGCACCCTTATGATACCACATTGTATAGTGGGCTCTCACTGCTGTTATCAGTGGTACACGATACTTCATGTAAACTCATATGCAATATCAGGGACTAGAAAACGCGGGGTTGTCATACCCATAAAAAAAAATAATTTACAAATCAATAAAAATAAAACTTTCCGCATGCTTTTGTATGCCCCACGCCCTCATTAATTCAACTATATTATTTTGTTGAATGAGGTTTTCTTCTAACAAACTTTTTTATTCGGTCATTTATTGTTTCAGTGGTTAATTGATAAAGAATTCGTTTAACATAGTTTGTAACAATTTCAGAATAATATCATATATTTTTGCACTCGTTCGAGTTTGAGTTCGAGTACCTGGTGCTCACCGGTGTTCTTGGTTAGAAAAACTAATGGCAAAGCAAGATTTT
The DNA here is from genome assembly GCA_963693315.1 of Diogma glabrata. NCBI lineage: Eukaryota > Metazoa > Arthropoda > Insecta > Diptera > Cylindrotomidae > Diogma > Diogma glabrata. The sequence goes on from OY856188.1 coordinate 210,325,918, forward strand.
GGCTTGATTCCTGAAGCCTAAGCAAACATAACTTTTATTCACCACCATCTATTATCGATATTAATATCGTTACTTTCTAATTAAAATTAAAATAACTTGGCTTTGATGAATCATTGAATAATTTAATGCAATTATCATAAAATTGTAATGCATGAATTGAGAAATATATCGTCGCCTTAATAATGAAATAACGTATGCCATATATACGTTGTTATTATATAATGGGTGCGCTGCATTCCCCATAAGGATGTCTATAGAGTGGCATTTTAACATTTTCCAATTATTTTATAACTGGGGGTGAAAATTAATATATAGTTAATTAACGTACATGCAAATTTGAATTTGGTTAAATATTGAAACAGCGTAAATGCATGTACGATATTCCAATTCCTACAGAATAATAACTTGGGTAAAATCATTGTCGTATATATTACATACATTACGATCGCCACACGAAATAGTAAATCTACAATATTGTATAAGCATCATTCATGACTACATGATAAACCGGTTCGTACAAATAAAAAATTGTAAGAATATCATGCGTTAGTTCAATAATAATTTATTTTAGGCTTAATCGTACTTTCATGCAAAATGAAATAACGGATATGAAATATGAAATAACGTATAAGGTACCTGATTGACTTTTCACCTCTTTTTAGGTAGAAAAGCGAGCAGGTACCAATGTGAAATTTTAATATGTTGTGAAGAAATTAGTCAAGATTAATTGGTAGAAATTTTTTTCCAATATCTTTATTCATTCAATAGTGCTGCCGAGTTTACGAAAATCAGAAAATCGAAAAATCTTTAAACCCAATTATCTCGAAACTACACTTTTGCGAATACGTTGTTTCATTATTAAAGCGACGATATAATTTATGAAATATTTCTTTAAATGAATTGACCAAAATCATCTAATCTTAAATAGTTTTTTTATTTTTATTATAATTTTATTATAATTTTATTATTTTTATCATAAGGTATAACTAAACTAAATGTTAGAAACATTTAAATATTTTATTAAAATGACAATTTTAGGAAAAATTTTTATGAATCATACATTTTCAACTCATTTAATTTAAATTAGATAAAAATCTAAAATTATCTTTTTTCTAACAAACATTTTTTATTCGTTTTAACGACCAACAAAAATCTGATCATTAGACATTTTCTTTTAAAATCTAAAAACAGACAATCAACATATTAATCATACCTTCATTCCGTAATGTCAAACAACTTAAGATCATTTCATAAATAATATCTGACTGTATACAACGGTGATGTAAAAATAATTATCATTCATGTAAAAATAAATTTGTTTTTTTGTTTATCTTTCATTCGAACTCAATTAACGGATCTTATATTTCAGTGTAATTTAATTGTTGCTTTATTTTATTTTTTTTAACGAGAAACAAATAAAGTTTTTTTTGTTGAACAGATAACGAAATAGAGCATATTGAATCTGCGCAGGTGCGTTGATGTTGGGTGATCTGAATAGGGCGATCCGATTTCTGTGTTTTAACTGAGATATTTTCGCAATATTAATAATTTATTAAATTTTGAAGTACCTTATTGTTATGATTTGATGGTGTGAGACGGGTTGTTTAAATAATTTTTCTCTCTCTGTTTCATTTTTTTTACGGTAGATTTTTAATGTATGGGATATTTGTTGTTGTTGAATTGAATAAGAAAACCAACGTGAAAGAGATAAATAGAAAGCCTTTTTAAAAGACCCAGTCATTGTGTTAAACGACATTGATTTAAATTTTAGTTAAGTTTTAGTTTGATATTGTGATATCAGTTAATTAATTTTTAATTAGTTTTTTTTGTCCAATGAACACTTATGGCATTAACATAAAAAAATATAAAATGTGCAATTTCTTTTAGTTTCGAACGAAATACAGTGAAACAGCGAATTTATAAATTTCTTGTTGGAATATATGCAGCACGAGTTTTGTAAATACCTCTTAAATGATCGTAACGTACTTATTTGAAACTAGTCATTGAACTTTTATCAGTTATGCTAATTGTAATACTTCTGAAAAATATCATTTTTGAGTAATTGAAAAAAATTTTGTGGGAACACCTTCAAACCTTGTCATCATTCCTGTTGATACTAAACGGACTAAATGATATTTTTTACTGGACAAAAGGATATACATATTTTCTGAGGCTGTGGGTCTTAAAATGATCAATTAAATTAAATTGATTTAGAGGTTTTCCTGTGCCAAAGGCCATGTGATAGATTTTTTTGAATAATTGTAATCCCGGATATAAACAGAAACTTGTTTCTAACACGTTCATTTGTTGTTTCAGTTCTTAATTGATAGACTTTCTTTAACATATTTTGTAAGCATTTAAAAATTATAGCTAGAAAATAATTTATTAATATCATATATTTGGCAGTCGTTCAAGGTATATTTATTTGATTTCCGCATTTGTCCCTCGGACCAAACTTATTTTTATTCAAAGCTAGGCATGTTTATTATTAATTATAATAAATTAGAAATTAACATCTCTTAATATCCAAAGATACCATGCCATCTATCTAGGAATTAATATCGATCGAGATTTATGAGGATTAAAGCTATCAAGGAAGCCCCATGAAGGTAAGCCAGAGAGGAGGAACTCTGTTGATGACTTTTATCATCTAGATTGGGTTTTCGACTAATATAGAGAGGGGAACCTAGATAAAGAAATGGTATAAAAGGTATTGAACTAAAACAGCACATGTTAATGTTGGAAAAAAAATAAGTTATAGAAACATCGATCTAGAGCAGTGAAAAACGGAGGAAAGAATTTCTTGTTAAAATTGTGTTTATATTGCCGCATGTGCGGCAAAAATTAAATAGAATTGCCGCTTTTAAACTGTTACGATTTTCGCAAAAGGACTGCATGAATCATACGAAATCTTTCTCCAAATAGTCATCAACAATATTAGAAAGCCAGAGGTTTAAGAAGAACTTAAGCAGAAACATCTTCGACAGTTACATGAGGAACCTCCAAGTGCAAATGTGGCTGCATCAATAACCTCTTCCTTCAGAGTAAATAAACCTGGACTTGCAGCAGACAATAGAAATGTAGCCGAAACATCACTTTTAACCATTATATAGTTGATGATTTGTAATACATCAATTATTTGCTAGATCAAACCAGGAACGATTTAATATTGAAAATGTTGAACGCTCTTACGTTCTCTTATCTAAATTTGATATATTACTGCTAGTTGTAATACAAAAGAAAAACAGATTCTTCAGACTCTTTTGGACTCATTCCAAAAATTTAAAAGTATTCGTTAGACCCTCTAAATGGCATTTGATTTTGATAGTTCTTCAACAGTGCTTTCTGTTAAAAGATTTGTTTTCCTGGTTGAACATTTTTATAAAGTCAATGGTCAACCGTATCTCACTAGAACCATTGGTTAATATAATATTCCATATCCTGAAAGGATTAGTGGGCGAATGGCATAGGACTTTCTTGGAAAAATATCCAATTTTCTTCTGGTAACTGCTTTATATAAAGGTTCCAAGACCGACGATTAGATTCCGAGCTCAGAAGTATAATGGAAGTAAAAAAACATAAACCTAAATAAACTTTTGTAAAATTTTATGAAGCATGGCATATTGTATTAATGGCATTGTCTCAAAAATTCAATGAACGTATGTCAGATGATGAATCACTTAGTGATTTGTGACATACCTCAATATGTAGTCAGGGCCGCAAATAGTTCTTGCTGATAAGGAAATCAGGTCAATTAGCGAATTAATGAAATCAAGTAGCAATTTGGCATACATTAAATGGGTGCGATTGTTTACTATGTTCCCAAGAAAACTCACCGTAACCGTTTTTGGCACGTAAATGAAATTAAACCAATCCATAATATTCAATCGATATCTCTAGATTTTCAAGTGGGTCCTAATCATGCTGTATTCACACTGTGCCATCATACTGTGTCGGCCACTATAGAGAATTTCATGTATAAAGAAATAGACCAAATAATCAAAACAGATGTTATAGAATAGAGTCAGAATACCTGGAGCTCACCGATAGTCTTGGCTAGAAAACGTAATGGTAAAAACAGACTTTATCTAGATTCTCGAAAACTAAGCAAGCTTAACTTCGGTTGCTATAAAGATAATCAAGATTCAGAATATAGTGGTAATGAAAGTTTTTCCTTTTGCCCATTTTCAATTAGTATACTTAATGTAAATATTTGGATAACAGATTTAAAAATACAGAAAATAAATAAAAAATAATAGTAAAAGTTTTGTACGAAACATTAAAACTACATAATTATGTGTAAAAAAATTACACATATAATTTCGTTGATAAAAACTAAATAAAATAAATCTACAATTTGTTTTATACTTTTTGACTCCAAATAAAGTGCTCTAGACTAAAGATCTTAGTTAAGTTTAAAACGTGTACTCAAAGGTACAAGCAACTAATTTTTCTTTTCCATTTATTCTAAGAACTGCACAAGAAATTGTAAATTGTTTTTGATATTAATCCATTCAAAATGCAACCAAAAATTACCATCAAGACTTAAAATTAAACACATTTCTGAAAAACAAATGTTAATCCAAAACAGAATTTTCCAAAAATACAAATACAAAAAACTTATACATATACAATTACAATAAAATTAAAATACAAAAATTAAAGCATGAATAAATTTTCAGAGAATAATAAAAACAAACAAAAGCTTTAAGTTTACGGGCTTAAGTACAAAAAAAACCTCAAAAAAAAGGAATTAAAGTTGTTTTGGAAGATTTTATTTTTAGGGAAAATTTAGTGCTAGGATCATTAGTTTGCTATATAAATAGAAATGAGCTTTCGATTATAGTATAATTAAAGCAGACATTTATTTTTCATCTAAATTTCATTTTGTGCCAAGAAAAAATTCACAAAAAAACCACATAATCCTTATCGATAAATCAAACCGAACATTAAAATAAAAACTTTATAGACTTTCATTGTAACACAAAAAAAAATACTTATTTCAATTTCTCAATACAATTTTCTTTTTGAAAAATTCGGAATAAAAATTCAAAAAAAGTTTGGAATCAATAAATTTGAAAATAAAGGAAGAATTGTATATTATAACGCCCTTCTCTATTCGCGATTTATAGATAACGGGTTTTATCCTTTTTTGTATTCTTGCTGTCTTTTTAAATGATAATTTTATGAACTAACAAAAAATACGAAAGACTCCTTTATTGAAGGAAATCGAATAAAAATTCTGTCGCGGATTATTATATAAGTAGAATTTTTAATATAAAACCATAAAATCGCATTAAATTGGAATGAAATTGCAATTTGGATTGAATTGTAATTTGAATTGCGTGTACGGGTACAATTTATTGAGAAAATAATATGTTAATTATATTCGATTTTGAAATAGATGGGATTGAATGTTAAGAGGGTGGTTTTATGGTACATTATATATTGTGAAAAAAATATACGGATGATTTATGCGTCTGAAGATAATTCCAAAATGGTAATCAAATACAAACATTTCAAATATGTTCTATAGCATAAATGGAATAACATTTCCTTTTTATAAAGTGGCCGGTTGAGTGTTTTTCGCTAGTGATTTTAATTTTTTTCAGCATAACCAGCAAAAATTATCACAATTCAATATTCAATAATCCCTAATTTATGCTATGACATCTTGAAAACAATAAATCATTTGAATAAAATGTAAACAGTTGTAACTATTATTTCAAAAATCCCATTCTATAATTTAGTAAATTTTAAATTTTCTCCCCCAATAATTTTCTATCAGTTAACAATAGTTTTAAACTATTATCATCAACAACCATCTTGTTATACATAATAGTTTTCCATATATATGCATATATGAATGAATGGTAATAGAAATACCATTGGCGACAATAATCGTAATAATATAATTGCATGAATAACTTAATTATTTTTTTATTGAATTATTAACTTGTATTCTTCAACTTAATATATGATAAGTAGCCTATTGAATAGTTAGTTAGTTGGAAAAAACTTTTCATAAACCAAAATTGACCAAAAACAATTTTAACTTTTGAACTTTTAATTAAATTTTAGTTTTAAAATTATTAGGGGAAAGTTGGTTAAAGAATTTTATATTTTTTAAGATTTTTGGATAACAAATTATGTTTGTGTTTGATGGGGTCAGAATTTTATATTTTATAAATATGTGTTATAGTCCCTGGGCCTTCACCTACATAATTTTGTGATTACCACATATTTTATACTTCTTGATGCACCTGTCCTTGACGAGCCCGAAAACATTTGTTCTGCGATTTTTTTCAAATCGGCCGCTTTTGCTTTTGGCAAGCTCCGAAAAATACCGATTGCCCGGGATCTTGTAAATTTTTGTTTTTTTTAACTATGGGGGTTGGAAATTTGATTTAGAACACGGACAAGCTTACCCTCGTATTCTAAAACAAATTTCCAACCTCCACAGTCAAAAAAAATAAATGCGGTAGCAAATTTACAAGATCGCAGGCAATCGTCATTTTTCGGAGCTTGCCGAACGCAAAAGCGGCCGATTTGAGAAAAATCATAGAACAAATGTTTTCAGGCTCGTCATAGGACAGACGCATCACGAAGTATAAAATATGTGGTAATCACAAAATTATGCAGGTGAAGGCCCAGGGACTATTAGAGTAAAATATGTAATGAAAACTCTGATATCCTTATACCTTTTCCAAATATAAAAGCTTTTACTCTCGTTAATTTGGAAAGAAAATAAAAACAATCAAATTATCTATCATATGTTTAACCAAGAGCAATATGATTAAGAAATTATAGTAGTTTACTACATAACATCGTTTGCACAAATCACGATTCATATAAGTATTCATTGTTCTTGATTTATTTCAATCATATCACCTAAAATTTATTTTTCCATACAAAACCAATTTCTCATAAATTTAATTTAATAACTCATTTTGTTCTTTGGTATATTTTCATAAATCATTTTAAATCATCGATGAGACAATATGTAAATTAAATTATGATTTATGATCGATTTTATTACTCTATAATAGTTATAAGAATAATTTATGGAAATATTACAATCAAAAGTGAACAATAATTCCATTAAATGTAAAGAAAATTTAAAACAAGGAATACAGAAGAATCATGATAGCACAAGCCAGACTGGTTGTAGTTTTATATTATCTATCGCTTATCAATCTTTCTCTCTTCTTCAAAGCTTTTTGTTTGCTTCACAAATCTCAAAGCAACCCCAATAATCTGTTTCCCAAATTACCTAAAGGTATATAAATTTAGTTTATATATATAATTCAAACAGACTACAACAATTATTATTTTCCAATTTTTATTTTTTTTTTCGTTGTTAAAATAAAATAAATAATTTTTCATCGAGATAATTTTTGAATTATTATTTTTAATTTTAAAATGAATAAAAATACAAAAAAAAATCTGTGTATTTTTTGGGAAAAATTGGAAAAGTTTAAAATCGAATATAAGAATTTATTGCTAAAATATTTGTTTGTTTTATATTTACAAAAAAAAAAATAGAAACCTTCCAAACAAAATAACAATAATAATAAAATTAAAAATTTGTTATTTTCTCTTAATAAAATACGATATATTTGTATACAAATAAATTTAGAAAAATTTGCTTCAGGTTTAAAACTGTCTATGATTTTAAGATTGTAAAGATGCGAACAATAAACACAGAAATAAACCACGGAAAAAGTGAACCAACGATTATTAAAAGTGTAACACTTTTCGCGTTCACAGAAAATTTTAACATATTTTAATATTAAGCCAGAAATTTTAAAATACTTTTTAACACAACATAATAATAAAATACAATAAAACAAATAATAATTCAGTATATTTATTATCGATAATAATTATAATAATAAATATAAGTTAACTATACATACGACATACAATACACTATGCAGTGTAGTTTTTGTTCGATAATTAACAAACACAAAAATTATTAAAATAAAAGAAGATAATTTTCGGTTTTTTTTTCAAGTAATAAAATGTGAAAAATTGTTGGAAAATTTTTTTTTGATAGAAAAATTGAGATAAGTTTTGTGGTTTTAATTGGAAATGTAGGAAAATGTTTATACTAAAATAAAGGTATATGTCAGATTTACATACATGTATATTGTATATGTTGCAGAAGTAAAACTTTGAAAACGAGGAAGCTAATGATGAACACGACTTGTTAATTGAATAATTTTTTGACTGATATACACATAATTGATAAACAATTACAAATAAGTCTAACACTGACTTTTATCTAACCATTAAAAAAACTAAATAAGCGGTCCATCTCGTTCTTTTAACAAGCATACTATAAAAATATGAAGTGATAAAGAATAAAAAAAAAAGGCAAAACTTCACAACACCAATAAAATTAAAACAATAAATTAAATTTTATTTTTAAATAATAAAACACACCTTCTTCTCTCTTTCTCTATATCTTTTAAATTTTATTTTTGTTACACTTCATTTTTTTTTGCCTAAAGAGAAGAGAGCCATAACGAATAATAGAGAAGAAATATACTTTATTTCTTCAAATAAAATTTATGGTATCTGGATATGTCGTGATAGTAATGACTTAAAATAATGTGTCGGATAGTGTAACGGTGAGATTTTTATATTTTCGAGAGAGTTGGTGATAGTTGGAACAAAGTTTATGGGATTAGTGTTGTTTGGTAGTCTTAATCGAAAGATGACAATTTATTCTGATATTGGATTTGAAAATAATTAATATGAAAATGTTATTTATGTGTATATTTGTGAGATTTTCATGGTTATAGCGTTGCTCATTATATAAAACTAAACCTGTTACTCGTCAGTTGTACTATTTTAAGTTTTCAAGAATTTATTGAAAATCACAAAAAATTGTATGGCATTAATGCCATTAAATTGCATTCCGTTATCGACGCATGAGCTTATACACTTGATTGAAGTAATACAAACACAACAAATTTTGTATATTGTTGGAAAAACTCATGCAACCATACCCTCTGAAAACATCCCCATATATATTATTTATTTATTTATTTAATAAATTCGAATCAACCAGGCTGAAAGCCATTAGGTTGTAAACTACTTACAAAACATAAAATTCTGACTCAGAAAACCTATCAAATCTTGAAAACTTCAATGATCAGAGCAGATCTTCATCAACTCCTAGCACAGCAGGTTCCAATGGGAAGTAGATAAGAAAAAAAACAAAAAAGGAAAAACAGTCTCATCCACCATTCACGATTACCAGAACGTACAACCGGATGGGCATCAGACCAACAGACACCAAAAGCACAGAACAATTAAATCTTTTGAAACCAAACGGAAGAAATTTATTATAAAGTCTAATAGAAAGAACACAAAAGAAGTTTCCTCAGGAGCGCAAATTGTGTCTGCGCAATAAGTCAAAAGAGAAGAATTTTAAACAGTAACTAGAATACTGGCTTCTAGTAGTATTAAAAACAAAAATTAGGACACGCATATTGGCAAACTGCAGACTTAAGACACCTCTGACGACAACAAAATTAACCCTTAGTACAGCCAAAGATTACATCTTTAGATTAATAATAAATAATAATAAAGGTTAATGCAGTTGAATATTTTACTAAAATAAATTATGAGCAAAATAGAAGTTATTTTCCTATCAGTTTTGGATTTAATAGAGTCCGTGATTTATCTACTATGGTTAGCGCAAAAAACTGGATTACTTGTCATAGCGCAAATTTTTGTCTATATAAGGCGAGAAACAATAGGCATATTTAACAGTTTTTCGACAACCTTAGACAAAACAAGGAGAATACAGATTGGACGAAACAGGATGTTTTGTAAAATGGATAGGACCTTAGCCTGTTTCCATCGTACAGAAAAGGTGAATGTCATCAAGGCAGTATTACAAATATGAAGTAGGTGAATCTGAATATCGGAGGATCAGCTCAAGAAAGTCTGAGGAGATGACATATAAACAAAATGCTTTAGAGGAAACTAACTTCAGGACAAGCACAAGCACAGATAACCCCTTGAAAGAAGAGCCAGGAGACTCAAAAATTGACGCATCAAACCCTAGGAAATGCCGAGCCCTAGGAAAATTATTGGCATAAGTGAACTGAACATATAATTTATGCAATTGAGTTCAAGGCTTAGATCAACTAAATGGTTTTTAGGATTGGAAGTACCCAATCTCTTGAGTTCCCCCACAACACTTTAGAATGCAGATTAAAAAATGTGGGCTTATAGATTAATTTTCAGCTGGAAGCCTAAATTACGTAAATATTTGTTAAAAAGAACTTCGGGAAAAAGCCATGAGTTGCTGGAGAAGCTTCTGGTTCGTCTTTTAAGAGGAGCATGTTTTAAAAAAACATGATGATGCTACTTAGAAAAACTTGAATATTTGCTCTACTAGCAGTAGAGTAAATGGCAAAAAAGTCAGTTTTCTTTAAGTCGGCCTGAAATAGATCCACATCGATGCCTCCAGTGAGAACCGGTGGAAGGATCGTTGGAGCTCAACAAAGATGAAGATAAAGGTATGATTGGTGATATCAGAACACCCAAAATAACTACTACGCTGTACTAGACTTGTCTCACCAGAAGGAAATCTATTAAGCAGACCAAATCGGAGTGAGGAAAATAGTGGGTTGGCAAATCTTTGTGAAAAATGTTCAAACATACTCGACTACAGATATCGTTACAAGTTACTATTATAGTTAAGAACAAATTCGGATCAGCATGAACAAAGAAGGCTTGCTTACTTGCCTCTGAGTACGACAACACAACTTTAATTGGTAGCTTACTTTTAAGATAAAGAGGTACTCCACCTCCTCTTAAGCATGGCTTGTAATTTTTAAAAAATATTAACCCGTTAAAATGAACCATCGCATCAGCAACATATGATGAACCAGGATTCAAAAATTCCGATATTATCAAAAAAATCCTTCCAGTACAGCCTTCAGCTGTAATAGGAGGTCTGGTAAATCGTGAAGGTCTACCAGTTGGACATGTATGCAATATACCCTGCCGCTAGCTCGATTTAGCGGAGGTTCTACCGACCGACCTCATAACAAAAAATTTAAAGCATGCCTCTAACATCACCTAGGTTCAGTGAAGGTCAGCTGCCATGTCAAAAATCCCCTTTAACTTTAATCACGTTAACAACGCATTTTCGCCCTTAGTTTGCACTACAAAAAAACTCTTAGCCTTCATAGTTTTCCCAGATCTCCTCAATTTACGTAACAACTGTCAACCGTTATTTGTAATCCTATAAACATGCCTTTTAATTGTGCTGATAATCCCGATGAGTTTTTCGATATAATTTTTTCATTCTTTTCTTCAATGATTTCACTTCCACTGATTTCACTTCCAACGATAATGAGAATGAAGAGAAACACAACAATATGATAGTTTTATATCATTTAATTGAATCACTTATTCACTAATTATTACAGGAACATACAAAGCAAGTTTTTCTTTTAAAACTACTCAATATACCATTTCTCTTAAAGTTTCACTTAATTTATTGTGGATTAATATTTTAATAATATTTTACTTATTTATTACTCAGTTTTTTTTGATTTTTCTTATTGATGGCTATCATAATGTGATTTTAATTTGATATTTTATTTAATAAATAAATCCATCATTCCATATTTCCTCCAATTCACTTTCCAATCCCCACTCATGCACTGCCAAATCAACTCCACTCCACAAAATTCTCAAACTGACTCATCTTCTAATAAAACTAAACTGTTCCACCAAACTCAATATCCCAAAACTAACTAGCCATAGCAACTCAAAAAAAAAATTCAATGGCACGAGCCATGAAAAAAACTCTCTGGTCAGCATAAATTTTTTATTCCATTCAAATTTGTGTTCTGCAATTCTTTTTAATTTTCATAATTAGGTAAAAAAAAATATGAATTGAAAATAAAAAAACCGTTGATAGAGCTTGTGGAAGTGTCAAATTTTTGAAATATTTTAATTAATTGTGTTCTTACACACAATTGGGTTGCGAAGTCTATTGACTTTGAAGATCTTTATAGTATATTACTATAGGTAAAGAGGACGGATTTGAAAGCACAACTTACATGGAATATCCTGCCCATTACAGAGCTTATCGAGCTCTTTTCCGTCTAGTAACCGACCAATACCTATATCGAGCAAACTACAACCCACAAAGACATGAGCAGAACAAGACATGAAAAAGCAGATAAGTTTGAAACTTTTTATCATTAGTTTGATCATAAATTTGTAGTCTGGAAGTAAATGCTTGGTTGATCGATGGATCATTTTGACACTGAAGATTTTGAAGAACTAGTTGATCTCTACGTTCCAATATTAAGAGTTGATATGATGGTTAGACTAGCGTTTTCACCAACTTCTTTGAAAATCTGTTCAAAATTGCGTTAGTGTTTTCTGTACTGGTTTTCATTCCGGGACCGGAGTATTACACGTTTTGTACAAAAGAAAATTTAAATATTTGCTTCCATACGATTACAATGAACGCATTCTGCATTACCGAATAGTTCCTGATGTTGTAGTAGCTTTTAAACTTCAAGTTATCTCAAAACTTGAAGTGTGTTTGGAGTAAAAGTGGAATTAATATTAAATTTTGAGTCTACGAACAGTTGTAAGTTACGATTAAATTGATAATTTTGGTTTTAGATTTTTTACTTTCATACATTTTGTTCTCACTATAAACATAGCTTTTGTAATGGTTAGATATAGGGTTCATCCGATAAGGTTACAGTAACAATATTGAATTAAAACCCATTTGCAAATGAACATTTTCAAATGTGCACTTTAAATGTTATATTCCTTGAACCACTGTCCGCAAGTGGATCCCGGTTAGTGTACCAAAAGCTACGCATTTTGAATAAAAAAAAGTTTCAAGTACGGCCAAACAAATCTTACCAAATATCAGTTCATAGATTAGTTTGACTTGAATCACTAATTTATTTTTGTCTTTGAGATGATTGAAACCGTTTTTCAACTCTAACCTCAATTTGTTGTAGTTTTTTTTTAATTCATCCTCGATTCATTCTTCGAACATCAATTTTTTAATCCTACAGAATAACTATTTAATTCAAACCGTGATTCGCCACAAGCTCATGACCATTGATTTATCAACTTTTTCAGCTACTGATAACGTGAACTTAGATAAGCCAATCCCGGCCTTTTGTTAAACAATTCGGTATTGTGATTTCCGTCACCTTTTCTCACGCTCTAAAAATAAATCTTACAGCAACCAAAAGATTTATTGCAACATTGTTGTCTAATTTTGCCAGTTTTTGCAAGTCAGTTATTTTTTTTTAAAGGGAAATTCTCTATACAAGTTTTTCAAATTTTTTTCACCTCTTGGTCCTTTGGCTGCCAATTCGCGGTTGAATTGGCTGACGCATAAAGATTAACTTAATGGATCGTTAATTAGCAACATTTGAATTCAAAGAACAATTATCAACGGTTAAAAGGGCATTACTTTTCCGATTAAAAAAGTTTCTATCGATTTCTAAGACATAATCTTCCCACATAGTTGAGGTCATTCAGGATTTAGATTTTGCCGTGTATTTAAGAGGCAGCGTTGTGATATTTTTAAAAGATCTTGGTGATCTTAACTCTCCGATCATAAGCAATGGCCATCTATCCTGGTTTGCTCCAACAAGTATAGTTATTTGCCCATTGTTTACTAGATTTGCCAACAGTACAAACATCATTTTTAAATGCTAAATGTTTCTTCGAAAGCATATTGTAAAATAGTCCCGTTTAATCCAGATAAAAATACTTTTACTGTCGTAGTCTCTTCTAAAATAAAAACACATCCACAAAAATTAATTAAAATTTTTCAAAATTTTCAGTTACACAAAAAAAATCAAAAACTACTAATATAACAAAATAAAAAAAAGTTATCAAAAATTACCAAAATTTATTATTAAAAATAAAAATTGTTGAGAACAAATCCAAGATTATTCTCAATTCAAAAATAAAAATAATTACAAAAATTTATTCAAAAACATACCATAAATAAAAACAATTCCAACAAAAACGCAAAATTACAAAATTTTTTAAACATTCCTTAAACATTACTAACCAAACTCAACCTCAAAATTCTAAATTCCTTACACAACTTAATACAACTTAAATAATATTACTAAAACTTTTCTAAAATAAAAAAAATTTAATTATATGTAATTATATCGAACAAAATTTCAAAAATTTATTTCAATATTCTTTAACAAAAATAAAAAATTACAAAACTGCAAAAACGAAATACTCAATATAGAGCAATTCCACGTTATATTATAAATGAATGTACCTGAAATATATTAAAACTGATGCTGAGAAGGAAATAGTGAGAAAAATTATGTGAAATAAAATGGATGTTGTAAAGAATTTATATAATAATTAACTTTTTATTTTTATTCTAAGTTGTGTAATAAAAACAATATACATTTGTTAATAATATAAAATAATATAAAAGAAATTAAAAATATAAAATAAATTAACATTGCATATTAACAGCTTATCTGAAATATCCTAGTTTTAGCTGAATTAGAATATATTTTTATGAGCAATGTTTTTTCATCTTTGGGGCTGAACGCATGAAATGATTGTGTACCTTTTATAGTTACAGCCCCTCTGTATCTTGTTTCTAGCCGTGACTTCATTTCTATATAATAATTTTTACTGGTATATGGTGAAATAAAATTTGTTAGTTGTGGTAAATTACATGATGAATGTCAATGTGTGGAATGTGTTGAAAATCTTAAAAAACGGGTTGATAAATTATATGAAAGTTATAAAGCTAATGGAATTTTTGAGGTGAAATACATGCAATGGAATACCACCGATCGATGCAATTTGGGCACGTTCATCGATTCTTCTTCAGCATTTATACATAAACTAACACACAGGCTAAAAATATTAATACCTCACTATTTTATGACACAACAACAGTTCATGCATTTGGAAAACACAAAAGCAAACTTGAAAGCGGGAGAGTACTTAGTACTTGGCAATTTTTCGGAAAATTGCTTTTTTTTCATTCAAGATTTGTGCAGAGTTATCATTGTAATAATTCGCAAGCTACGATACAACCATTTTTAATGTATTATAATTCACCTACTAGTCAAGATATCGATCACTTAAGTTTTGTCTTTATCTCTGATATAACTGAACATGATAGTGTGGCAGTGTATCTCTTCATATCACAAATGATTGATTTTATAAAAGATAAAATAAAACATCCTCAAAAAAAAAGTCTATATAACTGATGGTGCTGGATCTCAGTATAAAAATAAATATAGTATTATAAATCTATGTTACCACAAACCAGATTTTAATATAGACGCAGAGTGGCACTTCTAAGCTACCAGTCATGGAAAAGGACCGTGTGATGGCATAGGAGGTACATTGAAACGAGGTGATCATCGATAAAGTTTTTCTAACAGGAATATTCAAATCCCTATGGATCTTTATAAATGGGCAACAAAATCAACAATGAATTGTAACTATAAAAGGTACATAATCATTTCATGCGTTCATACCCAAAGATGAAAAAACATTGCTCACAAAAATATATTCTAATTCAGCTAAAACTAGGATTTTTCAGATAAGCCGTTAATATGCAATGTTAATTTATTTTATATTTTAATTTCTTTTATATTATTTTATATTATTAATAAATGTATATTGTTTTTATTACACAACTGAGAATCAAAATAAAAAGTTAATTATTATATGAATTCTTTACAACATGCATTTTATTTCACATAATTTTTCTCACTATTTACTTCTCAGCATCAGTGTTAATATATTTCAAATACATTCATTTTTAGTTAATTACGGACAGGTAGAAATGGGAGAAAAAGTCAATTATGTAAAAAGCATCCACACCCTCAAATACCTAACTTGTATCCTCAAAATAATTAAATTTCTATAAAACAAGAATTCAGGCGGTTTTAGTTAAATGAAATGCATTTTTTAAAAAACAAAAAATTGAAAAACTGGAAATTAAAATTTTGTAAGAATTTTATTTTCAAAACAAGAAATCACGCCATTGAGAAACGTTTGTTTTAGATTACGAACTAATTAAACATTTTTTTCTGGAAAAAAAATGTAGTAAAAGTGAGGGTACCCTCAACAGCACCATCTTTGAAAATAGTTTTTAAGATTAACACAGTTTTAATAAATTACTAAAAAAATTAAAAAAAATTTTTTATAAGGTCTATCAATTACCTTTCTAATGAGCTATAAATGATTTAAAGCGGTTTAGTCAATCGTTAGCAATCGTCAGCCAAAGATACTATTGTTTCGCCAACCTGTAAAACTTTTTCCGCCACCCTGTGTCATCCCCAGAGCGAAATTTCATTTTTCAAAAGAAATAATATTTTTATTTTGTCATTGGCTATCTGTGTATGAAATTTCATCGAAATCAGAGAGGGTCGTAATATCGCAACATCGTGCGGTGACGTGGAATTGCTCAACTCAAAAATAAAAAATTCAAAAAAAAATAGGGAGAAATTGTGACTGACAGCTCAACCAAATCCAAAAAATCTAGGTGGTTATAAAAATAAAGGTTAAGGGCTTTTGATAGACTGTCCAGGTCATGACATCTGTCCGAAAAGCAAACACATGAGGTCTAGCTATGGCTCAGATAGCCAAAGTCTAGCCCGCTAGCACCTTCCAACATGTGTTCCCCTGTCAGCCTAATACCAACACCTAAACAACCTGTATTGAGAAATAAAGGTGTTAGCTTTGGTTTACTTGGATGCAGAGATCGTGGCACGAATGACAGATGATAACATCTCCATTAACGTCCACGAACACTGTACCCATAGCACACCCTAACAAGCTATGTCCAACCGAATTCGTAGAAGACCATGAAAAAAAAGCGTAATGCGAGCATTGGGTGTGAAGTATACACTCCACGAGGACCCAGAGCCTGACAACACAGCACAGGGTGGGATGGTATTGCTGAAAATCCCCAATGACCAACAAGGTCTAATTTCTGTTGTTCTGCCACCACTGACCTCCACGCGGAAGTTCAAACTTTACTCTAACTGGAGTCCACGGCATCGAAAACCCCGTTGAACTTTAGCCTTAAGGGTTAATGCTGACTCCTGCGGTATTCACTATAATACAAATAAATTTAACACAAACAGTAATATAATTTTAAAAATCCAAACCGAATAACAAAAATTGTTGTCTCTAGAACAACCCTGCTTGGGTCCAACGACACATACATTGTCGCTCTAGAAGCCCCGTTGGACTCCATCTTGTAGTAGGAGGTCTGGTAAACCGTGAAGGTCTACCAGTTGTTTTTGCACGAAAACCACTATCGTTAGCTCAGCGGATGTGAATTCTACAACCAACCTCACTCATAAAGAATGATTAAAAAACCATGCGTGCTTTAATTCTCAAAAAGGAATATCTGCCATGTCCCAACACTCCCTAGTTTATATTTACGTTAACATTTCATTTAATCAAAAATATTATTAACTATTACAAATTTGCAGACACTCACCCAACACTCTAGCTTTCTGTCTTGAGGCTGAAACAATAATGAGATCTGGTCCAAAACGTTGTACCCTTTTAGCTAGCTGCCCTGACCTTTACAATACTAGACTTGCCTCATCTCAATAAAACAAATATGAATACTCTTTTGAACTATTTATTTATAAACAACAGTAGTTCTCATTATGATGTTGAGTTTACATCGATGAATTTAACAGATCGTAACATTTGTCATTATAATTATAAGCTAACGAAAATATGAGATTTTTAGGTTCTTGGTTATATGTTTTTTTATATCCTATTTGCTTAAATACAATTTCTTACCAAAACTATTATAATTGAATTTTTTCACTTCTCTTACGTAACTTTAACCAAAAACTAATATATATTTTAATCACTAAAACTTAACAAAAAACCAGGAATCATAATAATAATCATTTTGTTTTTCTTTATATTTTGAATTTAAAACCAAAACCAACTAAAACCGTTTTATTCGATTCCTCAAGATTCTTCACTTTCAAATGTAACAACTCGAAACTCGTCCATTCCTCCTCAAAACAAAAATCAAGCTCTCAACTCAATTCCCAAATCTCTCCATTCGACCGATCCAAAATATTCCAAAACTCACTTTTTCAACACCAACTCACCGTCCAGTTCATCTACCATTACCAACCACCAACTGTCTAACTTAAAAAAAAACCAATTGAAAAAAAATTCTCATGACACGAGCCAAAAAGAACATTTGTCTTGACAATGTTGGAATGTTGACTTAAGATGTTGACGAAATATTCTCTCATCCTATAAACTCATACATAGTAATGTCTGGAAGTTTAATACAAAAAATCCTAAAAAAATGCAATTACTTCGGTCTGAGAGATCTAAGCATTACATTCATGAGCCAAAAGTGAAATTCGTACCCCCACTTTTTTGGCATTTCTCGACGTTTAAGGACCGCCGGCCGTCGCAGCCGACGAAATCTAGAAAACGGCTAGAGGGATTTCAAAAATTTTTATTTCTAAAAATAAGTATACTCAATGGTAAGACCCAAAAGGACGATGTGTTCGATAACTGTCCCGGAAGTGTGTCAAAAAATCGTCAAGTATGTCAACACAAGAAAATTTGCATAGTTTTTGCTTAAAAAACGTTCATTATAAGTGATTACGAGTAGGAACATTGAATTTGGAGAAACCTTGATGGTCGGGATTGGTTTGTGAAGCTAAAATCTAAACTATTGCATTATAAATTAGTCAAAAAATTGTTGTCAAATGTGTCAAAAGAATGATTTTCATTTTTTTTACAAAATTTTTTGGAAAAAATGAAATTAATTATTTGTATGACATGAAATGTTATCACACATGAAATTAAACATGGAAATTTTTGATTTTGGTATAATTTTTGAAGTATTTTTGAAATTTTGAAAAATTTTGTATTTTTGATTGTGTTATAATTTTTGCAATATTTTTAGAATTTTGAAAATGTTTCAATTTTTGATTTTATTATAATTCTTGCAATATTTTTAGAATTTTGGAAAACGTTTGAATTTTTTAATTCAAAAATTTTACAACAATTTTATAATTTTGAAAAAAGTTTCAATTTTTGATTTTGTAAGAATTTTAGGAATAATTTTAGTATTTTGAAAAAGCTTAAATGTTTGATTTAATTATAATTTTTGGAATTTTGAAAAAAGTTTGTATTCATGATTTTGTTTTAATTTTTGGAATATTTTAAAAATTTTGAAAAAAGTTTGAATTTTTGTATTATGAATTTTTACAATGTTTTTAAAATTTTGAAAAAATTTAAATTTTTGATTTTATTATAATTTTTTGACTTTTGAATAAAAATTGTATATTTGATTTTGTTATAATTTTTGCAATATTTTTAGAATTTTGATAAAAGTTTCAATGCTTGATTTTGTAATAATTTTATTTTAATTTTTAGAATATTTTTGGAATTTTGAAAGAAATATGAATTTTTGATTTTGTAATATTTTTACACGGGATTTAAACATATGTCTCTGATGAGTGTTAATTCGAATCCTGGCACGAAACGCAAAAAATTTTTCTAAAGGAATTTTAGAGAGAATGAAAAATTATTTCGAATTGCAAAATTCAAGTGCCTTCCAATATCTTTAACTGCTCACCAAAAAACCCACCAAATTGTCAGCATAAATTTCCTTTCACAAAATTATTTATTTCGTGATTTTTTCTTTTAATTATTTTTTTAGTTTTCATAATTGTTTATTTATTTATTTATTTATAGTAATAGTTTATAGTTTTCATAAGAACTTAATACAGCTTCCGGAAGTTTCATATTTAAGAAATATTTTAAAGGAATGTGTTCTAATGAACAAGTAGGCTAAGAAGTTGATTGAATATGAAGATCTCTATAGTATACTACTATAAGTAAGGAGGATGAAAGATGGAAGCACAACTGACATGTAATATCTTACCCAGTACAGGTAATAATTGGCAACTCATTTATTTGTAAAGTTCAATACAAACAGCCGCTTTTTCTCTAACGGCATTTTTGAATAACAATTCGTATCGATTTTTAAATCGGGCCATCCAATCATTAGAAATTTGCAAATTCCTTTGCATTTTCTTTCGTATAGCAGAGTGCAAACCATCAACGTAAATATTTTCCGATTTCATGAGTCTTAACTATTTTACTGCCTTTTCAACTTTTTCATATTTTCTATAGATTTAATTTTTTTCCCGTTATGAAGAACAGATTGCTTGTTCAATTTTCATTGGATATTGTACAATTGATGAAACTGTAGTTTTACATACATATTGTAAATGTCTCTAATTTCACCGTACGCTTTAGTTTTTTATCAACTTTTGCTAAATATTGCATTTTGTCTTTTTACCAAAATAAAATTTCCAAATTGGTAAAAGTTCTAAATTGGTAAAATTGAAAATGGATGAAATTAAGAAAAGAAGGATGGAAAAATGACTTAAAACCACAAGCTAAATCGACTTGAAGAACTTTACAAAAAAGTAGCGTACGTTACATCCAAAGTTATTTCTATTGAAACATTTTTCAAAGGACTCGTTCGACGTACTTTAAACCCGTATGAACGGGGTACATTAAATCCAATCAAAAACACGTACACAAAAATGTGGATAGAATTGAGGACGACACAATCGTACTTAACATGCCAAACGCGGCACGTTATAAGTACGATATATAAGTCAGATAATATTTTTAATCCTTCATGTTCCAATGTAGGAACGAGATTTGTTTTCAAGTGCTTTTTACCTGAATTTATATTAAAAATGCAATTTATTCTCTGGTTGTGTTTCACTTGAATACTTAATTTAGTGGTCATCTAATAGAATGTGTTTTCAGTTTATCAACAAAATTAACAGACTCTTCGTTAATTGGCAAACCGGCCTGTTGATCTTTTTTTTTGTTTTGATGAAAAACATTATAAACGGAATGAAAATCGAAACGGAAACTCAACATTATACAACATATTTTGTTTTTCACAGCTTAACCGCTTTTTTATACAAATATATGTCCAAAGATATATAACTAAACTTCCAGGTATTATCTTTTGATTTTTGTCATATAAATGGCAAATATGACTCGGTGAAATATACCTTTGTTGCGTATCTTCATTTGCGTCTATAAGTAATTAAACGCAATTTTATTTTTGATTTAAGAAAAAAAATATTTTTGTATTTTGCTTTTTATTTAATTGATTATTTATTTTAATTTTGCCAGTTGATAAAATATAAGTTTAATATCGTCATTTTTAACAAAGAATTAGTCAAAAAACTTTTTTAATACTGAAATGATCATTTAATATTCGCAACAGTATTATTATTTTAAATAAAAGATCTTTGTCTAGGATCTATTACTTATGTATTTCAGTATTTCTCTTAAATTTTGTTGACTGATTCTTCATATTTGCCAATGTAAGCACAACATCCAAACTGTTTTCTCACTAGTTCCAATTTTTGAGGTTCGCACAAAAACAACTGTCAACTACAGACCCAATTTCATTTGTTCATCACCACTATACTTCCTTTTTGACGAAGAGCAATTTCAATATTTATAATATAGAAGCAGTAGCCAAATTTAATGTTTTTAGTATTAGAAAAAATCGTAAAGTAATTTAGGAGAAATGTATATATAGATCATTTTATAGTTCTAGCATATTTTAAAAAAAAATTTTGATTGAAAATATCGACAAAAACTTGCATAATACCTTGACAAATGAAACATATAAGCTGAAACCTGAGACAAAAGGGGTCGGAGCTTAATCGAACAACGGGTCTAACAATGGCGCAATCTTATGTGACTATTTTCGTTTTGTTTAGAAAATTTACGATTCGTATGATTTATGTCCGTTGATGACAATGTTCCAAAAATATTGATGGAATTATTAAATTATTCCACATTTATTTCAACTTTAAAATATGTATCTTAAAAACAAAGTTTTACACCAACATAAATTATTTCGTACAACATTGTCGAAAGCCCACCACTAAGCCAAAATGTCCCTTTTAGTTAAAAAACTAACAAAAAAATAATTTTTGGACAGTGCTAATTACAGCAAAACTTTCTATCCCCCCCCCCCCCCCCTTTATTTTGTAGCTCAACATATTTTAATTTATTGTTCTTTTGCGATAATTATCTTTTCTCATCAATTTTATTATAATTAAAAGTTCTTGTATTTTATATATATAAAAGTTAATACTAATTTTATAATATCATGAAAAATGTAGTTTATTTTGATTTGTTAAAGTTGCTAATTAAATTATGTATTTAATTGAATAGTTTTGATTATCTGACTGCTCCTCGTTTTGATCAAATTAAAACACAATTAAATTACTTTGATTGTGGATACATTTCTATATAGTGTACGTCGCGTTATAATAATATGTTAAAAGTTTCCAGATTTGTTTTCTGATTGACATGCTTGTTTGATTTTTTTTTTTGCTTAATTAAATTATGTAGTTAGTTAATTGAAACAATAAATATGAATTGTTCACGATTTATGCTATGAATGCAAAATGTTTTGTAATATTAGACAATTTGCGAAAAATAAATAACTTTGTTTGTATATAATTGAATTGATCGTTTGTTGAAATTGTTGTTCCATGAAGTAAATATAGATCAGAACAAAACGATCATGGTGGTCTTTCAATTAATTTGTAGTGTGATTGATTAAATGTTCATGTTTAATGTTTCAGTGATCAGAAAAAGTACTAATACTAGAGATTAAAATAACAAAATAAACCAAACAAGATGAATCAAAATTGTCAAAAAGACAGTCAAGCTTAAATGCACTTATAAGTAGTCTTTGGTATAAAAATGATTGGGTTTCATATTACAAATCTAAACTTGTGACCGAAAATTTTCGCCTCTGGTCTTAAGCCATTTTCGATTATCATTAATTTTATTTTGCAATGAATGTTTCTAATTTATACACTTATACCGAAATTTGAACCATAAACTTAAGAATTAATAGTAACTTAGCATCTAGCCGTTTATGTTGTGAATATTGAATAAAATACTTTCATGATACTGCTATGGCAATATAGAAACCGTTTTTATATACAAAACTATTCAAACAACAGATCTCGACTTAAATTTAATTTGCCTAAATCTTGGCGGATCAATAATCAAATCAAAGCTTAAAACACACAAAACAAAAACTAATCCAATGTATAAACTATTTTATTTTAGAAAGATTTTCGGGGTATTACTTCTTCTCGTTTTCTTTCATATCATAATTTTTTTTAGTTATTTAGAAAAACAAAATATTAAAATTAACCGACGGAAAACAGCGGGAGAGAAAATCATATACAATAAAATTATGAAATATGAAATTTATAATACCTTAAACAGTAATTACGTAAAAGAAAGTTTTTCCAGAAAAAAATGTTTTCTTTTAACAACACAAATTTTTAACACTGTTTCCTTTTTTTTAACAATAACCTTTAAAAAAAAAATCACTTCACAAAAAACTCATAAACAATTATTTTTGCAACCCTTAACTTTCTCTTTAATTCATATTTTGCACAAAAAAACATTTTTGTTTTTGCATAATACAGATGAATACGATTTTTTTTTTTTAAATTTCAAGGACACACTTTCTAGAGAAAATCAATAAAAAGGCAAACTATCTGTTTTTTATGCAATTTAAAAAACTAAATCTAACCTTAAAAAATATCGATACTGAATTCTTCAACAATTCAACAAAAACTAAAACAACAAAATATATTTATTTCGACCAAAAAAAAACGTTAGGAATGGAATTTTGTTTCCCTAACAAAAGATCTCTTAATAAAGGTGTAATAAATTCAAGAAGATATAAAAAAATCCTAAATCCAAAATGGTGGATTAAATAAAACATAATTGTTGTTGTTATATTTGGTCCATATATATAAAGATCGTGAGTAATATAAAATATAATAACATAATAATAATGCGATTGTCGATCGAGATAGATATATGATTTGATTATAATTAAGATCATTTTAGGTATAATGGTTTGGTTTGATTTATTTCGTTAAAATTAGGACAATTATGATGCATAAACGATCAAATTTATTGAATTAACAAAATACGAACATTAACCTTCCTACTCTTATGTAAAAGAAAAAAATTATATAAAAAATTCCACATAATCATCTGATCATCGATGATCGTACACCCAACAAAACCTTTGTTTTATTTATTTTGGGATCTACAAGTTTATACGATCGTTTAATTTATATAGCAAAATATAAATATAACATAAATTGAGTATAAAGAAATTGAAAGATCATATATGTAGGGATACCAACAAAATCATAAAACAAAAATAAAATAATTGAATTATGTAACAACTTGATAAACTTAAAATTGAAACATGAAACATAATAAAACGGTAATCAGGAAATCGAGTGAAGTTTAAGCTTTTATTTATGATATGAATATTTTGTATAAATATTTTATATGTCCGTACTTGAATTTGGGTTGAGAAATGGTTGTTAGTGGTAGAATATATATGTGATATTTTTGGGATGTAGATCTGCTTGTTAAAAGCACATTCTAGCCTATCAAGAATTAGCCATTACTAACAGCTTATCACCCAAAAAGGATTGGCATAAAAACGGGATCTAGTTGGCAAACAGTTCTATAATGTTTTTATAACTGAGTATAAGTTACCGACCAACAAAAAATATTTATCCTTCACCACACTAAAGCTGCTTTAAAAATGTGTACTCGTAACATTCTTAAGTTCACAGCATTTAAACCATTAAAGCCCAGATATATAAGAAGTGTTAACAGAAATTCAACTTACGACTTTTTTACTTGCTATAGCTTGCTTTGCTTTAAATGTTTATAGAACATGAATTCAAGGAAATCAATTGACACAAATCTTTGCAAATGACATATGATCTGAAATTTGAATAATCTTTTTGGATTTGTGATGTGTTATTTTTACAATATATGTGGTGATAAACAGCATTGAGATTCAACGAAATAATGCTAGTTTTAGAGGCACTGTCTGATGAAGAAGATAGGTGGTTATAAGTGTTGGATGGTATAAGTTGGTTGGTTGGTTGGTATCCCAAGTACATTTTTACTTCAAATTTTAAAATTATAACAGCCAAATGTTGTATTTAATTCTTCTATAGACATGTTTAATGTATCAAAATAATTATAGAAGAACAATACTCGAAAATATAATTTAAAAGTATTTTTCAAAGTAAGTTACACAATATTAATAGAGGCAAAAATTATCACAGAAAATAATGATATCATTTATGTTAAAAACATTTATTCAACATTTTATAAGGTGTTACAGAGGTTTGGATGGTGGTTCATTTATTTTACTTAAAAGTTTGTGTAAGCCTTATGTAACTATTCTAGTGAGAAGTAAAGAGGTTGATACTGAAAGTACTTTTAGCGAGTTTGTTTGTTAATAACTTAGATCAAAATAGGATATAAAAATTTAGTGTTTGTTATTTTCTTTAATTTATTTATATCGAAATCGGCTTATCGTAAATTTAAAGTGAATGCAAAATTATGTGTAGCAATATCTAGTATTGTTCCTTGCTAAAATAAAAGAACAGTGCATTAGAAACCAGGAGTTGACATTTGAATCATTAAATAATTTATTTATAGGCAATAAAAAACAACAATATAGCGAAACGTTAGTGACTAAGAATGGTAGCAGAGAGGCATACACTTGTGATGATTATGGTTTGTATTTTTAATCAAAATTATTAGTAAAACAATAACGTGAACCAATTTCCTTTCAATGCAGAATATAAGATATTGAAGATATTATAATATACGATGACAGTATTACGAAGGATTTGAGATTTGCCGTGTTGGATTGAAATTATGGGCACTAAAATTTAATAAAAGTCATTGTGCTCTTCGTAATTTGATTGCGCAATATATTGTATTTATTACCGAATAGGATTTGGAATAGGACCTGTCATTTCAAAAGATCCACGTACAATGCTGAAAAGACCAAAAAGTGTGTAACTTCAATCAGTTGGAAATGGTGGCTATAGTATTGGTACAACGGATTGAAATATTGTCTCGAATATGCATTGGTTGGGATAACCGAATCAGTGAACATTTCGTAAAACATTAACTATTGATCGTTTCCCGATTTCCAAGAGCTCCAAAGATGAGTTTTGACCAATTTTATTCAACATAGTTAATATACCCAAACTAAAGCCCATGGTTATTGGAATATACAATGGAAAATCAAAGCCATCTGATGTTATTGCTTGTTAATTGCCATTTGCAACTGAGCTCAAGCAAACTATGGCTACCGGAGTTAGAATATATAGCCATATCATACCGATTCGTATATTATTTTTTTATTTAGGACTCTCGAGCTCGAGAATTTTTGAAAGGTATTAAAACACAAACAACATAAATTAGTTACCTCTCAGAAAAATATTTATATTTATTTATTTTAGGTGTTGAAAATTTCGATGGCCAGCATGGGTGTTTAAAATGTACTATTGGAGAATATAATTACATCAGTAGTACTAATGCTTTTCTACGAACTCATTGTCAAAAACGAATAGATGCAGCATGTAGAGCTAAAATATTTGATTTACATCATAGATACGAACACGATAGATCAATTACACGCTTGAGATTCATACCATCTTCTCCATCTCGGAATTATGAAACGATGTTTGATAAAATGGAAAGATGAATATTTTGGCAATGACGATTGGGCTTGCAACAACAACCCACCAGGTAACGCAACTTCTTCAGAAATGCAAACTGCGTTCTGAATTCAATCGCATAGTGAGAGGTTTAGAATATCTTCCACACTGGAAGGGTACTGAATACCGCACATTTTTATTGTACATCCAAATAGTAGTAATTAACAACCATTTTGCATAAGAAGTGTACAAACATTTTATAATTTTATTCTGCTATTACCACACCATTGTAATATATAAATATTAATATAATTAATATAAATTCATATGAATTATATAAAGTATGGAAATTAATGTATATACAACAAAATATTAAATACTAATAAAAAATAATAAAATCACGAAAAATTTAAATTTAAAATTTAAAGCACGATAATTTCTTTTTATTCCTTTGTAGTTACTGTGTAAACTATTCTATAGTGCCTCCATAAATATTCTTAAGTATGCCCAAATAAATTATACAGGGATTAATGTAGCGTGAAAGCCTTGATAATTCCTCGATAAATGGCGTGAAAAGGTTTATGCAAGCCAAAAAAATGATATTGAGCAAGGTCTTATACATGACTATATTTTTCGCCTTTTTTATATTCTACAAAGGTTGAATACATGTTTTCGGGGTTGCACGGAAACGTTAATTTGCTCGATTAGGATACTACATAAATGTTTATAGCGTTTTTAAAGAAATCAAAATGCTACTTGGGATAAGTGGTATAAGTCATTTCATTCTTTCCATCGCAAAGTGAATCATATATGTAAATTTGCATTACAGGTGCGTTTCCACCTGTTATGCAAATTCAAATATATGATCCTTACTCCTAATACATAGCAAATGGATATTTGCATGAAATCATTCTGCATGTTAAAACTGTTGAACTTGAGCTAAAACATGTTCTCAAATTATTAGAGGACGTTTCATTCCCATCTACTAATTACTGTTTCTTCGACAACTTCTTCATTTCTTTAGACTTCTTTTCAACACCTTGTTGAATGTTTCTCGATTAGTCGTAATATATTCCAGTTTTGTGTGCGTATGATCAGGACCGATCAATATTAAAAACGTGTTAAAAACTGACTAGTTCGAATATTTCTCTGAAAGGAAGAATATTCACATATAAAGAAATTTGCTAATAATTTGCCAGTTTGTTTCAATTGCGGCCTTTTTTTTAAATAAAACAGACATAAAAGCATTTATATATAGTAATAATATTGTAACATTTTTTTTAGTTCATTGCACTCAATACTAATTAGTAATACCTATTTGTGTCTACATAGAAATTTTTATTTGTAATGTTATATGTAGATAGAATTCAGTTTTGTTCATTTGTAAATAAGAGGAATCGTTGGAGGGGAATATTTTCCCGTTTAAATAAATTTTTGTTCGGATGATGGAGGGAGAAATTATTAATTTATAAACGATGCAAGAAACAATAAAAAAGAAATAAAACACTGAAACATTTTACTTATATTCTCGATAATTCCGATCAATTATTATTATGTAAATTGAAATCAAAAAGTGAACATAGTTAAAGTAATGTTATTATTGTAAAATAAAAAATGTAAATTCTTTTGTTTAACTAAATTGTTCTATTAAATTGGTTAAATTAATTTGTTAATAAAATTTGAAATTTATACCGAAAGAAAGCTTTCTGTATTTTGTGTGAAATATTTTCACCCACTTCACAATATTTTAGCAAAAACAAATAAGTAAAAACCTTTGTTTATTTATTTATGTATTATTTACATCCGTCATGTGAAGTACATTTGTGGTAAATTTTATTTATTTAAAATTAGACATGTTTCGATAACTTACAAATTTTCAACCTCAGTATAAACAAAAATCCGCGAACAACTAAACTAAATATGGTGGCTGAGAAAAACGCAACGGACGCATATGAATTGGATACCAGGATGTATGTTCAATAAGGTGAAAATGACTCGTCTAAAGTTCTTCGCATAATAGTGAACGAGAAGTTGAATATGAAAAGTATGTTGAGCTTAATTTGTAAAAGTTGTATATTATTTCAACGCGAAACATATATGTAAAAATTAGTGTTTAAGGAATTTTTTAACATTACAAAACACAACAGTAAACCGTTGTAATGACATCACAGTTTTATTGGGGCTTCAAGAAATGATTTATTTGAAATGAGTATTTTGTGTATAACTGTCATGCTGGTTCATCTTTTGATTTTGTTCATCTTTGAAGTGATTAACACAGTGTATTGCATTTTACAAAGCGTCTATGGATGACGCTCCAGATTTTTATATAAGTGATTTTTGGAATGAATTTATAAAAGCCTATAATCAGCATTGTTCCTGGTTTGGCATTAATGTAAGCCTTTTGATTCAGTTATATAATTTTTGTTAATTTATTTTTATTTTGTTAAATATTTTCGTCATGTCATGACCTAGTTATAAATAAGAGATTTCTGAAATCATAATTTAATATATTTTTTTGTATTTATTGAATAATTTATATAAATTTTTCTGAGATAAATAAGAGATTTCGGTCAGGGCATCTGAATTATTTTTATAAAAGCAAAATTGTTTCACATATTTGTAGATTTTTCCAAAGTGTCATCAAAATTCATTCACGAACGACTGCTCCCAACAAACATTGTAAAAATGGTGACACAATAAACAGGTGTTCGGAAGGCCATTTAAATATCCATCTCTTTTAAAGTGTCATTAAAATTGATTAATGAACGAAGTCGGTATGCTCCCAACAAACTTTAAAAACAGAGTGTGGAAAGTCAGCAGTTGTATGGTAGACCTTGCGTCACTTTGATCAATATGTCCCAAAAGATGATAATTATCTTCTAACACTAATTGAAACCTTTTTCATGAGTGGGATATAGGCTATAGTGTGAATAAAGACACTGAAACAACCTCAAAAAATTACAAAAAAAAATATTTTACCGGAAGTGAACACCCGGAAGTTGGGATGCGGAACTGTTTTAAGCCGTACTATATGCCTATGTACTAAGTTTCATCCAATTCGAGTTTCAAGTACAGATGTTATTGAGCTTACAAAAAAACAAGTGTTCGGGGGATCCGAGGTGGTGGCGGTGGAATTGAAAAGTGGTAGTTTATCAATATCGCTCAAAAACTTATCAGTTCCTTACCTATTTGCATCTTTTTCCAAAGTGTCATCAATATTCATTCACGAACGAATGTTGTGTACTCCCAACAAACATAAAAAGTCGGAATTAGTTATGTTGTACAAGTTTACAAGTTATGTTGTAAAGTCTTTATATCGCCAGACTATGGACGAATAACAGAATAAATGTTTAATCGTAGACGTCAATAGTAAATGTCAATCACATCTACATTGATCAAAAATGTTACTTGAGGTTTAATCTTATCCATAGCTGTTTATGTTAACTAAAGAAAGATTTAACCAGTATTTTAATGGTTTAAATTGGGAATATTTGTTCTATAAATCAGCGTCGAAATATAGGGCGGTATACATAAACTTAAAATAGCACTTTTTTATCAATAACTAACAAACTCTGCATTGCAAAATTCTAAAAAATATTGCAATTTTTGGAAATTAAGTGCTCTTTCAAATGACACCCCACTCGCTTGGGTCAAAAAAAGTTTTTTTACCCTCCCTACACCCATCCTCTAAACACACAGAAATATAATTATTTGAGACCTCGCTATAACTGTCATTTAAAGTTTACCAAACTTCCTGTCTATATGCATATTTCCAAACTTTTCTGTCAATCAGTGTCGAAACGTAGGGAGAGCGTTGGGGGGACGGTCTGGAATTTGCACATTTTTTTGAATAACTCAAAAACTGTGTACCGCAAAATCCTAAAAAAAATTTGCAGTGTTTCTAAAATTCGATGTTCTTTCAAATGACACCCTACTCGCTTGGGTCAAAAAAAGTTTTTTTTACCCTCCTTACACCCATCCCCTAAACACACAGAAATATAATTATTTGAGAGCTCGCTATAATTTTCGTTCAAAGTATAGCAAACTTCCTGTCTCTCTGAATTTTTTCAATTTTTTCTGTCAATCAGTGTCGGAACGTAGGGGGAGGGCGGTCTGGAATTTGCACATTTTTTAGAATAACTCAAAAACTGTGCACCGCAAAATTCTAAAAAAATTTGCAAAGTTTTTGAAATTTGGTGTTCTTTCAAATGAAACCCCACTCGCTTGGGTCAAAAAAGATTTTTTTCACCCTTCCCCACCCCAATCCCTAAAAAGCACAAAAATATAATTATTTGAGAGTTCGCTATATTTTTCGTTCAGAGTTTATTAAACTTCCTGTCTCTGTGAATTTTTTCAAATTTTTCTGTTAATCAGGCTCGAAATGCAAGGGGAGGACCAACTTTTTGTGTCACTTTATTGATAATAATTCAAAAACCATGCATTGCAAAATTCTAAAAAAAATGGCAATATTTCTAAAATCAAGTCTTCTTTCAAATGACACCCCACATGACCTGGTTTTAAATGATGTTTTTACCCCTTAATATTCCCACCCCTTTAATAAATATAGTTATGAGTATCTGCCACTTTTCTATATTTTTCATTAAAAACTTCCTCATTTTTCTATAATTCCAAATATATTTCAAGATTTTCGATGAAGTAGGGTCGGAGGTAATCGGGGCAATACAACATCGAGAAAACGTCATTTTTCAAAATTATATAAAAAATGGTGAGGTGTAAAATTCCAAAATATATTTTTGAATAATGCTGAAATGAAGCGCTTTTATATGATACCCTACTCGTCTCGATAAAAAAATATATGTTTTCAAAGGCTTTTTTGAATATTCAATTTCTAATTTTGTTGATAGATTTCACGTTTGTGAAAACTATTACGACCTTCTGGAAGGTCTTTGCAAAAATGATTTGACAAATATTTTAAATCATTTTATTGAAAAAAAATTGTTCACACTTGAAACTTTGAAGTATAAAGTACAATATTACAAATACCCTAGAAATTGCAATAAACCATCCATAATCACACGGAAAAAATTTACAAGATAAGAAATTGCGGATGAGCGCAGTAGAAATGATGATATTTACTCTTCACGCGGACTTAATTTTTGGTGACTTAATATCTGATGACGGTGATGAATACTGGGAACTATATAAATTATTAAGACAAATTTTAGTTATTTGTTGGAAGTTAGTGGTATCTGATAGTTTTAGTTATCTTTTAGCTACCTTAATTAAAGATCATCATAGTCTTCATTTAAAGTTATTTGGTGATCACACACCGAAAGGCTATTTTTTCTACACTTTCTTCGTATCGTTTTATCGTATTCGAAGTCGGTCAATGCGATTTGAGGAGAGGCATCGCATTTTCAAGCAAGCTGCGAGAACAACGAGCAATCGTCAAAATTTATGTTTAACATTAGCCTCGAGACACCAGCAACACTTGAATTATGCGTTTGATATATACGTAATATACGAAGATTTCTGAACGGTCTTCAAAAATAATTAGTGAAAGAATTTCAGGAGAGTTTTCTTTAATACACATATTGCACTTGGCAATTTTATGTATAAAATCAATACGTTTATTGTTGTTAGAATAGATGACATTAACTTGAAGTTTCCGTGATGAGCTCTGGAGAGGCATATAGTAGCCATATACATGAAGCCAACTACCGATTTACTTCTATTTTGTTAAATCAACAGAAGTGTATATGGCAAGGCAGACATGCACCACGGTACGAAATGCCAATTAAAGACGAAGAAAAGGAGATATTGAGAGAGGCACCTCAGAAACCACCACCACCCAGGGAGACAGCTGGTTGGAAGTGAGTGGAGAAGCAAATGCAAATCTACTCGTAAGTGTGCATCCTTTTTCAAGAGAATTTGGAACTGGTTTTCTCATCGGTACATGCATTTAACCTTTATGTCAACGGCAACATACCTGGGTATGTTTTGCGTTTTTAAAACGCTGTAGCTCGGAACTAGATAACCGAATCGACTTGAAATTTCATGATATCCTAGCCAAAAGTGTTTTACGCAATAGTCTTAAGTTTGGTTAGGATTGGATCATCCGTTTAGAAGATAAAGCCCGTTTTCAAAGTTGCACCCTTACGTCAACAGCATACATACCTGGGTATGTATAATAAAACGCATGCAAATATGATTATATAACTGAAAAGAATAGTTTATTTTGAGTTAATTTTTGTAATTATAATGATTATATGAAAATATATGAAAAAAATACTTATGGTATAATAGTAGATTCTTGTATGAGCTTAGAATGAAGGCAATTCTTCACAAGGATGAAGTTTCCCGGAACGAGCGTTGCGAGTGGAGGGAATCATCCGAGTGAAGAATTGCCTTCATCCTAAGCGAATACAAGATGCTATTTTATCCACAACTTTAAAAATATTTGAAATAATATAAAGTTTTCATTTAAATCCATATTGGAATTAATTTATCATAGAAAACAAGAAAACCACAACGTTTATTGTTTATTTTAGATTTATATATGTATTGTTCTTGTTTAAACTTGTTTATATTACTATACCAACAAATCAAGTTTTTAATTTGTTAGAGGATTTTTTTATAAATAAAGTGGAATGAAATAAATAAAAGAGAATTTTTTATAAAAATGGGAATGAATACAATTACAATGAAAGATATACGCATGGAAAGTATATATTCTTTAGTAGTCGTGGATAAAAATTATTATAAATTATAAAATACTGATGAACATATATATGAACATAAAATACTCATGAACATATAAATTGTAAAATACTGATGAATATATAGCCCTCCAAGTATATGTCTTTCATTGTAATTTTATTCATTCTTTCACTTGTTTGAAGATGTGACGCAATCGTTATATTCTACTACGGTTCTATAGTTAATTTGTTGGTATAGTATTATCAAAAAGTTAAAACGGTAACAATACATATATAAAATATAAAATAATATATTTAAATTTTGCCGTTATTTCAATTGTTTTGATTTTCTATGCTATCTATGATTTACATATTTCTATATGATGACAAAAACTTTAGCAGGCAAATTGGAAAGTAATCGATATATATATATATATATATATATATATATATATATATATATATATATATATATATATATATATATATATATAAATATATATATATATATATATATATATATATATATATATATATATATATATATATATATATATATATATATATATATATATATATATATATATATATATATATATATATATATATATACATATATATATATATATATATATATATAGTATATATATATATATATATATATATATATATATACATATATATATATATATATATATATATATATATATATATATGTATATATATATATATATATATATATATATATATATATATATATATATATATATATATGTATGTATGTATATATGTTTATTATAACCACAACGGCATTATTTTTTTTTTAATTTAAAAGAACACGTGCCGCAAAATCATCGAAGTTGATTTTTTGATAAAATCGTTAATATTTCATAAAATATGCAGATGTCACAAAAAAATCACATAATCATTTTTGTAGGAAATGTAGTTCTCTACAAAAAAATTCTAAATCATTTTCTCCTAAAACCTATATTTCTGATGATATTTTGAAATAAAACTTGAAATACGTCGAAACTCGTAAAACCAAATGATGAAAATTTCGACGAAAAAGTTCAGATTTTGATTTTTTTTGTCACGATTATTTTTTTATACATTTCATTCTATAGCATAAGAAGAAGATTAGGACTTTTTCGTCATCTTTATTTTTTATGTTTTTTAAAAATTACGAAAACTTACAAGTTCATTTTCAAAATATCATGAGAACTATAAGTTTTCGGGAAAAAATGACGTGGATGTTTTTTTTGTAGAAAATTAAATTTCCTACAAAAATGGTTATGTGATTTTTTTGACATCTGCATATTTTAGGAGATATTTGAAAAAATCTACGAATTTTTCAAAAAATCAACTTCGATGATTTTTCGGCACGTGTTCTTTTGATTTAAAAAAAAAAATAATTCCGTTGTGGTTTTTTGACCACAAAGAATTTTTCTAGGGGGCGTCTCGGAAAATTTAGTTTTTAACGACCAGTCTAGTGTATATATATATGTATATTTATATGTATACCCGGGTATGTTACTGTTGACTTGCGTAAAACAGTTCTGCTGTTGACATAACGGTTAAGAAGCAGTGATGAAATTCATTTTGGTCAAAACGAAAGTCTATTACCTACAAGAACGTGAACCATACTTCCACATTACCGTTAAGGCACAGCTATCTATATTGATATATTTTTTGATAATAAAAGTTGGTTTCGAAAAATTGCTATTTGGTGTGGAAAAACATATTTATATCCCACCGCTGTCACCAAAATGATTTTACATTTATGATTAACAAATATATAATTTATAATTTAAATTTATTTAAAATTTTGATGGTGCATTGGATTTTAGTAGTTTCTATACTTTGAAGATAACCGAACAATAAATTCTACCACTTAAAAATCATTGGACAATATTTCATTTTAGAATTGAGTAAATAAAAATAATTACAATAATAACAATTTTTAACATTTCCTCGGTCAATTGCGTAGTTGCGTCACACAAGCAGTAATACATGTTTTTATCTACATAAATAATAAAAATTTTGTTATGTAAGGCTTTAGTCATAATATTATATGTAGATATAATACGGTTGTTCAAATTTACAAAAAGTAGAATGGTTGTCGGTAGTTGTAGAGAAGAATATGTTCTCGTTTGACTAGAATATTTTATTGAGATGATATATTGAAATAGTCTGACTAGCATTTTATATTAAAATGATATAAGGAAATTTTTAATTAGTTATCAATATTGTGATTGTGCCACGAGTTTTTTAATTGTTTGTTTAAATTGATTAAATATTCCAATAATGTTTGTAAAAAGATTTTATTTCTTTTGGTCAATGATATTTTTTGTGGCATTTAATTAAATTTTTGTGTTATTAAGAGTGGAACTGGTAAACAATATTTAAAGCAAAATTAATAAAAATCCAAGTTTCAACATTTAATATAAATCACGTTTTTTGTTGTATCTCTTATATGACGTTGGTAAGTTGGTCTTAGAAAACGGTTTCGAGGAGGGCGAAACCGTTGTTTATAATACCAGTTATTGAAGGAATGTTAAATCTTTGTTGGCTGAAAAAAGAAAGAAATGTAAAGGACGACTGGGAGTTGGATTAACAGTGATAGAATTTAATATAATACAGTTATGTTGCAATGCGGCAATGGATGAATTTATATATTATTGGATTGAAATTTTTTGTGATACAAATTGGATTAGACTATAACCAACATTTTTGGAGTTGGTGTAGTTTTGGAAAAAAGAACAATAAGTAAGCCACTTGAATTATTTTATATCATATTTTTAATATTTTTCATACACAAGACAAGTTTTGTTCATGTTATTTAAATATTAACTAAACATATTTGAATTTTGATTTTTTTTAATATTCTAATTTTTGTGTTTGAAAATTTGTAAGAGATACCCTATATAGATTCCGTGATATAGCTTTAGTATTTTCAATAATTTTTTTTTGTTACTAAGGTCCAATGCGACAAATACAGAAATTGTTTTTTATGGATTTGCAAAACAAAATTAAAATTAATAATCCATGCTATACTGACATATTCAGTATAAGAAGTCATTATAACAAGTCAGTTATAAGAAGACTTGATTTTTCAAGCTATTGTTTATAGTATGACATCATTAAGGAATATTCCATAACTATAAGATTGAGGGGCTATCATATAAACTGAATAAAGTTCATTCGTCAACCTAAGATATCACCTTGGGGCTAGTGATATTTCACTGCTATTGCTATGTGTATGCGATAGCTCACATTAACTCGTTTGTCAAAAGCAGAAACTGGAATACGCCGAGTTCACACACGACACACGAGTACGCTGAGCTGTCACATGCGTTTAAAGGAAAGCATTTGCAAGCAAAAGTGATGAAAGTATACCTTTTAGTCAATGCTGTGCTTTCAAATCCAAAACTCTGTTGAAAACTGAATAAAGTTCATTCGTCAACCTAAGATATCACCTTGGCTAGTGATATTTCACTGCTATTGCTATGTGTATGCGATAGCTCACATTAACTAGTTTGTTAAAAGCAGAAACTGGAATACGCCGAGCTCACACGACACGACACACGCGTACGCCGAGTTGTCACATGCGTTTAAAGCAAATGATGAAAGCATACCACTTAGTCGATGCTGTGCTTGCAAATCCAAAACTCTGTTCATTTGCAAAAGAGGTGCAATGCAGACTTCCAAACCATAAAAATATTACGAATTAAAATAATAAATAAAAAAGTAAACTTTATCAAGGCTATTTGACTTGTTTAAAATTTTGGTATTTTTACAAAAGATCAAAAGAAGATAGGAGCCTGCTATTAAATTGTTTCAATATTTGTAAAAAGCCGGTTGATAAGAAAAATTGAAATGTTGTCAAAAGGAGAAATAAAATCTTCATAATTGTGGCCTTTAGTTGATGCCTATGTCTTAGTCATCTGTGTAAGATAAATCACGTTATTATTTATTTATCCCTGTCACACCAAGGACTTAAAATGATTGCTATTTATTATAGTTAAAAATCTCTTGGAATAATAATAGCAAAA
Organism: Diogma glabrata; assembly: GCA_963693315.1. Taxonomy (NCBI): domain Eukaryota; kingdom Metazoa; phylum Arthropoda; class Insecta; order Diptera; family Cylindrotomidae; genus Diogma; species Diogma glabrata. The sequence goes on from OY856188.1 coordinate 210,363,295, forward strand.
TTTAATGTATCAAACGACTTTAGCCAAAACATGAAGCTTTCTTATAATAATGCTATGATTGTCGTCTAATCAAAGGTTATGTGGTGATGGTAAACCTACAAACCATTGTATACAAATCATGATTTAATGGTTATATTAGCTGATAGCTCTATAAACATATACCTTTACAATAGGAAACGATTGTCTGAATATAAATATATTTCTCTATAAAAGTCTCTTAAATGCATCTTCAAAATACGAGAATTCCATAAATTTTACACGGTACTATAACTAGGGGTTGTGTTCTTACGTGTCCTGAAAAATATTGTTATCTAAATTTTTGTTGTTAAACTAAATCCCATACCAAGAAGCGTTCCCAATCTTTTAAGTGAGTGACAACAGATGACGACAGATCTTTTACAATCATATCGTGAATACATATGACAAAACATTACTTAAAATTGCAAAAATCCCCATATAATGTTAAAACATTTCTAAAAAAATAGGAGTCTAATGACCATTGAGAATTCTCCTAGTAAAATAAAGTGATAATAAAGCTTCAACTGCGTAGTAGATAGCGTGTCTGCCAACTTTTGGATTAATATAATAAGGATTGGATTCCAACTTTTGTTTTAATATAATAAATTGTAAAGTTTATTCATGAGAAACCCAGAACTGATTTCGAATTGAAAAAATTCAAAACATTCATAATGTTACTTGAGTTTAACAAAAATACCCCAAAAATTGCTTAAAATATTTTTAAAATCATTAGTAATGGCTGATGAATTTAATGAGTTTAAAAAAATCACAATACCCTACGAGAAACTCACTTATATAACAAATGACAATACCGACGGGCTGCTGCTTGAAAAACGAGCAGTGATGTAATAAATGCGAGTATACGATCCTATTCAGTTTTCTAGGTTTTGGATATAACAATTTTAGTATGATATTCAACTCGTTGTCTTATTTGCAAGTTTTTGATTATATTTTTGTCCAAAAAAAATTGAAAAAAGCTTTTGAAAAATATGCCGTTTCAGATTTGTCGTAACTCGTTTTCTTGGATCTAATAAGGTAAAGGTTAAACTCTTGTCATATTTTGCAAGTTTTGGTCGGTATTTTTGTCAAAAATAAAAAATAGGGAAAAGTATGATGTTTAAATCTACAAATAAACAAATAAGAACATAGTTTTCTTTAATTTTAGAAAAAAGATTATAGTTTTCAAAAAAAAATGAAAGTGTTGTAGAGTATAATTCATGGTGTTCAACTATTTTAACAGTGATCTCATGGTCAACAAAATAAACGATTGCAACGAAAGAAACTTTTTTGAGTTTTACTAGTCCATAGAATAACTGAGCAACAGCAGGTATGCAAAATTATCAGATACTACCAAAAATGTTATGATATATAAACACACTTTTTACTAAAGATTTGAGAAATATCTTGCTTTGTACGATTTCTAAAATCATTAAATATTGCCGGCTGTACGTTACATGTCGACAGGTTTGCTGCTAGCTTAAACTTCTCAAGTTAGATAAAGACTACTTTCAATAATGCTTACAATCACCATTCCATGCTAGATTTTAAATCAAAATTCATATGATACAATGTCAAACCCAAAATTTACATATCAAACAGCAATAACAACAGAAAAACTCAACATCCAAAAAAACCCACACCTAATAAATAACTCCAAAAAAATCTAAATATAAAAACATAACGCATCACACCTTAACCTTTTTTTTGTAATATGAATGTTCTGTATATCAAAAAATCATCCCACACCGACAATCTACAATTCAATTCCACAAAATTATATTCATCACATTCATTATTCATTTCCCCACATCAAGAGGAAAAAAAACAAGAAAATTAACAAAATCTACTTAAACTTTAATTCTTCCAAAAAAATATATATCTAAAATTATAACCAATTTATTTCCTCGATAATCTTAATACCAATAAAAACTAAAGAAAAAAACTTTCTATATATATCTTAAAAGAAAATTTGCTGCTTCTTTAAAAAATAACAAAATATAAAGTTGTCTTATTTAATGGATCGTCCTCTTGTTCAGTCTCTTAGCGAAGTAATAAAGTTATTAAACAAACAATTTTTTATTCTCTGGTTCGATTTGGACTTTATTTTAAAGAATTTGTAGTTGTTGGAAGTTTTATTTGTAAACTGAAATTTATTTCAGAAAAATAAAAAAATTAAAATATTATTTATATTGATTTCCAATAATAAAAAAAATTATTAGAGCGTTAAAGATTATCGCTAAAGTCTAACTCGTATAGCACAAAATATTTCAAAACATTCAACAAAAACAATTGAAAATCAAAACAAACCATAAAAATTTCTCCTCCATTGAAATTTTTGTTGTGTTTTTTTAGCACATTATTATTAGAACAACAATAATATAAATTTTTATTCTTTTTAAATTCCTCCTCTTCATCCATCTTATTTTTAATCAAAAATATTCGGGACACGAAACCCAACGAACATAATATAAATTTCACCAAAATTATTGTTGTTGGTATTTGTTTTTTTTATGGGTTGGTTGAGTAATTCTTTTTAGATTTTGACAAGCAGCCATGATTGCGTCACTAGTGTTAATTTAAGTTTTGTTTTATAATTATAGTTATTAGTAATAGTCTATGGTTCCTATTAGTGTGATATTAATTGATATAGTTGGTGTGTAATTAAATTGTGATGTATAAAACTTGTGTAATACAACATTATACCGAAAGAAAACCAAACTTTTGATTATTGATGATGGCGTCTCTTTTAATTCGTCATCGTATGGAGGTTAAAAACCGCGGTTTGTGTTGTTTTTAAAATTATTTATATGTATGTGTGTTTGATATATGCCATGCGCATTCGCAAATTATTGTTTGTTGTTATAGCTATTTTATGTTTAGTTTTAATGGCATGGTGACACATGTGTTTTACAGATATGACAGAGTTGACATAGATTTGAGATATATATTCTGGAATATTTAAAAACGATAAGATTAACATCTTATATATTTGTGGAATTTGAGTTTCACGATTTTATGGGTTTGTACAAAGTTTATCAACATATCGATTAAAAAATATAAATCAGAAATAATTTTAATCTGTAGCAAATATGAACATGTAAAATATTTAAAATAATAAGATCTTAATACATTTTTCATATTTTCTTTTCTTTTCGAAAAATATAATATTTATATCAAACCAAAAAAAAGAATTTCTTTTCCAAACATTCTCTTTTATTTTATGAACATAATTCTTTGGAAAAATTATATAAAGAAATTTCAACATTTGTCCATGAAATATTATTCAAATAAATTTTCGCTCTGGTTGGAAAATGAAAATCCTTTTTCATTTATGATTGTTGTTTTTGTAATATATAACGAAAATAAATTTAGTTTCATTTTTTTGTGAATATATGAACTATGTAACAAATGTTTGAATATTAATTGAATGATTTGGGAATAGATGGGATTTATATTCTAGATGATGTAATGAGTACTTTTAGTTTGGATATTTATGAAAATCTTACTCATTTTTATGATAGAATTTGGTTTTGTAGAATTTATATTACAAAACAAATTATTTTCTCAAGTTACGTGAAAAAAAACATTGTTTCAGCCATTATTAATTGTTCTAAATAAATTTGAGTAGATATCAATGTTTTTACTGAAATAGAAACCGTTTCGAAGTCAATATTATATGTTTCGAATCCCGAAATCCGATTAAATTGGAAGAAGAAACAAAAATTCATTAATTTTTTTAAATCCTTTTTTGAACTTGTATCGAATCGTTCTAATTCCTCGCCCAGCTAGCTCAGTCGGCAGAGCATGAGACTCTTAATCTCAGGGTAATGTGTTCAAACCCTACGTTTGGCGCCAGCTACAGCTCTACTTATGAAATAGGGAGGCCTAAAATTTGGTTGGGTTTGTGCAGAAACTCGTAAGCGGTTATTGCAAGCTAGGTGTCAGTGGAGGTCGTGAGAATAAGAGTGTGCACAAACCAGTTTTAAACACCGGGTAAATTAATATCTACTTATTGACTACAAATACTTTTAAACATTGTCTTTTCATCTCACTGGTATATACCCCAATAGTCTGTTAAGTATCATAAATAAAAAAATTTAGAAAGTTTTATGTACGTAAATTAAGTGCAAACAAAAAAAAGTCTGATTTTAAGAATTTTAATTTTTTTTATTAATTATACTTCATTAAATTTTTATTTTTATTCTTAATAATTTCATTGAATTATAATTTTTTTGTTAAATTAATTATTTATAATAACTGTTAATGATTTAGATAGTTCTATATTTTTTTTTATATGAGATAATTTTAATTTATTTTAATCCACAAAATTTAATAAAAATATTTTAATTAGTTTAATTTTTTACAATTATTTCAAAAATAATTCAATTTTAGTCTATGATCGTAATAACTTAAGTAATGGCAATAACTTTTAACACATCTTTTTTGTTAGAGATTATTTAATATTTTCCTATTTTAATTAATTTTCTTATTTAAATTAATATTTTGTTTTGTTTAATTTTGTAATTACTGTTTTGTTTCTGAATCTCAACTGTGCTTCAAAATTTGTTCAATTTGATCTGACACCCTTAAAATAAAAACATTCATTCCATACAGGTCGTATAGGTAACTCAACTTATATTATTTTTTTTCAGGCTTGCCCAATCAAAAATGATGTCAACTGGCATTCTCAATTTCGTTGTATTTTAATTTATAAGTAAAAGCCAATTTTTCTGCTTGAAATTAGTATTTTTATATGTTTGGTACAAACCAATCTTTTGAGTCAACAGGATTTGTATATAAGGTCAATGCTGCTCTTCTGTTTAAAAAAATATTTTTCAAATTGACTTTTGCCAGATGATATATAGTCAGTATGGAAAAACTTTACACTTGATATATTAAGAAGTTCTTGTGGCTGGGAACAATCCCGATATTTTTAGAAGGTTTGGTGGTTGTGTGCGTTTGTGGCTGGGTGGTTGGTTGACAGAAAAGCATGGGATCTTAATGAAACTTTGGTATTAGATCCGGGTTCACTGGAAAATATTATACCTGGATTTGTTTCAAAATTGGACAAATGGCAAGGGTGCTGCTTATTTGAATCTTGAATAACTTTTAATTCTGGCTTTCAATATCATTGAGAATTGATAATTGGTATACAAGGATTTAGTACTGCTTCCAATATTTTTATTTTAGAAACTGGAAGTTGGGTTTGTCACTTCCGGCAAAAAATTTAAAAAAAAAATTGTTTAAGGTGCTAATCCCTATAATAGTCTACAGTTACAAATCGATTCGAACCGAATCGATATTTGAAGGTAATCGACTCACGATTGTTTCCGAACTCTATGTTGCAACTTGCCAGAGCTGTAGCTAAGTCAGCCTATGCATCCACATTGCCTAGTTTTTGTTAAAATAAGCATGCTGTTTGGCACTACATTCTTTTTTTTACACACCCATTCTATCCTTTACATTTTTGATAAAAGAATGAACATGATGAACTGTATTTTCAATTGTGGGTGCATTTCATCTATGTTAATTTAGCTTTTCCAACAACTGTGCCACAATGTAATTCATGTTTTTTAATTTTTTAAATTTTAAAATTTGATCATTTTGACAAAACTCTGACTATCAATACAAAACATGTCAGCTCCCGAGGTATAATTTTCCTTTTCAACGCTATAGTGAACCCAGTATTTGTTGTTTTTTGTCAATAACCAAAAAATTGACCTATTTCTATCAAATATGTAGTTATTAGCCCTCTCTAAAAAATTTCTGTTATCCCAAACCAGGCACCTATACATTTCTTTATTCTTTTCCTTATCATCTCTAATCATTTTATTAAAATCTCATAACAACAAAAACACATACATGTAATTTCCTATCGACATATTTCACTCTTTGTGAAGAACAATAAAAAGAAATAGAAAATCTCATATATCTCGTAAAATTGCGCGTAAGAATTGGAAGAAAGGCATCTAGATAAATTTATTGATTTTTTTCTTTTCTTAATTTTTTTTATGTTTTTTTTAAATATATTCTTGTATTTTTTTTATTCTTCTCTTATTTCATTTCAATTCCAAAAAAAAATATCATGCGCAGAAATAAAAAAAAATTTGGATACATATTAGTGAAGAGTGAACAAATTTTGCAACAGATAAATCTTGTACCAAAAAAATTATATATCAATACTGTATGGAAACAGCAATTTTTCACCAAACATTAAACGCAAATAAGAGGAACAAAAAAAATCCTTAAAGTGATTTATTGCTAAATTTTTCATTAAATGTGATAAATCTTTTATGCTATTTTTGTATATTTGGGGCTCAATGCTCCACGTCGTTATATATTCTTTTCTTAGTTGAGTAATGATGATTATGGTGGAGGTTTGCCTTCAATGTTTTTTTATAAGAAAAAACAGAATTAGATTTTTTGGTATGCTTTGCAAGGGAAAAAATCGACTAAAATAAAAAACAAACTTAACTGTTTTTATTGTTAAGGAATTCTCTTGTTTTATTACAATGAATGAAAAAAATTAAGAATTCAGAGAAGTTTTTGTAATTTGACCTTCGACCTTCACAAAAAGAAATACATTTGAAACCTTAATATTCATGTCAGATTTTAAATCTTAATTTTCTGCCGAAATATTCACCGCTCTTCGGTTTTGTTCTCTCAAAAAATAATTTTCTTATCAAACGGTTTTAGTTACTTACAGTGTTGGGTTAACAAATTTTAAATTCAAATTATCTCTTAATTGTATGCTCAATAGATGTTGAAACGAATTAACACATGTTTTGTTTTTGTATGATTCATACCTGAGAGTTATATTAAAATCTACAGTTTGGAAGTAAACGATTTTATTTATTCGTAAAAAAACGATATATGTTGAGCTCATCAGATTTAATAGGTTCAATGAACTTTGTTATAATATTATCATTCGATCAGATATAATGAAACAATTTGTATAAAACTTTCAAATATATTTTGAGTAATTTATTGCGATGTTATAGGGAAAGCGGAAATAAAATTATAAATTCAAAACCATAATTCTATTGATTATGTTTTCTTTTTTTCAAACATCGAAAAAGATTTATGTTCGAATGTTTTATGTTTCATAATGTCAATAACAAATTTTAAAAATTATACGACATCTAGGTCAATCCAAGCAGAAAAAGTGATAAAACCGTTATTTAAAATCAGGGGTGATGAAAAGTTTTGTGAATTAAAATTGACTCAATTTTCTACATCCATAGTAAAAAGTGAGGTTCAGTTATACAAATACAATAAAAGATATATATAGATAGAGCCAACATTTTGGCGAAAATTATTCTTTCAAAGTCTCACCCATTTTATTTAATTGTCCGAAACGAAACGTTAAAAGTCATGTTCACATTTCACAAAAAATCTTAAAAGCTAATTTAAATTGCCTATTATTTTCATGTTTTTCTTCATCTTTATTCAACCTATTTTGATTTTATTAATAACATTATTTTATTATCCTAAATGTTAGGTAACATACATACATACATCAACAACGATATAAACCAAAATAACAATCTCTTCAAAACATTAATGTCAAATTCACAATAATAATAAAAGTCGTTATCCTGTTGTACAATAAAAGAGTTTCGTAGTTTTTCTTATGTTCAAGGAAAATTAAATTTCACTTTGCCTCTTTACTGTATTTAAATGGCACATTTATAATTTCTTTCTATTGATTTTTTATGGTTGCTCCACCGAAAATAAATTTAACATTTTTTTGGGGATTTTATGTGTCAGCAATAATTCACGTCATTGTGTGTTATATACACATTCATTAGTATGATTTTTATATTTGTGTTTGTATAAAAAGGATCAAGTGAAAGTGAGATGATATTAAAGATAGAAAAAGAAATGAAATTTCAAGAGGAAAGGCGTGGTTTATGATACGTATTTTTGTGAGTGTGTATTTTATGCTTTTTTGGAATTAGAAATTCTTCATCCTCAAACCTATTAAATCACATAACAATATAAAAACAACAAAAAAATTCATGGAGCAAAGAAAAGAATGAAAGAATAAATAAAATAAAAAGAAAGTAAATCCTTTGGTAAAAGATTGTTTTTTCTTTATTTTTGAGACAAAAAAGGGAAGGTGAAATATATCAAAAAGGAATTGGGAGTGGAGAAAAAATGATACCCAGTATGAGTTTTTTGGAATAGGAAATAGGTTAGATTTGGCACAATTTTTACGAATTTTTTTTTGTAAAAACAATATTTTACTGTCACAATGAAAGAAATGATAGAAATAGGAAAAAGGTGTTTTATTGAAGAAAATTTCGTTTAGTTTGCAAAATTAATGGTGCTACGCAAGAAATAAGGAAATAAATTTTATATGTTTTGGAGATAAGCGAGAAGGTTGTCACATACTGAGTTTTATTTATAATATCTATATATATGTATATATATATATATATATATATAGTTCGATTTTAGACTTCCTTCGGTGATGATCAAATTTTATTTGCGAAAAGTAAAATCTATATACATTTTTTGTTGTTTTATTTTGCATTAAATGATAATAAATAATAACGGTAACAATATAAACAATATAATAGGGTGATTCAGTTGTTTCTTTTTATCTGCTGTGTTTTGGTAATAGGCAAATTAATTTAAATCAAAAGTTATGAACAATTGTACAATATGTACTGAAGAAGCGAATGAGGAGGACGCAGTCAAGTGTTTTGGATGTGGAAAGCTATTCCATCTTACATGTGCTCAAATCAAAACTGCTACAAAAATGATACGAGAAAGCAAATATCTAACACAACTTACTATTTGTAAGGTGTGCGGGGACAAACCACAAGAAATAAGTAACATGAATGTTCATATGATACTGCAGTACGTGTTAAAAATGGATATGAAGCTACAAGAAAACAGCATACTAATGCAAGAGACATGTACAAAGGTAGAAGAATCTGCAAAAAAAGTTGTGAACGCATTCCAAATTAAGACGTCTGATTTGAATGAAAACGATGGTTACAAACGTAGATCATATGCTGACGTGTTAAAGGATGAACATGCTGTTGTAATTAAGCCTAAGACTACAACACAAGGAAGTGATGTTACAAAACAAGTTCTGCAGGAAAAAATTAATCCGGTTGAAAGTAATATAAATGTAATTAGAGTACGGCAAGTTTCGAATGGGGCAGTGGTTGTTAATTGTAGTAGTAAAGAAGAAAGTAATAAACTCAAACAATTGGTTGAAGTGAATCTTGGAAATGCTTATTCCTCATCAGTTGTTGAAAAAACAAACCCAAAAATAAAAATTCTCGGGATGACCAATGAGTATAGCAATGAAGACCTAGTCAGCATGGTAAAAAGAAATAAATATGTGATGGGTGAGGAAGTGAAAATAATCCATCGGTATAAAAGCAAACATTTGCGTTTCCCAACATATACGGCAGTAATTGAGGTAACTCCAAAATCCTTTAGGCATATTATGGAAGAAGGAAGAATATTTATACAATGGGAAAGCTGTAGGGTAGTGGAGGATATTAACATTATGAGATGTTTCAAATGTTGTGGCTATAGTCATAAGGCGGTGGACTGTAAAAGTAAGGTATATTGTGCAAAATGTGCTGGAGATCACGATATGAAAAACTGCAAATCTGATGTTGCAAAATGTATAAACTGTTCACTAGCTGTGGACAAATTTAGTGCTAACCTGATGACTAATCACTCAGCGTTAGATAAAAACTGTCTTATTTATAAAAACAAACTGAGAGTTAAAAGAAGCAATATAAACTCGGAATAGCAACCACCAACTTCTAATGTCATCTACACCAACGCACAAAGTGTTACTAGTAAGCTTGCTGATCTCCAAATCTTGGCAAATAATCGTAAACCAGCGATTATTCTACTATCAGAAGCAAGAATAACAGATGACATACATTTAAAAGAAGTAGAACTAGCGGATTATAAAATTGTGTTAACGAACTCGAGCTCAAGAATGACAGGAGGAGTTGCAGCCTATATTCATAAAGATCTAAAATTTCAACAACGATATAGCATCGAAAACAAAGAAGAGGGCTACTGGTTTCTTAACATTCGAATTCTAAGTACTGTGTTAAAATGTGATTTTACTGTCATTTACAGATCACCCAGTGGATCAACTACAAGTTTTATTAATTTCTTTCAATCTTATATGGATAATAATATTGAGTTGAATCGAAGAAATATAATCGTAGGTGACATTAATATTAATTTGTTAAAACAGAATACCTACTCATGTAGTTTTATAAATATTATAAATGATAGTGGTTTTAGACAAATTATTTGTGAACCAACGAGAATAACTCCCGATTCAGCTACATTAATTGATGTAGTATGCACAAATGACTTTGAGCTATCATATAAAATTGTTAATGACTTTAAAATGTCGGATCATGAATTGATTGAGATTGTCACACCTACGCATGAAACGGTACCAAAAATGAAAGGTAAATTTGAATCGATAATTAAATATAATCAAGAAATTTTGCATGATTGTCTGCTGAAACTGGATTTTAATTACAATAATATCATAACGGATGGTGTGAATGTAAATTCTGATTTATATGTTCAAAATTTGAAGAATTGTGTGAATGAATTATCCTCTGTGCGGGAAATAAGAAAAACATCTGAATGTAAATGGTATAATAATGAGCTGAAACGAATGAAAAAAGAAAGAGATGTTGCATATAAGCTGTATAAATTAGATGAATTAAATCACGCTAAACATGAAGAGTATAAAATTTTACGAAATGCGTATGTGAGTAAACTGAATGAAAGCAAGAATAATTATATAATGAATGAATTAAATGACGCAAAAGGAGATACCAAAAAAACGTGGAGCATATTAAAAAACTATTTCTACAGTAATAAGTCTGAACCAGAAACAGCGATAGATTTTAATGGATGTATTATTGATGATGATGGCGAAAAGGCACAGAAATTTAATTGTTTCTTTGTTGATAGTGTTAACGAAATTGTGGAATCAATTCCTGTCGTACCTAATTCCATTAACCCAGTAATTGCTTGTAACAGCGAATTTAAATTTAGTACGGTGACCAACTCAGAAGTTAGAAAGATATTGAATAAAATTAAAAGTAATTCTGGTACCGACGGTATTAGTAAAAAACTTATTATTGATTCTTATGAAATAACGGGCAATATGCTTACTGAAATTATTAGACAGTCCTTAGAGGTTGGCGTGTTTCCTGATAACTGGAAAACATCAATTGTTATACCGGTACCGAAAATTAAAGGAACGTTGAAGTGTCAAGAACATAGACCAATTAACATGTTGCCAATTTACGAAAAAGTACTTGAAATAGTGGTTAAAAACCAACTTCAAAGTTTTGTTGAAAATAACCATTTGATAGCGAGATATCAATCAGGTTTTCGAAAAAACCATTCGTGTGAATCTAGTGTTAATTATGTGTTAAATGAATGGAAGGCTCTTATGGATATAAATGAATGCGTGATTGTAGTATTTTTAGATTTTAGGCGCGCTTTCGAAACGATAGATAGAAATATACTAATTTGTAAATTGGAACAATACGGTGTAAAGGGGAATGAGAGAAAATGGTTTGAAAGCTATCTAAATAATCGTTATCAAAGAACAAGAATTAATGATACTGTCTCAGACAAAATAAGGATTGAAAATGGTGTACCACAAGGATCGGTCTTGGGAGCACTACTGTTTATTCTATATATTAATGATCTTGGACTTTGTGTTTCTAATGTAGAAGTAAGAATGTTTGCAGATGACACGCTTGTATATATACATGTTAAAGATGTAAATGAAGGAATCAGACTTATGAATGAAGATTTATCTAAAATAGTGGATTGGTTGGCGACCAATAAAATGAAATTAAATTTCGAGAAAACTAAGTGTATGATAATGTCTAAAAATAATAATTATGGGGTAATGAATGAACGAATCAGTATTGACGGAAGCGAAATCGAGTTTGTGGATGTTATTAAATACTTAGGAATAATATTGCATAAAAATTTGAGTATGTGTAAAAATGTTGATTATGTTTGTAAAAAAATAGGTAAAAAAATTGGATATCTGTCAAGAATATCAAATAAATTAACAAGCGAAGCGAAAATTAGCCTTTACTACTCTATAATAGCCCCACATTTTGATTACTGCTCTACACTACTCATCATGTGCAATGAAGAAGATATTCAACGGTTACAAAAATTGCAAAATAAAATAATGCGTGTAATTCTAAGAGTCCCAAAATGTACGAGTGTGATGTGGATGATTGAGACACTAGGATGGATGAGTGTGGCACAGCGTATCATAATGAAAGTAATTTTATGGATGTGGAAGGTAAAATACAAGAAACTTCCAGATTATATGTTCGATGGTATAACATACAATTTCGAAGCGCATTATTACCCTCTTCGGAATATAAATGATTTCAGACTGCCAAAAATGCGAACAAATTTTGGACAAAATACAGTCGAATATAAAGGTCAAAAATTGTTCAACTTATTACCACAGGTTGTTAAAGATGAAACAAATGAATTCAGTTTTAAAAGACAGACGATAAACTTTGTGAAAGAAAAGGTTGGACTCAAGCTCTCCGACATTTTAAAGTCATATTAGTTAATTAATTAATGCAAAAAATAAATAATGTATATTGGTCGTAAATGTTATTTTTAGAAATATGTAAGAATAGCTTATCGCTAAATAAATAAATATATAACTAAGTCTGCCCGCATTTAAATCTTCCAGGGGACTGATAATTTATCAGTATTTCGCTTAAAAATGACAAAATTACAACTAAAACAAAAAAATAAACGGATTCTATACCAAGGCAATTCATACTCACGATGTATAAAATTACAAAATTACCTGTAATTAAAATACTTTTTACGAAAATGCTTGCCAGGGGACTGATAATTTGACTGGACAATACACGATCTTGCTACTAATGATGACTGTTTTGAATGATAAAACCTCGGACTAAGTAAAACACTTGCAATATTATATTTATTGAACTTTAATTAATTCCTGTGACGAGCGATAACTTGATAGAAATATGAGTTTCCAATATTTTTAATGTGTTTTGATTGGGCAGGAGAATAATAACAAATTGGTGGGACAAACTTTAATAAGATATATCTAATATTAAATATAGAGTAATGTTATGATTATTTACACATTATTAAAGCATCATTGTTCAAAATTATTACTACAGAGTAAATTTGTCTCTACACACTTAGAATCATTGATTATTTAGTTTACCAGCTTTGAATTTCAAGGTGGGACACGCCAGGGGACTGATAATTTGACTTTTTGAATAATTTTTTTTCTATGACGTATATTTCGAAACGGGTTTATTTTGGGTGACCAGCTAGACATAGTTAAGGTTTACAAATTTCATGTGAAAACAAATTTTTTTTTTCATATTAATATACGAAATAAGCAGAGCCGTCCAAAATTCCTATGTTTGCAGAACTACCCATATATATATATATATATATATATATATATATATATATATATATATATATATATATATATATATATATATATATATACATATATATATATATATATATATATATATATATATATATATATATATATATATATATATATATATATATATATATATATATATATATATATATATATATATATATATATATTTATATAAATATATATTAATATGTATATGGGTCATTCTCTGTCAACTCGGCCACCCCCTCTGTTCAAAAGTTGGAGCAACCTATAAAATTCCTGTTATTCTAATTTTTTAGCTATTACCTTTTAGATTGATTTTAGCTGTGGCCTTTGTGAAAAATTCAACATGGTGGACCAGTATGGCGGCTGCAACTCAACCACCTCAACATGAAAGATTAGTTTTTTCGATGTCATACTTGTAAAAGCCATCGGATCATATAATAGAAATCATTTTCTGACCTTACTTGTTGAGTCAATCAGATGAAAAAATTCGGGTGATCGTTGAACTCAAAACAGTTTTTAATAGTTTTTCGGGGCTTAAGAGCGAAAAGTTAATTTTTTAGTTCAAAGTATAATTCTAAGAGTATATAACCTAAGAGTATATAAGTATATAACTAAACCAAACTACACCAAAATAAGTTTTTTTAAACTTCTACAGCAAATGAGGTGTCCATTGTAAAAAAGGAAAAGTTTTTTGGGAGTTTTTGTATAGGTTAGACACAACATGTGTAACTGTTAGTGTATGGACAGGTTATACACGTATTCAGAAAATAAAAATACGTCACAGTGAGATTCATTAAAATTTTTACTATACGTGATATGATCGTTTTTTTAAAACACAGTATTTTAAAGGTTTTTTAAGGTTAGCGACACACAGGAGGATTCTAGCTCAAAAAAAGATTTTATTCGTATTTAACACACAAAGATACAACAGAAAATGTTTTCAATTAAATGATACAATTGCTTTTACAAGTATGACATCGAAAAAACCATTATTTCATGTTCAGGTGGTTGACTTGCAGCCACCATACTGTACCGTCATTTTGAATTTTGCAAAAAGGCCACAACTAAAATTAAACTAGAAAATTATAGCTAAATATTGAGCCTAACTGAAATTTCATAGGTTGCTCCAATTTCTGGACAGAGGGGGTTGGCCGAGTTGACAGAGAATGCCCCATATATATATATATATATATATATATATATATATATATATATATATATATATATATATATATATATATATATATATATATATATATATATATATATATATATATATATATATATATATATATATATATATATATATATATATACACCTAATTCTGTTTTTACACGACAGATTGGTTCCAGAGAAAGACGTGTAAAAAAAATTCGTGTAAAAATATACATTGTATATATGGAAAAATGGAGGATTGGTTCCACTCTCAAGAAATCAGTACAAAAAATATTGGACACGCTGTTGCATTGACTCACACCACCATCAGTTCTGAAAATATAGTACGCTTATATATACTATTCAATTGATGACTAGCTGTTGCCATAAATTAGTTATAAATTTAGAAAATTTGTTAAATAAAAGTAGAAATTCAATAATTTTATCGAAAGTGGCAAAACAAAAATTTGGATATGCAGAATTATTGTGAGTTTTTAAAACTTCACCGCTTCACAATTACAGAATTTGTCTGCAGATCCAATTTTAGTATTCAGGCCCAAAACGTAAACAAAATTCAAAAAAGTCGGCCAAGTGCGAATAAAATTTGCTCACCAAGGATTCCGTGAACGTAAAAGAACATAGTATCAAAAATAATTGACAAAGTTGTGTTGTATGTATATAGTCTTTCTATTGCCAAATCATAAGGACATACAAAATGTATATTTCCTCTTAAACGTTAAACGATTTTGCCACCTGTGCAATCAGCTTCCATTCATTTCCTTCCATGACTAGTGGACCCCAGTTTGGACATCTTGTATCACGATGGTTTTGTATGATGTCATCTCGTCAACGTTGTCTAGATCTTCCTCTCCAACAAACACCAGCTGGTTGTTGTTGAGATGGTTTTTTATCATTCTATCTAGTGGAGCCTTTTCTACAAGACCAAACCATCTAATCCGGTTGAATTTAATGAATCCAATTTCATCGCAGCTGCCAAGGAGCTGTCTGATTTCGTGATCCATTCGGTTTCTTTACTGATTCTCAGCAACTTTGCTTGAACCATAAATTCTTCGCATGACTTTCCTCTTGAATGTTGATAAAATTCTACAGTCGGTGCGATTCAGTGTTCTGCTTTCACTTTTCAAGTACGGCACAGGTCGAATTAATGCTTTGTAAAGTGCGACCGCGAAAGAAATTTTGATCGCAGAAGTTTTAAGTATGCGTAGAAAACTCTGTATGTGGCAGTGACAAGGGCTTTGATATATGCCTGCAAGTCATTTGACGCTGTTTTTGCACACCCGAGGTATTTGAAGTTTTCCACGCGTTCCACTTTATAGTCGCCAGTATCCAGATTTCCGGGAGTTATGTTCCTAGATGTTGTTAGATGTTTAGTTTTGCCGGTGTTGATGCATAATTTAAGTCGTTTAGCATTTATTTCAAGCTGTGAGCCTATTCTTAATATCAATTGTTCTACGTCCGAGAATATAATCTGCGTAACCAAGAATTTAACTAGAATTGTTAAAAATGCAGTTTTGTGTTTCGATTCGGCTTTTTCTTATTGCGTTCTCAAGCGGCAAATTAAATAGTGCGGGTGCAAGTGCATCATCTTGTCGAACACCTGTTCGATCGTGTTATATGGAAAGTTAGATCGGAAGGACCAGAAACTGTTGATGTCGCGGATGATACTCTCATATGCTTGCTTGAAATCAACGTAGAGCTGGTGGATGCTGATGTTGTACTCTCAAAATTTTTCTAGAATCATCCTTAAAGCAAAACATTGATCTGCGGTTGAACGGTTGGGATGAAAACCACAACTTGATGGCGCAATTGCTTGAACAGGATCAATTTCATTCTTTCTATTCAGTGGGCTTTGAAAGTGGGAGCGCTATACTGCCTGCACATCACGTTCATTTGTTGTAAGCTCGTAGTTTATTTTTTACGATTGTGGATCTTGGGTGGTAATTTTTTATCAGATTTCACGCATTGGCAAAACACTCTTTCAAATTTCCATTAGCCGCATGTTGGTTGATGTTTTCGATACAACCTTTATATGTTCGCATTTCTTTTCCGTAGAAGATAATCAGCTTGGAAGCTTCGGATGTTCCTTGTTAACCATTTTTCTCGCTTATGCTTAAACCTTTAGCCGCAATAGTCGTCAAACCATTCGTTGCGATTTCGGTGGTCGTTTTCCAATTGTAATTGGTGAGAACAGACGCTTGAGTTGCATTGGTTTTACGGTAGCAATGACTCGCCATGGCGTAGAATCATTCTTACTTTGTTCTTACGCAGTTCTTACTTTGCTCTTCTCAACTAAAATAACCTAATTCTGTCAACGTTACACAAGTAGCACGGCATGGACGTAGAATTTCGCCAACAAATAGCAATATCAATGGAAAATTGATCGATCAGATACGAAAAATGTAACATATTATCCATTGAAAAATGTTACATATTAAATCTTATTCATAGCGGTTTATGGTAACTAAAGATAAAAAGTAGCAAAATCCGATGTCTTTGTCGTGCTGCCTGGGTAATGCTGACAGCGTTTGGTTAGTATATCGGAGACAAGCAGAGTAAAAACTGCTTAGTCAATGACCTACATCACCGCAAATTAGCGCCTTAAAACGCATGCAACCCAAGCGTCTCTTCTTCATGTTAGGGGCGGCTGGGAGTGGGCGTCTGTCTTGGATCAAGTGGCACGCTAAATAAACATGTAAAAAGGTTATTCTGATGACCTTAACATTAGAACGGACCCATTCACATAATTTGGGTTGGGTCTGAGGTTAACACCCTAACCCCGAAAAAAGTTTTGTTAAATTTAGAAACCAGAAAAAGAATATATATATATATATATATATATATATATATATATATATATTATATATATATATATATATATATATATATATATATATATATATATATATATATATATATATATATATATATATATATATATAATATATATATATATATATATATATATATATATATATATATATATATATATATATATATTATTATATATATTATTATATATATATATATATATATATATATATATATATATATATATATATATATATATATATATATATATATATATATATATATATCAGTGTTGCAAAACGTTACTCGTAACGTAACGCAAAAACGAAATAACGAAATGAAATAGCGTTATTTGTAATAATTACAGTTATAACGTTTTAAAAATTAAACTGTGTTACAATAACGTAAAACGTAACGATAACGTTAATAATTTATTCGTTTTTTTGGTATACTTTTTGTATAATCATATGATAATAAAGCGCTAAAATCGGTTGCATAAAATCCAACTTATCTGCTCTTTTTCAATATTTTTAGTAGTTATGAAATTGTTTGATATTTGTAACAAAATACATAATGAATATATTGTAAGATTTTAAGTATATTTCAAGTAATATCAAGTCTGTACTAGCTGTTTCTGCATCACAGGTGTTTTGAGTAATTTTAAGAAAGAATATTATTATGCTGGCCGATATAAGAAATAATTCTGAAGATCTATTAAAAGTTACGCTTATAGTCATTAACAAACTATCAGATTTGCAGAAAACTCTTGATAAGAATGCCTATAGTTTTGTTAAAAACTTATTATTTTTAATTTGAAATGAGTCAAATTTTTTTAATGTATTTAATTATTTAGTTTTATTTTACTATGAATATATAAATTTAATATTTTTGTAATTATACATATATGCAAGAAATAACTATCCATTAGAGATTTTCGATTTTTGAGCAGCTAAGTAGGTTAGCTTTAAACTTTTCATTCATCTGTAAAATAACGTAAATATAACGTTATAACATAATAAAATATAATATTTTTGTGTTTCATAACGAAAATATGGAGGGGCTGAAATCTCACAGCTCTGAGATATCAAGACTTCGGTCTGGGTTAAAGATTTTGATATAGTTTTCGGCAAAAAACTTTTATGAGGACATGGTTTTTAGTTTTGGGCAGCGATGTATATCAAACATAACTCTTTGTTAAAGTACAAGTATTTTTAATCTCAGTTTAAAAATTTACTACACAACTAACACGAAACATCAATACGTTGCCAGAAAATTATAATCAAAATTCCAAAAATATTGTAAAAATTAAATAAAGTCAAAATTTTTCAAAATTCCAAAAATATTCCAAAAATTAGAAAAAAAACAAATATTTAAATTTTTTCTAAATTCCAACATTTCAAAAATTCTTAAAAATTCGAACTTTTTCCAAAATTCTAAAAATATTGCAAAAATTATTACAAAATCACAAATTGAAAGTTTTTTCAAAATTCCCAAAATTATAATAATATCAAAAATTTAAAATTTTTCAAAATTCTAAAAATATTCCAAAAATTCTTACAAAATCAAAAATTAAAACTTTTGCCGATATTCTAAAAATATTGCAAAAATTATTACAAAATCAAATAAACAAACTTTTTCAAAATTCCAAAAATATTTCAAAAACTATAACAAATTCAAAAATTCAATTACATTTACGTCATAAAAACAGCTACATTTTTTGTCCAAAAAATTGGCTAAAAAAATAAATGAAATCATTTTTGACACACTTGACATTATTTTTTGACAAATTTATAATGCCATAATTCTTTATAATAATAATAAAATATCATGTCATACAAACTATTGATTTTATTATTTTCTAAAAAAATAGGGTAAAAAATAAATAAAAACCTTTCTTTTGACACACTTGACAACATTTTTTGACAAACTTATAATCCATAATTCTCTATAATAATAATAAAATTTCATTTCAAAGAAACAATTTTATTTTTTTCCAAAAAATTGGGTAAAAAACTAAATAAAAATCTTTTGACACACTTGACAACATTTTTTTGACAAACTTATAATGCCATAATTTTCAATAATAATAATAAAACTTCATTTCAAACAAACAATTAATTTTATTTTTTTTTCCAAAAAATGAATAAAAATCTTTCTTTTGACACACTTGACAACAATTTTTTGACAAACTTAAAATGCCATAATTCTCAATAATAATAATAAAACTTCATTTCAAACAAACAATTAATTTTATTTTTTTTTCCAAAAAATTAGGTAAAAAAATAAATAAAAATCTTTCTTTTGACACACTTGACAACATTTTTTTGACAAACTTATAATGCAATAATCTAGTTTTTGATCTCACATACCAATCCCGACCATCAAAATTTCTCCAAATTTAATGTTCCTACTCGTAATCACTTAAAATGAACGTTTTTTAAGCCAAAAATATGATAATTTGCTATTTTTGACACACTTCCGGTACAGTTATCGAACACAGCGTCCTTTCGGACCTGTCCCTTGTGAATACCTATTTTTAGAAAAAAAATTTTTGAAATCCCTCCAGCGGTTTTCCCTGCAGCGTAGGTAATGACGGCGGCCGGCCGGCCGGCCGGCAGACAGACATACATTTTTTTTTTGCTTTTTTAGAATCAGGAGGTCCTAAAACGTCGAGAAATGTCAAAAAAAGTGGGGGTAAGAATTTCACTTTGAGCTCATGAATGTAATACTTAGGTCTTTCAGACCGAAGTAATAACGTACCGAAAAAATTAAAGTAATGTTATAAAAACGAAACGCATAACGTTACGATTTTTTTTTTCGTTTTGCAACACTGATATATATATATATATATATATATATATATATATATATATATATATATATATATATATATATATATATATATATATATATATATATATATATATATATATATATATATATATATATATATATATATATATATATATATATATATATATATATATATATATATATATATATATATATATATATATATATATATATATATATATATATATATATATATATATATATATATATATATATATATATATATATATATATATAATTAGTCCCCTAATTGTGAAGTTATCGTTACCGGTGACTTCAACGTCCACAACAAATCATGGTTGGAATTCCCCAAATCAACCGACGATGTTGACAATAGTGGAAAACTGGCAGAAATTTTTGCCGCGTCTCAGGGCCTATTCCAAATTGTTAAAAACCTGACTTTCACTCCCCGTATTGGCGGTGATAATAGTTTTCTTTTAGATCTCTACCTTACCACAATGCCAGATATTACGAGTGTCGATGTCGTGAAAGGTAGTATTGGAAATTCTGATCATTATTTAATCTCATCAGTTATCAAAACTGATTTACTTAAAATTACAGCTCCCAAACCCCGTAAAATATTTCACTACTCAAAAATGGATAAGAGTGGTCTTCAAATTTTTTTCCATGGTTTACCTTTCGGCCGTCATTGTTTTTACACTGACAATGTAAATGTTTCTGCTCAAAACTACAGAAATCATCCAATTTGCTATCAATAAATTTGTCCCTTTCTCCATAGTAAAACCCAAACAAAAATACTTGTATCCGAAAGCTGCCAAAACGGCACCTAGAAACAAACGTCGATCATTTAATATTTGGATTCATAACAAAACTCCCACTAATCGATCCCAATATCTAAAGGCCAACAAAATATCTAACCAGATTATCTCAAACGAAAAGTCCGAAATTGACAGAGCGAAAGCCTCAAAACTTACGTCTATGTCTGTTTCTGACAAGAGTTTCTACAGTGCCAATAATTCTTTAAATTCTGGTACAAAATTTTCTGTTCCCCCTATTATTGATGGTGATTTAATCGTCAATGATCCCACAAGAAAAGCTAACTTGTTCGCTGTTCGCTTTGCTCTGAACTCTACTGTTTTGGAAACTCCTAAAGAAATGCCCCAAATCCAGTCTTCAGGAGTTAATATGAATGAACTTCACTTCAAACCCAAAATAGTCGCTAAACTTTTAAAGGGGTTAAACACCAACAAAGCCTCAGGAATGGACAATATTCCACCCATTATTGTAAAAACCTTTTCCAAAGAACTTTAACTACCACCAACTTTAACTAAAATATTCTACCAATCCTACAAATCTGGTATATTTCCCTCAAAGTTGGCAAATGTCCAGCCCGTCCCCAAAAAGGGACCAAAATCCGATATCTCAAATTATAGGCCAATAGCTTTACTATCGGTGCTATCCAAAGTCTACGAGCATTATATTAATACACATATTTCAAAATGTCTGGAAGAAAATCATTTAATATCCGACAGCCAATAAGGTTTTCGAAACGAAAGATCAACTACCGATCTATTAAACTATGTAGCGCATTGTTGAGACAGCATACTTGATAAAGGTGGTGAAACATACGTTATCGCTTTAGACATCTCCAAGGCATTCGATCGAGTCTGGCATGCCAACTTAATCAACAAGCTCGTTGCGTACGGTTTTCATCCCAATGTTGTGAAGCTGATTCAAAATTTTCTATCCAACCGATACATTTCGGTAACCTTAGACGGATATTCTTCTTGGTCTAAACTAATTAACACTGGTGTACCTCAAGGCTCAGTATTGTCCCCAACCCTATTTTTGATTTATATCAACGAATTGTTGAAATTCACCAGCAACCCAATAAATAGTTTTGCAGATGATAGTACTCTGCACAATTTGTTCGAGCCCCTTCCTTCAAAAGGTAAAATGCACGAACGAATTAATCCTGCCCGGAGAGACGCTGCCATAAACGTGAACAAAGACCCGACCAACGTCGCCGACTGGGGTGACCAAAACCTTGTCAATTTCAACTCTACCAAAACACAGCTGTTGATTGTTTCCAGATTAAAGACCGAGTTCCACAAAGATATTTTATTCAGTATGTGTGACGAACCAATAGGTGAATGTAAAAACATTCGTTTATTGGGTGTCACAGTTTAAAATGACCTACTCTGGAACGATCATGTAATGGCGATGGCAAAAAGCGCGTCTAAAAAACTCGGCCTCCTAAATAGATGCAAAAAAATGTTCACTCCATACCAATTGCTCCATGTTTATAAGTCCTATATTCGTCCATGTATGGAGTACTGTTGTCAAGTTTGGGGTGCTGCTTCTGTTTCGGACTCTGTTAAAAAGCGGGCTATACGAATTGTGGGTGATCGAACTTTGACATCAAAACTTGATTCCCTACAACATCGTCGCACTGTTGCTGACGTCGTTGTTTTTACAAATATTGTCATCAACAATGCTCAGATGAAATCAGCGGCATCATGCCTCAAACTTATTCTTAACCCCGTTCCACTCGACAATCGGCTACCGCAACCAGTGAAACGATAAAGATCCCGCGCTGTCATACTGGTCATACTTCTTTGTCCGAACTGCGTACAAATAGAATAGTTTGCCGGAACCCTTAGTCTCAGGTGGCTTCAACCCGCAGAGGTTTAAAAAAAGCGTTAATCAACACCTTAGAACGCCAGTTGTTGTGGGACCCAGATCTAGAACTAGGTCTTAAAAGGTATTTATGTGTTGTTGTGACACATATTCTAAACCCTATTACACAACACATTTTATTAAAAAAAAAAAAAAAATTGGTTGAATTTCAATAATAATTTATTAATTTTATGCATTTTTTTTTGTCCATTTCTATGGGACCCCAATAGTTTTTCTAACATTTTAATCGAGACACTGAATATTTGGGCATGTGCAAATCAATATGCGCATAACAAACAAATTTCGTGTTCGCTGGCAAAAAATTCTACTATAGTTACGGTTAATGTATTTAATGTCTTTTGTGAAATTTGTTGGATAATTCCGTTTCTTTATTTTAACTAATTTGATACATTGATTCTACTTGTATGCATATCTTTTTCTAACGGATATACATTCCGCTGGACTTTTTTTTTAAAATGAAAATATTTCTAAAGATTTAGTTTTGTGTTTGATGTAAATATTAATAATGTTATTCCTATTTTTTTCTATTACAGATGCAAAAGTGTAGGTAACACAAATCCAAGAAAAATGCCAAAAACACAATGCAACAAGCAAAAATGAAATTTAGAATGCAAATAAATATTAACAACCTAGTTGTTGTCTTAGAATCTTAGAATATTGTAAATATTACAATTTATATATCAAAAGAAAATTTCCGTATTTTCATATTCCTTCCTATAAAAATAAAATTAAATTCAACAAAAAATGAAAATTTATCATCAAAAATCAATTGAATTCGTATAGGAAAAAATTGAATCCAAAATAGATATAATAATACAAAAATAAAAAAAAAACAAAATAATCATTCAGTGAAGAACAAAAATTGAATATTAATAATGAGAATAGTTATAAGAAATCGACGTACCGCCTTTTTTGGTACAATCTGTATGATTTGCGTTTTGTACTTTTTTGTAAACTTTACAAAACTACGGGAAACTTGTTTATTTAAAGACGATGATTCACCGATTATGTTACGGGAAGATAAATTTATGATGAATTCAGAACGACAAATTTTTCCATATCATCGAAAAATGCCTTTAATATTTATTGGTGGTGTTCCTAGATCGGGGACAACATTGATGAGGGCTATGTTAGATGCACATCCGGATGTGAGGTAAGTCAAAACATTTATTTTTATTTAGTTTTGGTATCAAATTAACAAAATTTGATATGTGATTTCTAAAAAGATTTGTTTGTGAACAAACAGGCATCTACTAAAATTAATTGTTACCCTTAGAATTAGCAATGGAACCTGTCAAAAATATGAAGTGATTGTAAAGCGAAATTTTTCTTATATGTACCTATAAAACACCGCTTTTTTGAATATGCTTAAAAGAATTAATATTTTTTTTTGTTTTACTGTCTGTAAAAAAATTAATTCTTGGTTTCGTTTCGTTTCACCGTTAGAATAATTTAAGAATATATAATGTACATAATTGGTTAAATCAAAATTCTCTGGTAATATTCGTTAGTTTAAAATCACGATTAAAATCATTTATTTTGAGTTTTGACATAGGGTTGGTCTGTCAATATTTCGTATTGTAATAAACTTCGTCCAGAATGGGTTCATTTAATTTAATCATAAATAACCAATACGTTCCGCCTAAATGTTTTCTACATTCTATGGCAAAGATGAATTAAAAGTTAACTCCCTTTAACAAATACATTTTGCATAAATTAAATTTGAGTTCGCTAATACAAATGGAAGTATGAATGAAAATAGGTGTGGCCTATTCAAGATGTACGGACTACGTAATATTGATTTCTAGTGGATTATAGAAGTTTCGATTTATTTATTTTTCGATATAAATAAGCGAACAAAATATCAGATAGTCAGTTTTACTTTTGCAATTAAAAGTGTTTATAAATATTCGCAAGTATAAGGAATAATCGGTGGTACTTGAGCCGGGGTACTAATATGTAATGGATAGCCTGGGATAACGCCAGAACGTAGTGTATTATGGTCTCTGATTCATTAGTTGTCATTTTGATTAACATGAGTAGCTTGTAATATTTTCTCATCCATCCAACATCGATAGTCATATTTTCTTATAGTTTCCGTAACCCATAGTTATTTTCCTTTAATTACATAAACATTAATATTTAATTTTACAACCCCCTAAAATTGACTCACGCTACGTTTCCATCCGTTTGATTTCGACATACTATTTGAATTTGGATTCTCCATACGCTAACCGTGATTGAACAACGACGTTTTCAAGCCTCAAAACAGCTGTGCGTATTTGTCCAATCGTAAATCTAAAACGAATTAATATCGTGCTATGTTATGCCTTCGATTTTTTTGCATGGGTACTTTCCATCAAATAGTCTTTCCGTTATGGATTTGAATATCACTGTAATGCTATTATAGATTATAGTTTTGTAATACCTAAACACCATAAAGTCGATTAAACTCGCATTTAATTCATTCTAATTCATTGATAATTATTATTAATGTATCGGGAATGACTTGTGTCGCAAAATTATTTCTGTACAATATTACCGAATAACAAACAGTTTCGTTTAACTATAAAAAGTTCCTAACAATTATATACTTGATGTAAATTAATTGCCTTACATCAAAAATACTGTATTCGAAGTTCTCGAAATTCATATTTAGGCTATATAAGGCGTGACTGTAAAAATTTTCATTCTCTTATTATTCTATTACTTTTGTCAATTGGTTGTTTGACGTCTGTTAGACGATCATTATCCATCAGACTTTTATTTTTTTCTATTGGATTTTCTGATTGGATGTAGTATTTATGTCTCTCGATTTTTGCCGAGTTGACATACTAACTACAATTTGGATTTAATTAATTATCTTTTTACAAAGAAAAGAAATCCATTACGGCTATTTAGCTGAAAGTTTTATTTTAAATTCGTGTGTTTCGTGTCAATTGTGTTAATTTATTTTGTGGCCAGTAAAGTATGAGTAGATGAAATAAAACCAAAGAAATATAAAAAAATGATTTATCTGTTTGTGATTGTAAATAACAAAAAAAAAATATAACCCTAAAGAAAAGTTGTTATATATAAATTATTAGGGCATTGTTAACAAAAAAATTAAACGAAACAACCTAAAAAATATATAATTAACTGTTTGTGTCGTGGAAAACTTGTTCCTGCAATTTGGACTCCAGGTATGCGTGTAAAATTATGTTTTTTAATAGTCAGTGAACATATTTGGATTCATCCCAAATAAAAATTACGGTTCGGTACTCTGTTAATATATTAGTTTCCGGGTTGATTAGCGTAAGAAACCTACGTTAACGGTGAACGTATTGATTTTTTTTTTAGTCCTTGAATGCACAGGCTTAACTGTCACCATACCGAATCCGGAATATTAAAGTAAAAGATATGATCGTATATACCGGTTGTTTGGATTGTGAAATTTTTTTTTTTTATAAATGCCAAAGGAAGTTTGCAATAGCAATAGCGAAGTTTGATTGTACTATTGTTAGTTAGAGAATTCTGTTAATGGTAATATACTAGTAAAACAGTTATTTGTATTTTGAACAAAATTTGTGTGTGTAATTTTTTTTTGTGTGAAATTGTGAATAAACTGTATCATCTGATCACCCAGGATGTTGTATAATTAATTGATGTTGATGAGAATTGCACTGGTGGATATTCGGTACTCGTCCCAATTGTTCAAATTATACTGTTGCGGGGCAACCTTTTGTAGTTACAATCAATTTATACATCGCAGATGTAACAACTTTTACACCACATTAATGTCAATTGATTCGATGTATTTGCGTACCATTTGAGCAGCGTAGTTTCAATGTATTCAACCCTATTTACAAATTGATTCTACGCTTGTGTATACAAAATTTTTGTTTGGTACTTTCAACATATTCAACTATAATCATATATTTATTCAACGATTGTTTGCATCAGTTATTGCTCTGTATTTTTCCACGTATTCAACGGTAACTATAAATTTGTTTAACGATTGGTTAGATCAATTATTGCATCGTATTCTCGACGTATTTCACTATTCTTGTAATATATTCAACGATTATTTATACAACTTTTTACATTATAATTTCGACGCATTCATCAATATTTACCAAAACTAGTCAAAGGGCATGCATTCAAATTATTGCCTGGTATTTTCCACCTATTCAACCGTGTAAACAATTTTCATTCAACATTTATTTATACCTGATTTGATACCATATCTTCAACGTATTCAACTACAGTTGCAAATTTGTTCAACGACTATTTTATCCAGATTGTCACATTTCATTTACCAACGCATTCAACTATACTTACAATATTTTCAACGATTATTCATGCAAGTTATTGTAACAACTGTTATTGTTCAACCATAATTTCAAATTATTCAACATTTATTGATACGAATTGCCACATTTTATAGACAACGCATTCAACTAGATTGGGAAGTTATTTATCGTTGAATTATACAACAAATTATCCGTTTAATTACTCATTACTTGGTATTCTCAACGTATTCACCCGAACTGGCAAATTATTCGGCATTTGATTATACAAATTGTTTACATTGGAATTTTCCACGTACTCACCTATATTTACAAATTTATGCAACGGTCATTTATACTGATTATTACCTTGAATTGTCAACGTGCTCAACTGTATTTACCAATTGAATCACCGATTATTTATACTAAATATTATATTGAATGTTCGACGTATTCAACTACCTCTATAAATTCATTCACCGATTATTTATGCTAATTATTATATGGTATTTATTCAACGTATTTAACTGTAGTCATAAATTTATTCAACGATTATTTGCGTCAATTATTGCTTTGTATTTATTTTTACCATATTCAACTATGATTGTAAATTAATTCAACGATTATTAATATCAATTGTTGCGGAGTATTTTGTTTCAACGTATTCAACTATAACTATAAATTTATTGTTTTGGTCAACGTAGTCCACTACAATTATAAATTTATTTACACCACGTATTCAACTATAATCATCAATTGTGTTCAGCGATTGTTTATGCAATTGTTGTTTGGTATTTATTCAACTTATTCAACTATAATCATAAATTTTATTCAACGATTATTTATATCCATTATTTGCTTGATATTTATTCAACGTATTCAACTATAATTATAACTTTATTCAACGATTATTTATATCCATTATTTGCTTGGTATTTATTCAACGTATTCAACTATAATTATAACTTTATTCAACGATTATTTATATCAATTATTTGCTTGGTATTTATTCAACTTATTCAACTATAATCATTATTCAACGATTATTTATATCAATTACTGCTGTATATTTGTTCTGACGTATTCAACTGTAATTGTAACTATATTCAACGATTATTCATGTCAATTATTGCTGCGCATTTTATCGTCAGCGTATTCAACTGTAGTTATAAATTTATTGACACAACGTATTCAGCTATAACTGCCAATTAATTCAACGAGTATTTGTACCAAGCATTATATTGAAGTTCAACGTATGCAACAATCTTTGCCGTTTATTCAACATTCATTCGTACAAGCTTTTTATCTTATTCTACACGTAATCAATACAGCAGTGCTGATGGAAGGCTGAAGTAATCAGGATTGGAGGCCAGGCGGATATAACCATGGGTGAGTGTATTTGGATATATTTCATTTATTCTTATGATTAGGGGGTGTGAACGTGTGTGTATGTGTGAGTGTATGTGAGTGGACGAGGGGGTTGAACGTGCCGATCGTGGTTTTTTCGTAATAAGGGGTCGCCAGAGTCTCATCTTTTCACTTGTATTTTCCTTTCCATTTCTGTTAATTTGATGAAAATTGCGTACATTTCCGTATTTGTGCTGAAGCAGCAGGTTTATAATATCTCCTACTCACGATGGCTGAGACTTAGTCGAATGGCATTACAAAAAATCTAGGTACGCACCCTGCTACGCCCTTCTCATTATCTCGATGAGAGGCACTTCATTACAAATTGGCGCCCAACGTGGGGCTTCTCTAAGGGTTTCTACAGCAATGTAGGACTCTGGAGGAGTCCCTCCATAATTTCAAAAACTTAGAAAATTTTTTTTTTTTTAAATTTTCTTCAAAATTAATTTGTCATTTTCACAATAACAATAGTATAAGACTCTGGCGGCGTAGAAGCAGCTCCCTGTTTCAAACGCGCAGGAGCAAAGGAAGATCCCTCAGACTTTTCTTTGATGGGGAGTTGCGTCCCAACGCCTCCAGCAATATTCTCCTTTTTTGTATTTTCTGTAACGCAAGGGTGGGAATAATTCTTCGGAACTGTTCTCAATGGGGGTTACAATCCCACGTACCCTAGTAACGGATGGGTTGCTTGTTGGCACGGGGAATGCCAGAGGTAACCGGGTGCCAAGCTTAGATATTTGTGAATTGGTGTATACACCTATCACATCCAGCCTGGTCATCTGGTTATGCTCTGGGTTCGCTGTGGCATCAGGCTGCTCATTCGGCTAACCATTGTCTAACGTTAGAGACCCCTCCCGGCAATGTTAGCTCCCTGTGGCTTAGGTGTGCTGGTTGTCATCGGATGATACCGAGGAAGCTCTTCTAAGACAGCTTGGCTAGCTGTCGAGAGAAGATTTCGCTCGGCCTTCATGCTGATGAGCAACTGGTTCTCCTTTGCTACAGCACCTTTCCGTATGTGTTGGTGGCGTGGATCGCAGTTGGCGAGTGTTGATTGATTGAATGATGGTTCAGAGGATTTATCTTCTGATCATCCCATCAGCACTCGTCCACTGGGTGAGACACCATCAGCACATACCCCACCTTATTCCTTTCCCACCTTACCTTTTCACATCCTTATCCATCCCTTCTTATTCCCTTTCCTTTTCCACTTCCCATCCTTTAACGTAAATTAACTTTAACTTTTCTTTTGATCCCAAAAATTTCCTTTTTTTTTAAACTCATATACCAACAAACTAAATAGAAAGAACGGCGGTGGGCACCTTCAACCCCGGAGTGATGGACACCCCGTGGTTGGATCCAACTTTCCTCCATCCGAAAGTAGATCATTAATTATCTATACTTAAAAAGTAAATAGATAATAAATATTTATACATAAATAGTAAATAAAAAAAAAATAAATATTTACATAAAAATAAATTTATAAATATTTGTAGATGAATAAATAAATAAATAAATAATTAATGCATAAATGAATAAATAAATAAATAAATAATTAATAAATAAATAAATAAGAGTAGCTGATAATATTGGAAACTAATCTTATTTTCAAATCATTTTAGAATCCACAACCATTCATAATCATCATTAATAAATATAACATCAATAATAAATATACCATCAATAATAAATATAATATCAAGAATTAATATAACCTCAAGAATAAATATAATATCAAGAATAAATATAACCTCAAGAATAAATACAACATCAAGAATAAATATCAATCACCTCAAGAAAAAGAAAATTACATTAAGGTAAATTGCGAAAAGGACCAACTAAATTAACAAGAAATAGAGAAATAATCTAAAATAATAACGTTTTCGTTTTGCAGAACACGAAATTTTTTTGTTAATTAGTTGATCCTTTCCACAATTAAATTAGCATTAGCTAGAATAAGGCTAGGTTAGCTATTAGATATTTTTTTTTTTGATATATCTGTACTTTTTTCCGTATTTTGTGACCTTCGCGTCCCGGAAACGTTTTATAATTGCCATCTTCTGCCATATTTTTAGTATACTTATTAAATCTCCCATTACAATTTACACCTCTGTTGGTTCAAACATCAGCATCTTAGGAAGTAATAGATAATTTTTTTTTGTTGTTTCACACTCGGCTGTTGTCAGATTGACATTTTTCCTCAGAACAGAAAAATTATGCTTGTATCGAATTGGTCAGATCTCGCACGGCTGTTTAAGGTTTGAATAACTAATTCTTCATACAACTCTTTAAGTTCTGCCCTAAGATACTTAATCACAATAGTACCTTAGGAATTGTCACCTTCTGCCATAACTTTAGAATACTTGCTTTCTTTCACCTCTCAACTGTTATTTTTGTGTGATCCAATACCAGACTGATCACGAATATTAAGTTTTGTTGTAAAGGCTAGTCTAACATTTGTCTCTATAAATCAACCAGGAAGAAAATTTTAGTTCTTGTAATTAAATTTTTTTCTATTTTTTTTTGTTTTCACCATCTGCAATAGTTAGTATACCGATTTTCTCGTCACCCTCCATAGTCTCGCTTTTATTGGTCCAGTTTTGTGCGGCTGTTTGCGTTCTTGAACATTCATAATGGCGGCAACAGATAGAATTGAAGTTTCGGACAGATCCAGCTCTTGCGCGGTCTGTCAGCATGAGATAGTGCCGGCTGACGTCAAAATTCTCACAAGGTGTAACCACCTATTCCATGACATCTGCCTAAACGATTGGTTATTACAGCGTAATACCTGCCCGATTTGTCGAGCCGCTTGCGAGCGCGCGGAATTACAAAGGTTGCCTCGAGGAATGGATAAGGATAATACGGTAGTACCACCTCCACCGCGACCGGTGACACGCTCTATTACCGCAGGTTGGCAACGTCGTTCTGGTACCGGAACTGAACTTTCGTCTACTCCCATGGCAGTTCGTCTCCCACCATCTAGACTCGCCGATGAAGTGCGAGTGAATACTGCTCTAAGATCTCCCATACATGGTGCCGCGGCAGCGGAAGATCATGGTTTTCAGGAAGCGGTAAATGCTCACATCGATCAGGAAATTTCAAGGATTAATCACTCAATGATGCAATCACGTGCTCCGGCACCTGAAGTGTTGTTACCTCTAGCACCAACTGCAGTATCGCCTACCACACCGCGTCATCAATCGGCTCATTCCGGAAATTATACGCCAGTAAACGCGTTTGTGCGAAATAACGTACCAGTACCACCAATGTTTGCTGAACCTCTTCCTGCTCCTGCTCCAGCCAGAATGCGAACACATCTCGAACAGCACTCTACAACAATTAGGAATTGGAACGTAACGTTCTCAGGTAGACCCGATGGTCTAGATGTGGAAGCGTTCATATTCAGAATCGAGCGGCTGACGGAGATGTGTTTAAATAGCGACTTTACTATTGTCACCCGCTGTCTGTATCTGTTGTTCACTGATCGAGCAGCTGATTGGCTCTGGAGATATTTTCGCCAGAACCGACAGCTTATTTGGACTGACTTGTGTCATGCTCTGCGAATCGAATTTCATGACCGGCAGACGGACGAGGAAGTGAAGGAGCGGATGAGGGCCAGGAAACTGCGGCCCACTGAATTGTTTTACGAATTCTTACAATCAATTTATCGACTGGCCGATAAACTACGAGTACCGATGTCGGATGCAGAATTGTTGTCCATGATTCGAAACAACTTACGATTGGAAATCAGGAAGGATATGCTTTATAACACCATTTATGAACTGGAACATCTGCGCCAGCTCTGCCGAGACCGCGAAAAATTATGGGCCGAATCAATAACCAGACCGCGAGATTATAATATTAGACCATCTAGACCGGTGTCAGAAGTGGACTTGGATCGTGAATTCTCACAAATTCAAATTAGCGAATTGCCAACTGAATCGTTACCAATTGCATCCAATGAACTCGCGGCAATACAGCCTGGCCCTAATATGAAACGAATAACCAGTTCAACTATTTGTTGGAACTGTAAACGACCTGGTCATCGGTGGCACGATTGTCGTGAATCACAGCGTTTGTTCTGTTGGGGATGTGGAAAAGACGATGTATTATGTCCTAACTGTGAAAATTGTCGGGGAAACCGAAGGGGGGGGGGGCCAGAATCCCAGCACCTTTTCTCGCTCCCAGGACCTGTCTTAGATTCATCTGAGACCAAATTTAATTTGTCTCCTGATCCTTCGGATATTTCATCTACCAATCCCAATAACCTACTAGTACACGATACACTGTTGAACCGAGCTTCAACATCCACTCTTATAGAACACCCGTTGAATACTGCTTCTGATACACTGGTACCCACTCATGATACTAATGTGAAGTTATTGAAACGTACACCCGATCATACTGAACCACCACCTTTATGGACCAAAATCAAATCATTCCAACAACGATTGAATGAGTACTTGAAAATACGCTCAAACATATTTGTCGATTCATTATCCTACTTGACACCTACAACACGCTCTGCACTCCGTTCTCGTATTTATTGGCACCAACGACGTTTGTTTAAATCCAAAACCATTTCCTCCATTGTGAAATTGGCCAACGACGTGAGATCTTATGCCACAGTGTCAATATTGGGTAAACAACATACTGGACTGTTGGATAGTGGAGCGTCCTTGACTGTAATTGGTGGTGATTTTGCTAAAGAAATCGTGCAAACTCCAGACCTCCTGACTTATTCATCTGCAGTAGTTCGTACTGCCGATGGCCAAAGACAGAAGATCTTGGGATTTGTAAAAACGAAGATTTCATTTATGAACCAAGTCAAAACCCTGGACGTCTTCGTTATCCCGTCTTTAACTCAAGATCTATATCTAGGTATAGATTTCTTTAACGCTTTTGGTTTGTTTAACCCGATATTTGAATTACCTATATTTTCGACTACGGAGTCAGTAATTTCAGAACTGTCTATGGACAAACAGGAACGCTTACAAAACACTATCCAACTTCTACCTTCATTTTCAAAAATGGGTCTGGGTCGAACACATTCGATAGAACATGTGATTGATGTGGGGACGGCCGCTCCCATCAAACAACGTCACTACCCGATTTCGCCCGCCATTGAGAAACTGATGGGAGAAGAACTGGATAGAATGTTATCTCTGGGTATTATAGAGGTTTCTAACAGTCCTTGGTCAAGCCCGGTGGTTTTAATTCGCAAACCCGGGAAGAATCGTCTTTGTTTGGATAGTAGAAAGGTCAATACAGTTACTAAAAAGGATGCGTACCCCCTTCCACAGATAGATGGAATCTTGAGTCGTCTGCCACAGAGTAATTTCATTTCCAGTTTGGATCTGAAAGACGCTTTCTGGCAGATACCTCTAGAAAAACACTCCCGAGAAAACTGCTTTTACGGTCCCAGGGCGGCCATTGTATCAGTTCGTAAGAATGCCTTTCGGACTGTGCAATGCGCCGCAAACAATGACTAAATTGATGGACCAAGTAATTCCTCCACATCTCAAGTCGTGCGTCTTTGTATACTTGGATGATCTTCTAATAGTTACAGATACCTTTGAGGCCCATCTGAAACTGTTAGAAGATATCTCCCAGTGTCTTAGACGTGCGAACTTGACGATAAACGTGGAAAAAAGTAAGTTTCTCTTGCCGGTTGTCAAATATTTAGGTTACGTCGTGGGAGGTGGTAAGCTCAAAATTGATCCTGATAAAACTCAAGCTATATCGGAATTTCCTACACCTCGAATACCCAAACCGATTCGACGATTCCTGGGTATGGCGGGTTATTATCGTCGTTTCATATCCGAGATCTCTGCTATGTCCTCTCCAATATCAGATTTGTTGAAGAAAAATACTACGAAATTCGTATGGACACCAGAAGCTGAAACAGCATTTGTAAATCTCAAAAATGCTCTCATATCAGCACCAGTCCTCATAAACCCCGACTATACTAAACCCTTTACTCTCCAGTGCGACGCTAGCAACGACGGTATAGGTTGTGTACTACTTCAGTGTGACATGGACGGTATGGAACACCCCATAGCGTACATGTCCAAAAAACTAAATTCTGCCCAGCGCAATTACTCCACTAGTGAGAAAGAGTGTCTAACCGCCGTACTGGGAGTAAAGAAATTTAGAGCGTATGTCGAGGGTCAGGCCCTTAAGATCATAACTGACCATGCTTTATTAAAATGGTTAATGCAACAAAAAGACCTTTCTGGTCGATTGGCTCGTTGGAGCTTGAAATTGCAGGGTTATGTCTTTGATATTGAGTACAGAAAAGGAAATTTAAACATAGTTCCAGACACTCTATCAAGACGTGACTCTGTTGACGTCATTTCTGAATTAGGTCCAGTGCCTGAATTAGATCTTAATTCCCCTTTCTTCAACACTTCTCGATATTTGGAGTTGGTAAATCTGGTAACCGAAGCAGACGGTACACTGCCTGATCTAAAGGTGATTTCTGGTCGGGTGTTTAAGCGATTGGCTTGTCTAGATCCTGTAACGCGGGAATAACAATTTCATCACAAACCATTTATAAAGCTTGTTAGCTAATTTAATTTGCAATGTCCTCACATTTTTTGTTGTATTTGTTTAACGTAAATCGCCTAAATGTTTTCTCAAATTAATTTCACTTTTTGTAATTTCATTGATAAAGTCGAGCCAATTATCTTTTTATTCGATTAACATTTTTTATTTCTTTTCTGTAAACCCTAAATTATTGATTTGTATAAAACAGTTGATTTCTTTTGTTTAAATATTTGAATTTTTATGTTTGGTAAGATTTAATATGTATTCAAAAATAAATAAAAAAACATTGTAAAACTTAGATTTAGTTGAGAAAAATTATAATTAAACAACAAACCATTTAACAAAAACATGGAACTATAATCTACGGATTCATCAGCTTCATCACAATAACATTAGATATTGCGCTTTGTTGAATATTTTCGTATTTGTTGGGAAGTAAATATTTTAAGAAAAGAAGTCAAAATAACCAACAGATGGTGCAAGTAGCGTTTGTTTAGCTGTTACAAGACATAAAAGTTATCACATTATGAAAGTATAGACGAAGAAATAAATAAATGGCTTTATTGATGATATGAAATGCTCGAAGTATTTGTAAACTTTTGATGTAATTTAACTCATAGAACGATAATACGATTACGATACGGTTAAAGTCAAGAACAACATATGCCTGTACAATAAATTAGCAAGTCGTCAAAGTGTAGAGACAGGCCAACCAACAGAAAAATTAAATGTTCGAGGGGAAACAAAAATCGAGAGGAAACAAAAATCGAGGGGAAATAATAAAAATAAAATGATGATGGATGAAGATTTTTTTGTATATATAGCTGATGAAAATTACATATCAGTCTATTCGTTTTTCGACTTTGGAAAGCAGCTAGTCGATTTTGGCGTTCAGGAGAAACACATCAAGGAGATTGAGCCCAAACATATTGAAGACCATTGTGAGGGAATTAATTGCTGGAAAGGAAAGAAGATGAAAGCCGCATGGTATAAAAAAATTATTTAAATATTTATTTCGAATTTTGTTTATATGTTTAATATGTTTTGTTTTTGTTAATTTATTGAAAATAATTAATTTAATTTCTTGTGTTAAATTTGAAAATTTGAATAGTGTTACATACATGTTTGATAAATTCTCAAATATTTGTTAAATTTTCAAAGATTAAATGGTAAAATCGTTGTTGAACATAATATTTGTGTTTTCATTGTTTATATATTGTTTGAGTTTTTTTTTCTTTTCTGTTTCTATATTTTAGTGTTTCAGTATTGTGTTGTGTAAAAAAAAAACAATTAAGATTAAATTGAAAGAACTTTTCGGTGAAATCAACTTAATAAAGGCCCGTCCCACACGTAAAATAATATAGCGTCGCGGCAAAGTGGCACGTTACATTTGGCATCCCTTGCGGGGATAATAACCAGAAAAAACTACATCTTTATTAAGTGGATTTCGTCAGAATAGTTCCTTTTGTTTTGTGTTTGTGCTGTTAAGTGTTTATGGTTTTGGTGAAAAAAAAATGTTTTTGTTTGTATTGTAAAGGTTGATTCAGTTAAGTTATAGTAAAGTTGAAGTCTATTTGGTTTTTGTATATATTAAGTGCATAAAAGTAATTTTTTCGGTGTTAAGATTAATACAATTAAGTTAATTCTATATATAAAGTGCATGCAAGTGTTTTTTTTGGTGAATAAAATCAAACTATTTTTGATATATTAAGTACATGAAGGTGATTTTTCGGTGTTTAAGTGTTTAAATTAATACGATTAAGTTATTTTTTTTTAAATATTAGATGCATGGAAAAAAAAAATATAGATTTATGTAAAGTGTTTTGTTTAATGGTTAGTGATTTGTGCTGTTTTTGTTGAAAAAAAAAAATAATAAAAATAAAAAAATTGATATATATGTGTATTTGAAATACAATTAAGGTGATATAAGTAGTTGTGTAGAAAAATAAATTGCATTACGTGTGGCACTTAAAACAAGCCAGACCAGCTATAATAAAACTGCCAGCTATAATCACTCAAACAAAGAAGTGGATTAAATACGTCGATGGAAGACATTAAAGTCAGAAAAGGTACAACTTTGCTTTTGTTTTTATTATTTATTTGATATATTTTTGGAATTGATTTCGTATATGCTATTATTTACTAAAATTATTAGTCTTTTTAAAGTTTGAGATACGACATATTATTTTGTGTTTAACCCAGTCGTATAGAGAGATAAAAACGAAAATTATATTATTTAAATATTTAATAAATATAAATACATCATATTTTTTTTGCTTTAATTATTTATTATTATTTTGATTTGGTATTTCGTGTATGTGATAAAATGTTATTTACCGTCGGATGATAATTTATTTGATACATTCAAATAATCGATTAATTGTTTGTTCGGACATAATGATTTGTTCCTCTGGCTAACTTTTGACTTGTTTTTCTGTTTGACAGTTGCACTGACATATTTATTCTTACAAAATAAAAATATAAGATACGTTTTTGCGGTCTGGGTATGCAATGAAATTGTGATGATAGAAAATCGTGATAAATAGTCTAAAATTAATAAACAACTTAAATTAATTTGAATCGTAATTCAAACAATCAGGGTTGGTTATTGTGCATCGGTGGTCCTACAAATATATTGGATTATTAAAATTTGGAATAAAAATTAAAATTATGGCCCACGGTGAAAACTATGCGTACGAACCTTTGCACTTAAGTGAAGAGGAACGAAAACATGAGCTCTCTATCAGAGGGATTGAAGGATTGTTGACGGCAAGAAGTGAAACAGCGGCTCTAAGAAATGCGCTAACCAAAGAAAGTAAAGCAGATGAAATTCTTCCATTTCTCAATTTTTTTAAACCGTCAGAAGAACTGGATAAAGCACGTATAAAATTGACTCTGCTGACTGATGAATTTTCACTCGCAAAAACCAAAACAGATATTGAACTCTTATCCATTATAAAATCAAGAGCAGCCCTATGGGTTAATCGGTTGCTTAGGATGAAGGATACTACTATTTTAGGCTACGATGAAGTTTTGGGTGGTCTTAAAGAATTGTTCAAAGAAACAACGTCTTACTTACATGAGGAAAGATCGAATGGTGCACGTATTACCAGGTTGCCATCGTCTGAATCGAGTCAAAGTATTAGAATGTCAATAGAACACGATAAAAATAAAGAAGTATCAGAGCATTTGGAAATTCAGTTTGATCGAATGAATGTTGGCAGAGGTAGAGGAAGGCTTTTTTCTAACAGTCCAAACGTTTCATTTTTAGATCCTAGCCACCGATCAAGTGAGCCCAATGAAAGACATAATGGTATGGCAAACTTTAGAAATACTGCAAATAATAATTTTCTAGTTCCTGAGTACGAACAACAACAACCGAGTACAAACAATAATTTGTTACATCCAAACCGACAAAATCAGCGATTTCAGGGTGATAATGTTACAGGATACAAAAATATTTTTAAATGGGATTTACGTTTTAGTGGAGATGGACAGGGACTATCTCTTAACGAATTTCTAGCTAGAGTTGAGATTTATGCTCGTGGTGAAGAATGCGCTCTTATCAAATATACACTTTCTTTTGAAAAATAAGGCCGAAAAATGGTATTGGGGTAGCTCAGACACATTCCACACTTGGACAGAATTTGTTCAAAGTATAAAAACCGAGTTTCTTCCAAGGCACTACGACTTCCTTCTAAGAGAAGAAATACTCAACCGTCTACAAAGACGAACGGAACCATTTGCAAGCTTTATTACCGACCTCAAAATCCTATTTAGTAGAGCGTATCCGCCATTGGATTAAGATTTTAAAGTTTATGTTGTCCAGAAAAATATGCTGCCGCAATACAGCTATAATTTAGCTATGACTGATGCAACCACATTAGATGGCATTATACGACTCTGCAAAAGAATGAACGAAGTCAAACTTTTAGCAGATCGACGTATGTACATGATGCAATTACCTCCAGCCTCAATGGTAGAACCATCTTACTCACGAAATATGAGCGGACAGGATCAATGGAAACGACCAGTACGATATCCAGCTGTTAACTGTGTTGAATCAAGTTCTAGCAGATCACACAAGCAATGCGACGATGAGAAGCCCATATCATGCTACAATTGTAGTTCTGATACACGAAAAGAACTATATAATCAATTTGAATATTTTGACAACCCAAGGGAAATGCAACAAGATTTAGGTACCAAAGACGAAGATTTAGCAAACCATTGTATATGTTCGTTCAGACATACTGGAAAAAGAGAGTTCAGAACTACAAATCACGGCAATTTTGGTCAAAAGATCGAAACAGATAGATCCGGAAAAAGACTACAGTGTTGGAACTGCCAAGAGCCAGGACATTCTCACAAAAACTGTACACTACCACAACTCAAAATCTTTTGTTATATATGCGGTAGTCCAGGATCAACAGCGAAAGCTTGTACGAACCATTTAAATTTTCGACCACACAGAGCAGTAACTTCTAATTATCCTGTACAAGTTCAGCACTCCCGTGAAAATAAAGATAATTCGGGAAACGGGTTAATGGGAGAACGAGAAGTCGGTGTCAACGATCTTCCAATAAGTGCCAGACACCAGACGAATCCGAAACCGTTAAATCAAACCTCGTAAGAAATTCTGATTTACACATAATGTCATCCATTATAGATCTACAAAAAGACCGTAGACCATATTTAAAAGTAGAAATTTTAGGTTATGAATTAAAAGGGCTAATGGACTCAGGAGCCAGCTGTACAATTCTTGGACTGGGTGGTTTGGAGCTTCTAGAAAAACTAAATTTAATAGGTCAACCAATATCGTCAGCTATTAAAACAGTGGATGGAACTGTTCATTCAGCACTAAGTATCGTGGATATTCCATTTAAAGCTCTAAACATGGTAAAAGTAGTGCCAACGTACATTATTCCATCTCTTCCTAAAACACTCATTTTGGGCATAGACTTTTGGGAATATTTCGGTATTAAAAGAAAATTTTGTGATATGATATTGGACTGCAATGCTCTTACCTCTGATCCTCAAGAAGTCAAAGACCGAATCAGCTTAGATCCGATACAAATGAAATATTTGGATGCTGCAATTCACAAATTCAAAGCATCGAAAGAGGGTGAGTTGGGATGTACTAATTTAACAACACATGTGATTGATACAGGTAATTCAAAACTGATTGTCAAACGACAATACCCTTTGTCGCCTTATTTACAGAAAGAAGTAGATGCAGAACTTGATAGAATACTAAGTCTGGGTGTGATAGAGACCACCCAAAGTGAATGGGCCAATCCGTTGGTATGCGTTCGTAAAGCAAATGGTAAAGTTAGGCTTTGCCTCGACGCACGTGCCTTAAACGAAGTAACCGTTAAGGATGCGTATCCACTTCCCCACATTGGAGGAATTCTAGGGCAAATTAGATCATCAAAATATATGTCAGCAATAGACCTATCAGACGCATTCTGGCAGGTACCACTTCATACATCATCACGTCCAAAAACGGCATTCATTGTTCCAGGGAGGGGACATTTTATGTTCAAACGTATACCGTTTGGGCTATGTAATAGCGCTCACACCATGTGCAGAGTTCTGGAGAAGTGTTTGGGACACGATCTCGAACCAGAGGTGTTTGTCTACATCGACGACATCATAATAACATCCAACGCTTTCGAGCGACATCTTTTTTTACTAGGAGAGGTAGCAAAACGATTAAATAGTGCAAATTTGTCAATTAGCCTGGAAAAATCTAAATTTTGCGTTATAGAACTGAGGTACTTGGGTTACGTTTTAGACGAAAATGGACTTTAACCAGATCCAGAGAAAATATCCCCTATTTTAAATATACCGTATCCAAAAAATATTAGAGATGTTAGACGGTTACTAGGAATGGCGAACTGGTACCGTCGGTTCATTAAAGACTTTTCCTCAATCACAGCTCCAATAAGTGATCTTTTAAAGAAAGAAAAGGCGAAATTTGTATGGACAGAAGAAGCTAAATGTTCGTTAATGAAGTTAAAGACAGCACTTGTCTCGGCACCAGTATTAATAACACCAGACTACGAAAAGCCTTTCGCAATTCAATGTGATGCTTCAGAATTGGGAATGGGTGCAATCTTGACGCAGGGAGAAGGAGATAAGGAAGGTGCAATCGCATACTACTCGGAAAAGTTAAGCCCAACCGAACGCAAATATTCGGCAACTGAGAGGGAATGTTTAGCCGTGGTTAGGTCCATTTATAAGTTTCGGTCGTACATTGAAGGGAGTAAGTTTTATGTCATTACAGATCATGCTTCATTACGATGGTTAATTAATCTGAAAGATCCAACTTCAAAGCTAGCACGATGGGCATTAAAACTGCAAGAGTTCGATTACGAAATTAAACACAGGAAAGGAAAACTGAACGTTGGGGCAGATGCATTGTCAAGGCTAATGGAGGTTGACGAAATCATTAATGATGATAAGGATGATGAACATACTCTACTAAAAGCTAAAATACTACAAAACCCAGAGAAATTCCCAAATTTTAGTATTAAAGAAAACTATGTGCTCAAGCTAATCCATGACAATACAAAGAAAGGCGATTGCAGTGGCGAATGGAGATGCTACGTTCCAGTGACTCAAAGACAACAAATTTTGCAGCTTTACCGTGACAGCCCTTTGGGAGCTCACTTTGGTATATCTAAAACTTTTAGAAAAATAAAGCATTAATACTACTGGCCAAATATGTACCGGGAAATTAAAGAATATGTCAACAAGTATGGTAAGTGTCAGACAAACAAGCATCCTAATGTTTCCTCCAAAGTACCGATGGGAAGTCAAAAAGACGTCAAAACTCCATGGGAAATGATTGCGGTAGACTATATGGGACCGTTTCCAAGGTCTAAGGAAGGAAATCAATATCTTTTATTAATTGTCGACATTTTCAGTAAGTTCTGCATCTTAAAACCAGTCAGAAGAGCAGAAACTAAATCACTAATCAAAATTCTTGAGAATAATGTTTTCCTTGTATTTGGGGTGTCACGAACTTTGATTTCAGACAACGGCGTACAGTTTACATCGAAAGAGTTCAAGAAGTTGTTAGATGAATATAGTGTAAAACATCTGTTAAATGCTATATACCATCCACAGTTCAACCCTGCCGAACGAATCAATCGAGTTATATTATCAAGTGTAAGATCATATATACAAAATGACCAGCGTAATTGGGATTTAAAAATGGCCAAAATTGCTTGGGCGATTAGAACTGTAACCCATGACTCCACAAAACATACACCATACTTCATAAATTTTGGGAAGGAAATGGAGTTGGGAAAGGATTTGATAAGGGATGTTAATGACACCGATATTGTAGAAAATAATAGATTGGCGAAGTTGAGCAAAGTAAGGGAGGAAGTACTTCTAAATCTAAAAAATGCATATGTCAAATATTCCAAACATTATAATCTAAGAACCGGGCCAACTGAGTTCGCGCTTAGAGAGTTAGTGCTGCGCAAATCATTTAAAAAGTCAAACATGGTTGAACGATTCAACGCCAAGCTTGCTCCACAATACATAAAAGCCATTGTTAAAGTAAAACTTGGAGAATCGGTATATGTTTTGGAAGATGTGGACGGTAAATATACGGCAAAATATCACATTTGTAATATAAAAAAATTTTATTATGTAAAAATACCATTTTAATGTGTTTAGTGTTAAGCTCAATTGTTCCTTTTTAATGTATTAGTATACGTTTTAATGTGTTCCATGTTTAATTTAAGTCATATATGTATATATTTAGTTTCATTTTAATGTGTTAAATGTCTAGGTTAGTCAATGTTACATGGATTTTGCATGTTAAGCTTAAGTTCGTTTTGATTATTACTTAGTATGTTAGGTATAATATATGTTGTTTCAGTTTTCATGTATTCATAAGTTAGTTTAGTTTTTTGGGTACATGCTGTGCATGCTAGTTATAAGATTTTGTGTACATGGCTTCCAATTGCTGTTGGACATGTTAGATTTAATTAACTTATTCTTTATGTTTTGTTTTTTTTTGCGCATGCTTTGCATGTTGATATTGTTTTTGAGAATTCGGTTCTCATATTTTGCGGTAGGAAGGCTTGGAAGGATAGCGTTATCGCACAACTTTCGAGTGAGGGCGTTGTGCTAGGTCTGGACGATTCCAGTTTTCCCACAACGCGCTCATCAAAATAAATAATTAGCCTATCTGTTTCTTTTTATGTATGCTTTTCATGTAAAATAAATTCAATTTTGGCAAGAAATTGTTAATTTATTTTGACACGTTTCGTTTTGCGGTAGGGAAATCTTTGGAAAAGAGCGCTAGTCGCAAGTTTTGCCAATAAGATTAGCCTACCTGTTAATTTAATTTTTGTTTTAGATATAGTTCTAAGTGTTTGGGTGTATATAATAAATGTTAGTATTAGTTTTCGCCTACCAATCTCTAAATTATATTTGGAACTTGGTTTGCTGCGGCTAGAAACACTTTGGAAAGAGATCGAAACATGCACGTCTTCCAAAGCATAAGTGCTTCTGTTCGGTCCAGGAAATTGTTTTGGTTTTCCCAGAAGAGCTTATAAAAAAAAAAATTAGTTTCCTGCCTGTTTTTTCTGGTCAATTTAATTATTAATGTATTTCTAAATATATGTTGTTTAGGTTAAATAAATAAGTTATTTATGGCGTTAAGTTATGCGATATAAGATTTCTTTTTCATGTCTAGTTAATTTTCTTCTTGGTATGTTGAATTATCTTGTGTTATTTTAGGTATTAATGGTTATTGGGTTCATAGTGGAGTTGGTGAAATGGTCATACACATACATTATATGTGGACCTTTTGAGAACATTTTCGATATGGTGTTTGTTATTTTGAGTTTGGTTCTGGTTAACATCGAAAATGTTCTCAAAACTTCTACAAAAGGTGTGATGTAACGCGGGAATAACAATTTCATCACAAACCATTTATAAAGCTTGTTAGCTAATTTAATTTGCAATGTCCTCACATTTTTTGTTGTATTTGTTTAACGTAAATCGCCTAAATGTTTTCTCAAATTAATTTCACTTTTTGTAATTTCATTGATAAAGTCGAGCCAATTATCTTTTTATTCGATTAACATTTT
This sequence comes from Diogma glabrata, assembly GCA_963693315.1. NCBI lineage: Eukaryota > Metazoa > Arthropoda > Insecta > Diptera > Cylindrotomidae > Diogma > Diogma glabrata. Next base: position 210,407,650 of record OY856188.1, read on the forward strand.
TTATTTCTTTTCTGTAAACCCTAAATTATTGATTTGTATAAAACAGTTGATTTCTTTTGTTTAAATATTTGAATTTTTATGTTTGGTAAGATTTAATATGTATTCAAAAATAAATAAAAAAACATTGTAAAACTTAGATTTAGTTGAGAAAAATTATAATTAAACAACAAACCATTTAACAAAAACATGGAACTATAATCTACGGATTCATCAGCTTCATCACAATAACATTAGATATTGCGCTTTGTTGAATATTTTCGTATTTGTTGGGAAGTAAATATTTTAAGAAAAGAAGTCAAAATAACCAACAGATGGTGCAAGTAGCGTTTGTTTAGCTGTTACAAGACATAAAAGTTATCACATTATGAAAGTATAGACGAAGAAATAAATAAATGGCTTTATTGATGATATGAAATGCTCGAAGTATTTGTAAACTTTTGATGTAATTTAACTCATAGAACGATAATACGATTACGATACGGTTAAAGTCAAGAACAACATATGCCTGTACAATAAATTAGCAAGTCGTCAAAGTGTAGAGACAGGCCAACCAACAGAAAAATTAAATGTTCGAGGGGAAACAAAAATCGAGAGGAAACAAAAATCGAGGGGAAATAATAAAAATAAAATGATGATGGATGAAGATTTTTTTGTATATATAGCTGATGAAAATTACATATCAGTCTATTCGTTTTTCGACTTTGGAAAGCAGCTAGTCGATTTTGGCGTTCAGGAGAAACACATCAAGGAGATTGAGCCCAAACATATTGAAGACCATTGTGAGGGAATTAATTGCTGGAAAGGAAAGAAGATGAAAGCCGCATGGTATAAAAAAATTATTTAAATATTTATTTCGAATTTTGTTTATATGTTTAATATGTTTTGTTTTTGTTAATTTATTGAAAATAATTAATTTAATTTCTTGTGTTAAATTTGAAAATTTGAATAGTGTTACATACATGTTTGATAAATTCTCAAATATTTGTTAAATTTTCAAAGATTAAATGGTAAAATCGTTGTTGAACATAATATTTGTGTTTTCATTGTTTATATATTGTTTGAGTTTTTTTTTCTTTTCTGTTTCTATATTTTAGTGTTTCAGTATTGTGTTGTGTAAAAAAAAAACAATTAAGATTAAATTGAAAGAACTTTTCGGTGAAATCAACTTAATAAAGGCCCGTCCCACACGTAAAATAATATAGCGTCGCGGCAAAGTGGCACGTTACAATCCCGATGTTCCCTTAGAAGATGAGGTTTGGAAATTATGGGTACCCGAGGAATGCACTGACGAGTATATTGCAAGGGCCCATAATCCTCCTACCTCATCTCATGGAGGATTAGCAAAAACTCTGTACAATATCCGTAAATTTTACTACTGACCTCGGATGTATACCCAGGTTAAATCATTCATAGGAAATTGCAAGACGTGCAAAGAAATCAAAGCGACAAATGTTCCACTTCGTGCTCGCATGGTGTCACCAATGAAAACCGAACGAATTGGTCAGCGATTATATATCGATATTCTTGGCCCTTACCCTTGCTCAAAGGCCGGGAATGTTGCTATTCTTGTGGTGTTAGATCATGTAACTAAATATCCATTTCTATTTTCTCTACGGAAACTAACTGCTGAACCAATTTGTCAATTATTGGCTACCAATGTATTTCACGTATTTGGTTGTCCAGAAGTAATTGTGTCCGATAATGGGACTCAATTTAAGTCGAAACAGTTTGCAGAGTTCTTGGCGAAGCACGGAGTGAAACACACATTACTGGCTTTATATTCACCTCAAGCTAACGCTTCTGAACGGGTAAATAGAAGTGTTTTATCCGGTATCCGAGCCTACTTAAAGGAGGAGCATTCTAAATGGGATCTGCACTTGAGCGAGATCGCTTGTGCACTACGTTGTTCTCTCCACCAAACTCTTAAATGCTCCCCCTATTTTGCTATGTTTGGAATACCTATGGTGACTCATGGTTCGTCATATGAATTGCTAAGACGATTGAATAGTCTTCATGAACCAGGTGAAACGATTCTGCGACCTGATTATCTTAACAAGATTCGAATTCGAATTCTTGATTTAACTGCCGAAGCCTTTGTCAAAAGTGCTGATAGATACAATTTACGAGCTCGAGTAACTTTGTTTAAACCAGGGGATACGATGTTCCGAAGGAACCTTATTTTCAGTAACGCCGGTAAGAAATTATCTGCTAAACTTGCACAGAAGTTTGTTGAAGCCAGAGTAATAAGGCTAGTAGGTAGCGCTGCCTACGAACTGGAGGACCTGGTTTCCAAACGCAGAGGTGTATACCATTCAAAAGACATTCGAGCCTAAAAGTCTGAAAATAGTGTCTGTTTCGGTAGGACATTGACTATCATTTGCAAAATTTGGTTTTCTTTGTGTCTCATACATTACTGGTTGACGTTTTTAACACGAAAGTATGAGGGTGATTTTGATTCAAATTTATATTACACTGTTAGTGGCTTTAACTGTGGAGTGTTATTATCGTTCATGAGCTGTGACCGATTTTCTCTCACTGCGGAATTTCTGCTAGTCAGTTCAACGACTGAAGGCATTATTGTCTTGAGTCACCTGATGGTTCAGATACCACCCACGTAAATTTCGACTTCACCATTTCGGGTGCGGACATTAGTTAGCCCGGCTAGCTAAGTCGGTAAAGCATGGGACTCTTATTAGCTCAGGTGTAGGGTTCGAGCCTGATTAACATAAGAACAGGAGTCTTATTGGATATATCTCTAAAGGAGTCGGTCAATTGTTGTTTCACTTTCCGATCTTGTAACAAATTGGTTTTGTTTATTTTATTTTTTTTTGTGACTTTTAAGTCTCGGGAACCCCCAGATCTGCCCGGAATTGGGTTTGGAATGTTTTAGTTATCCATCGCTTGCAATAGAGTAGAATACCCGTTTTCTCGTTACCCCTCCAAAATGTTTGTCTGTATAGTCGTAGATAATTTATTTCTGCTAAGAATGGGCTATAAAATACCGATCGGTTTGATTACTAATTTGTAGAACATTGAAGTGCCTCACCGTACTAATATGGATACGCAAGATCTATTTGATACCAGTCTATGCCTTTTTCAACTTGTTTTTGGTCGTGAGTTTCTTCCAAAAAGTACTTGTTCTGTAATGGATAGCCTGGGATAACGCCAGAACGTAGTGTATTATGGTCTCTGATTCATTAGTTGTCATTTTGATTAACATGAGTAGCTTGTAATATTTTCTCATCCATCCAACATCGATAGTCATATTTTCTTATAGTTGCCGTAACCCATAGTTATTTTCCTTTAATTACATAAACATTAATATTTAATTTTACAACCCCCTAAAATTGACTCACGCTACGTTTCCATCCGTTTGATTTCGACATACTATTTGAATTTGGATTCTCCATACGCTAACTGTGATTGAACAACGACGTTTCAAGCCTCAAAACAGCTGTGCGTATTTGTCCAATCGTAAACCTAAAACGAATTAATATCGTGCTTTGTTATGCCTTCGATTTTTTGCATGGGTATTTTCCATCAAATAGTCTTTCCGTTATGGATTTGAATATCACTGTAATGCTATTATAGATTATAGTTTTGTAATACCTAAACACCATAAAGTCGATTAAACTCGCATTTAATTCATTCTAATTCATTGACAATTATTATTAATGTATCGGGAATGACTTGTGTCGCAAAATTATTTCTGTACAATATTACCGAATAACAAACAGTTTCGTTTAACTATAAAAAGTTCCTAACAATTATATACTTGATGTAAATTAATTGCCTTACATCAAAAATACTGTATTCGAAGTTTTCGAAATTCATATTTAGGCTATATAAGGCGTGACTGTAAAAATTTTCATTCTCTTATTATTCTATTACTTTTGTCAATTGGTTGTTTGACGTCTGTTAGACGATCATTATCCATCAGACTTCTATTTTTTCTATTGGATTTTCTGATTGGATGTAGTATTTATAATAAAACCTAATTTACAGATTGGACATAGAACGGAGAAGAATATAAAGAAAATTTGTAAATCAAATAAAGATCCAGTTGAAAAAAGTGAAAAGAACAATTTAATATATAAAATGACATGTAACAATTGTCCGAGTGATTACATCGGTATGACGACACAAAAACAAAAAAATAGAATGGCATTACACAAATCAGACAACAACAATAAATATACTAAAACTGAAGGTACGGCGGCTCTTCAACACTCCATCCAAACTGGACATGAATTTAATTATGTTTCACCTAAAATATTAGCTGTTGAAAAAAATGAAGTGCGTAATCTTTACACGCTGTTGAAGTAAAACTTCTTTGGCCACTGCAGCAGGTATTAATAAAAATATTAAATATAAAGTTAAATAGATATGTCATATTGAAATTTAGAGTTTCTTTCTACTATTCTTTCTAATATTCTTACAAATATCGTCATCAGCAGTGCTCAGATGAAATCAGCGGCATCATTCCTCAAACTTATTCTTACCCCCGTTCCACTCGGCAATCGGCTGCCGCAACCAGTGAAACGGTAAAGATCCCGCGCTGTCATACTGGCAGATCGCAGAGAGACTTCTTTGTCCGAACTGCGTACAAATGGAATAGTTTGCCGGAACACTTAGTCTCAGGTGGCTTCAACCCACAGATGTTTAAAAAAAGCGTTAATCTACACCTCAGAACGCCAGTTGTTGTGGGACCCAGGTCTAGACCTAGGTCTTAAAAGGTATTTATGTGTTGTTGTGACACATATTCTAAACCCTATTACACAACACATTTTATTAAAAAAAAAAAAAAAAAAAAAATATAATTTACAACAATGTGTAATAAAAAGCCATATTTACATGTTTTACAAAGTCTTACAACGTATTACAAATTAAATTTCACGATGAATACATGTCCACTTAATTTAACAATTGGTACAACAATTGATGCATTTCTCAATAAATTTAGCAAATTTGTCATAAACCTCTAATTTCATATTTCAATTATGCTAATAATTGAATTGACTTTGTAATGCATTATGTAAATATTGCTTTTTATTACACAGTAAATTATATTATCAAGAAATGCAACTCTAAATTGCAATATGACATATTTATTTTATATTTCATCTTTTTATTAATACCTGCCACAGTAGCCAAAGAAATTAATTTCAACTGCGTGCAAAGATTACACGCACTCATTTTTCTATTTAACAATAGTTATTTACATATCGAGGACTGAAAGTAGAAGATTACGCCAGCGGTTCATATTGTAGCCCCACGTGAAGCGAGGGCTTTTATTGAACGAAGGGCGTAATCTTCCTTTCAGCCTGAGTGTATGTACAACGTTTACGCACAACTGCACAACTTTATTGTAGTATAAATCAATTTTTGAATTTTTTAAACTCACTAGACATTTTGAAAATTATGCTAAACATGCCATGATTTTCTCTATAAACTTCATACAATAATTTATTTGTTTGTTCTAATTTTATGAATATTTTACGGGTGATTATTTTACGGGCGGTAAAGTAGAAAAATATATCAATATTTCATATAGCAACGGGATTTTATTTTACGGATGTAAAGTTCAACTTTCAGCCACGATAACTAGGATGTAAAATGTGTTTTACGATTCGTTTGTGCGTAAAACAAATTTAATTAACACAAATATTTTTTCCCACCCGGGAAAGCCCGGGATGCAAACTCTAAACACTATGACCACCATGACCACCGTGACACCACCATGACCATCATGACCACCGTGAACACCATAACCACCATGACCACCGTGACCACCATTACCACCATTACTACCATCACCACTTTGATCACCATGACCACCATGACCAACATGACCATCATGACCACCGTGACCATCATAACCACCATGACCACTATGACTACCGTCATGGTAGTCATGGTGGTAATGACCACCATGATCACCATGACTCCCATGACCACCGTGACCACCATAACCACCATGACCACCACGACCACTATGACCACCAGACCACCGTGAACACCATGACCACCATGACCACCATTACCACAATGACCACCCTAACACTATGACCACCATGACCACCATGACCATCATGACCACCATGACCACCTTGACCACCATGACCACCATGACCGCCATGACCAATATGACCATCATGACCACCAGTTTCGCTATCTTCCATGCATTTGGAAAGAAACCGTTATTCAAACAGTTGTTTATAATGATCGTTAGGGGCTCTGCCAGTTGTTTAACCCCTTTCCTGATGAAGTAGTTTGAAATATTGTCCGGTCCCGTCGATTTTTTATTGTTTAGGGCTTTTATTGTGTCCGACGTAATCTTTGTATTACAGAAGAGTTCTAGATTACCCGGATTCAGCGCAGAGTTTTGCTGAGAGAATTCCGTCAATTCTTTTTCGTTGTCTCTTGAGATGTTATTCCATAAATTTATGACCTCATTTGTTGTGTTTAGATTATAAGTTGGGATTTTTTCCTTATATATTTCCTTGTAGAATTCGGCAAACGCGTTTAGTTTTTCGTTTAGGTCGATATAGATGTTATCACCTCTTTTGATTGGGTCTCTTGATACATTTATTTTGTCGCATTTCCCTACGGTAATCTTATTAATTTCCTTAAAAACTCGAGGCGAAGGTTTGATGGCCTCGAGTCTTCGTCTGAAGTTAGTATTTAGTTCACTCGAAATTTTGTCTTTTAGGCAGGTATTGAGACAATCGATTCTCGCTTTGAGTTCTTTGTATTCGGCATTGATTTTGTTTTTGTGTTTGCTAAATATCCTCTTTAGCTTGGTGGACCAGATTTGTTTTAATTTGAGCATCTTCTGTGCAACTTCAGATAGATTGGCGTACTTTAAATCCTTAGGTCTCATTTGCTTGGCATGTTTAAGATTTGTGTTAATAATTGCTACGTTGATCTCATTAATAGTTTTTTCAATTTCGTCGTTAGATAAACTCCTCGAGTGAGATATATTTAAGTTCGTGAGGGCAAAGCTTAGGTCAGATTTGTATGTATCCCAGTTTGTTTGTTTGAAAGATAAAATGTGGTTCTTAGTGTTTGTTAACGGGTTAAAATTTTTAATTGTGATGTTTAGTTGTATTGCAAAATGGTCAGATATTCCTGGTAAAGTAGAGCACTTATAGTTTAATTGATTGTCCGTTTTATGAAGACAATTGGACGATATTAAGAACATATCAATGAGGAACCCGATCTCGGGAACGTTGGGTCCGGTGGGTTTACAATTTCGAAGTTCATCCAGTCTGGTTCCTCAAGTATATTTGATAATTGATTGCCATTCACGTTATTTACGCTATCTCCCCATCTTTTGTTTCTGGCATTGAAGTCCCCTCCAGTGATTACCTCGTCTTTATTCTGACATAAATTCAAAATGTTATCTAGGTCCTGTTTCATACCTTGACCAAGGTTACTGGGGATATAGATGGCCCCTATTATCAGAGAGCGATTTCTCTTTTGAGCATCTATGTAATTTATGTCTATAAAGGTTGCCGATATTGACAGGCTCTCGAATGGAATAATTTTGAACTTTATGTTCTTTTTATAAATATTGCTGTGCCTAAATTTTTATCTTGTCTGATGATGTTGAAATTTTCGAGGTGTAGCTTGTGTCTGCCATTAAGGTGGGTTTCTGAGATTAGAGCTGCAGTCGGGTTGATGTGTTCAATTGTTTCAAAAAGTTGAAGGCGTTTGTGGTTGGATATTATTGAGTTGGCGTTCAAAGCTAAAATTGAAATATTGTTACAGCTCATATTTATTTTTGGGGTAAGAGAAATGATGAATTGTAGGTATTCAGCTGTTTTTGACCTTTGTTTTCGATTCTCATGTAATTCGGCCAGAATTGGTTGATTTTATCTAACAAAGTACCAAGAGGCATGTAGAATAATTTGTTGGACTCATTAAAGAAGTCTGAAATGTAGTTTTCGCTGTTGTCAGGGTTTCTATCTCTATTTGGGTTGATAACATCTGCGAATGATCTGTTTGGCGTTGTAAAGTTGTTTATGGTCCTAAGGACGCTTTCCTTTCTAGCGTTTAGGAGGTCTCTTACCTTTCCTTTGTTTATATCCCGGTTGTTCTTGAATTTAATAAATGCTTCACATCCTCGGTAGTTTGCCGGGTGACCTTCCTTGCCGCAGTTTATGCCGGTTTATTTTCTTGGTTTCCCTTTTCTCTTGCACATTGGCCTGCTTCATGGTTATCTCCACATTTCACACATCTCTTGTTAAATGCACAGTTTTGGCTTATATGCCCAAATCTTTGGCACCTGAAGCATTGTATGATTTCTGTTTTTTTAGTTTCTCGAAATGAATCCTCTGGTGAAACAGGTATTTAATGTTTAACAATTCACTGAGGTTTTGACCTGTTTCGAGCTGTAAGGTGTACATATTCAGTTGTGTGTTAGCTCTTTTGTATAGGGAGTTGTAAATTGTTGAATTTTAGAGAACTTTATATTCGGACATTCCGCCAACATTTCATTTTTTATCTCCTCCTCCGTATAACCGCCACTTATTCCTTAAGTAGTAGTATCTCCTTTCTCAGTTCTTTAGGCGTGAACGTAAAAGCGTCCGCTTTTCGGTCTTTAAAAAAAAATTAATTGTCTTTGCGTGGATATCTACTGAATCTAGAAATACTTTTAATTTACCATAACCCGTGTTATGGATTTTTATATTAACTTCGTTCGAGAAATTTTTTTATTAAACCCAAAATAGATTTGGCGCTTGCTCCGTTGATATAAATAGGTGGACACCAATTAATTTTTTTGCTTTAATTGATTTTAATAACATGAATTCAGATTGGAGAGTGCAGAGGACTACAATTTAGTCATCATCCTATTATACTAATAAATTACATGAATAACAGGTTTCCGACTGGAGATTGCAGGCGAGAAATTTTAGATACGGGATTGCTGATTGGCGATTGCAGATTATATGTATAGGTGATTGTCCTTGTGATTGTCTCGTAACAGTAGTAGCTAGATACGATTTGCCAGGTGTCTGTAACCGGGTCGTTCACTCCTAACTAACAATTACCTACCTATCCTTACCTATTGTTATATGTAAAACGACTGTAGGAAGTGGCCCGGCCGTAATCCGGGAGTCTCGCCTAGTGCTTGGTCCTACAGTCCAATCAATCAATCAATCAATCAATATATATA
>OY856188.1:210417030-210563505 GCA_963693315.1 Diogma glabrata
AACGGGTTTATTTTGGGTGACCAGCTAGACATAGTTTAGGTTTACAAATTTCATTTTGAAAACAAAATTTTTTTTTCATATTAATATACAAAATAAGCAGGGCCGTCCAAAATTCCTATGTTTGTAGAACTACCCATATATATATATATATATATATATATATATATATATATATATATATATATATATATATATATATATATATATATATATATATATATATATATATATACATATATATATATATATACATATATATATATACATATATGCTTACACGTTTCACCTATCACATTATCAACACACAGTAAATCACTTTATAATATCACAATCATAAAACTAACAAATTCAAAATAATTCAAAATCGTGATACAACTTTACAAAGACATTAATATGTACTGTAAATTGTTTTTTCGTTGAAATCGCCCAATGAATTTTAAATCAAAATGCGGATGACACAATCAAATAAAGAATCATAAAATTCCCACCAATTGTTGAGTTATATGTTTTTGATAAACGAAATATTTTTATTATCATAGACTACCTTGAATACTGACTGATGATATCACTAAATATTATTCTGCTCAGCGATTTAATTCATTTTGTTTTAAAGTAGTAATTGTCCTTTTAGCCCTTTTAATTAGTTACAAGTGAGATGGAGTAAGGCATTTTCCAAGAAAACTATTAAACTCTTAGGCTTATTTGTTATAATATTTATTTATTCTATGGCCTATTCTACAATAACCATATTCAGATTTTATTGGTTTATTTTAAAGATTTGCCTCAGTTGAAAGTTATTTGATTTGATTCAATGTGTTCAATGTGTTCCTGTTTACGAATGTTTTAGCTAAACATTGATAGTTTTTATCAAAATCAGAAATTAATTATAAAATCCCTTGGAATAATTTCTTTAATGATTGTTTTGATCACCACATGCACATAATGATGATTCAAAACAAACAATCGGAAAGAATAAAATTGCGAATCAATTAATGAAATCAAAATGTTACATATATTGTTATTAAAATTTGAAGAATAATACCTTAAGTGTTGGATATCATATAAAAACCTATTTATTTAGTTTAAACAACTTCTGGCTTTTATCCGGCTCGAACGACCAAACATACATTTTTTTATGAATACCGGTCGATGTATGGAGACAATTTTCACACAAAATGTAATGAAAAATTACATTTGTGCCTAACATTTGTGTTTATGTTTAAGCGTCAGTCATCAAAAATTAATTTATGGTTCTTCCAGCCGGATAAGAGCAAGAAGCTGTTTTAAATAAATAAATAGGATGTTATATGACATACAACACTTAGGCATACAGATTTCATTCAAATTGGAAAACAGTTAATACTAACATCATTAAGAAATGTTATCATAAATTGCAAAAAAATAGTCGTATAAGTAAAAAAATAGTCGTAAAAATAGTCGTAATATGTACCGTTGGATATAAATCAAACAAATTATCTTTTTTAACTTCATAAAAACGCAAAACCTCTCAGCTATCGTATCAAATTCAAAAAGCATTATTAAATTCTAATAATAAATTTTTAAAACCAAGTATTCAAATATATAATTTATATAAAACAACCAGCAAAAAATCCATAACTAACTTCACATATCTCTATGACACAAATCTAAAATCAATAAAACTCCATTTTTATGACATTCATAAATTCGCCTAACATCAAAACGTCAAATCATAATAATTAAAAACAAATAAAATTACTCAACTCACATTTTATTTTAAAACAAATATATTTCTATAAACTCACCGCGCTAAAACTGTTAAAGGTCATTTAACTAGCTAAATTCAGGAAATAATAATAATAATAATAATCAAATATATACAACAAAAAGAACAAACTTATTTGTTTAAGAAAATCTCCGATCCGTGAATTAAAAATAAAAAAAATATTAAGTCAGCATGTCATAATTATTTAAATTTCTTTTTTGTCATAAAAAGTTTAATTTTATTATTGACAAGAAGTGTTTTTTTCGTTTTTTTATAATGTAGTGCGACAAGAAGGATTGAGTGGTAATTAAGAGCCTAATTTAATTGCGTGTTGAATAATTTTATAAGTATACTGGATGAAGTTACGATTAGATTTCTTGAACAGTGGTTATGTTCTTTATGAGGCAATTGAGTACTAAAATTTAACAATTGATGTACTTACAAAAATTGTGGGTTGAAGATATCTCGATCTCAAATATCAGGATAAGAAATCATAAACTATACGATGGTCAAACTTAACTTTAATTTATGCAACTTAAAATAGCTATTGATGTATGAATATAGAGAAAGCTCTTTTGTACTAAATTACCTCACTACGCATAAATTAACGGCAGCAAAAACTGTGTATGATAGACGTGTATATTTTAAAAGTATGTCAAAATTGTTTTATTTAACCGGAAAAGGGAAGAATTTTACAATATCTACACAAAATTTCTATATACATACTTATATAATACAAACAACGAATTCGTCGTTGCAATTAAAACTTAAAAAAAATAAACTTTCCAAAAATAAATTAAATCAAATGTTATTCGACCTTCGGTATAAACTTAGGTCTTTGGATGAACATCATCAAACTTAAATTTTTTATTCATATTCCAACGAAAAAAAAGATTTCTTTATTTTTTACATAAAATATCATGTTTTATGTTGATTTCGTGGATATTTGATTGAAAAAAATGTGATAGAAATTTTAAAATTAGATATTAGACAATTATGTTTTTCTCATGATTAAAATAACAAATCATATCATTGAACTGTTTCCAATAATATAAAGCTTATCACTGCTATCTCTGAAATGTTCTTTTGGTAAAAAAAAGTAAACGACCATGAATGAAACTAACAAAACAACCGTTTCGGTGGTATTACTGTTCATAACTTTATCATAACATCTTAGGTGTGAAATTTTAATTTAAAGATACAACTCGCTTAATATATCTTATTAATAACACTTCCTGTTGTTGTTTTTTATCATCTTAAGCTTTTATCATCTGTTGAACATTATCTTTTCTAGCCATCGGATGATTTAAATTACTAATGGTCTATATTTCCGCTATTGTTAACAACAACAAAGATAAGAGAGAAATCGTTTCATCGCTTACTATTTGGCAATTAACATGTGAAACGATTTTTAATTTGTCGTAACTTTAAAGCGTTGAGTTGTTTAATTAAAAATTCATAAATCCAGTTTCTCACAAAGAGAAATTCCAGTTTCATAGAAAAACCTTTCTTCAGCCCTGGTTACTGTCTTGACAACAGTGGTTAAATAACTACCAGACTTTTATTTTCGTTAAATTTAATTTTTTATAAAATCCAGAACTTCCTTTTGCACATTCCACTTTGTTTAATTGTTTATTGAAATTTGAATTAATACAAAATGAAACGAAATTTCACAAAGAAAAAATAGATTACTAATTTTGATGATCCCCTGGAAGCAAAAGAGTCCAAGAATAGAAGAATATACAAATATGTTTCTTTGATTATTGTGTTGGCTGATGAGCTTTTGGCTGGAATTTCCTTTTCTTTGTAAGTCTAAATTTGGAAGTGGAAAGCCGGATTTTCAGGTTAGAGCTGAAGAATTGAACCGAGTGATTAGTGAAATTTTGATTTAATTTTCATGATGTGAAATATAAAGTTAAGCTCGCAATTTAAAAAGTTTTATTTTGGTTAAATTATGATTTTGGTAAAAATAAATTTATAAAAAAGTTAAGTGTCAAATTCGAAAGAAAATTATAAATCAAATGAAAAAAAAAATAAATACGAATTTATTTATTGAAAATGTTATAAAAATATTATACCAAGTTAATCAAAATAATCATTCTAACCTCATCCTCATTATGTAGGGCTATTTGAGTATATAAGTATATTTCTAAATCAGTTTCACGAATCAATAGTGTTATATTTATACGTGAGAATAATATTATTACATATACCAGGCCCAGTCAAAGGAGGGGACTAAATATTCTAAAATTGTTAATCGGCGTATTATCATCCATCAGCGAGAAAAATAAATATTGGATAAACCATATATCAAAAAGGAAAACCTGGTTGCTAAACAACTTGTTGGATTTATGTATATGAGGGAGTACTTCAATGTCATTTCAAGGTGAGTGGTATAACAAATGTTTTTTGTAGCTTTTTTTAAAATGGAGAGTGATGGAATAATGTGAATATAAGAAAAAGTTGGAGGGTCCAATATTCCACCGATCCCTGAAAACCCAGGTGATGTACAGACACGTGCAAACATTTCGGTTTAATTTTTTTTTAATATGAAATTTTCTTCTTATAGAGGCCTTTCGGTAGAACTTCCACTCCCGCTGAGCTAGTGACGGGGTGAAACAGCATATCATCGACTTACTCATTACAAGTTGGCGCCCAACGTAAGACTCCAGACCGACAGTGTTTTTGTCTTCTTGATCCGAACAAAGTTGTTCTGGAGACTGCTAATTTTTTTTCGGCTTTAGCGTTTTTAATAGTTCTAAATTTTGTGTTCTTGATTATAATTCAGGGACTAATTTTTTTGTATTTGGATGATTGAAATTATTTTTAAAAACAATTTTTTGCTTGTATTTTGATTTTTGAAATAATTTTTTAAATAATGGATAGGAAATTCTACTGGAAACCAAATGATAGGGTAAGAGAAAAAAATCGGATGGCATATGCTCATGTAAAACGGCTATGGGGAAAAGATGGGGTCTTGTACCCCATTTACTTTATACCTCTAGGATCAGTGTGATCTAGGTTTAAAAAGGAAAATAATTTCTTTCCTGATCACAATGCCCTCTCAGGCGATGGTCATTCTGCATCTTTTACTCCTTGATGTGCTAGGTCAACATATAGCATACAATACAGAACTTTAACTCAGTGATACGTCACACGAGATCGGTAGTCGCATTGGGCGCTAAAAAGTACTGCACGAGCAATGACCAACCAAAAGAACATTGGCCAAATTTCCTTTAGACTAAAGCATATATGCTTTGAAAGGGGTTTCAATACTCTCATACCCACCAGAGCTATTTAGAGAGAGTGGGGTTTAGAGAAGAAAGATGTGGTGCATAACCATCTGCCTTATACTAGGACTTAGAAAAACTTGAAAACTTTAATATTTTCCAGGATTTTTCATGGCAGGCAAGCCATGCTGGTGGTAAGGAATATTTAGTAAGAGGAGGAATATTTCCATAACCTGAGTCTACATTAAGCCGAATTGATAGCGATAAATGAAGGCTAGGCATGGTTCTAACATAATGCAGTATCAACTAGAGATATCATCATCAACCAAGCATTGAAATCGCTAGATGCTGTATAGTAACGACGTCAAAAGTGACACTAAGCTCATGCTCATCTCTGAATGAGATGACTACATAGTTTCCTATCCATATTATATGAGTACCAGTCAGAACGGGTCACAGTGGCGTAAGGGGTAATTCAGAGGGACCTGAGTAACTTTAGAATCAGGACAAACTAACTTTCATCAGAAGTCAATGTTTCGAGTAGGAAAAGGAGATCATGTGGTATCACAACAGATTTATTTTTAATTGTGTCATCCTGACCTTGTGTTTTGATGACAAACACGGGGACATAACTTAGCCTAGAGCCTAAAATGTTTTTTTGTGTTGTTGTGACACATATTGTAGTTCTTACTGTACTGGGTTTATTATTTATTTTTCCTGGGCTTTGCCTGATGACTTTAATCCTCAAAGCTTTAAAGTTAACGTTCATAAATTTCTCAGAGAAACCCAATTTGCATTCCATTCTTATCCCTAGTTGGCATGGTATCTTCGGATATTCAGAGACGTTAATTTATAATTTATTATAATTAACACTAAACATGGCTAACTTTGAATAAAAAAAACAGCACATTTTATTAAAAAAATGTAATAAAATATGACTTATGTTAATATTTATGATAAAATGAATAAATAAAAATAAAGTATTAGGCAAAGAGCAAACCCCAAAATACCCCAAAACAAGATCGACCGTGATGCCGTTCACTGAATAGAGCTCATCCGCCAGTAATCCCACGATTTAACGTCGACAAGCTATTGTCCGTATAGCATGTGATATCTAACGTTTACTTGTAAGGAAGTAACAGGAACTAGAGTACGCCAAGTTTTTTGATAAAGTAAGGCAAACAAAATCAAATAAACATGCACAAAATACAAAAAACCACTTATACAAAATGCACGTGATATAAATTCTTTATCCAAAATTACAACATAAGTTTTAATCTTAAGTTACTGTAACAACATAAAAAAGGTAATAAATCATAATATTATAAAAAAAGTCAACAACAATAATTCTATCCATTAACTAACTCTTAAAGAAACCGAGAAATGGAAAACAGAAATTTGTCAAAAATTATCTTATTGTTTTAAGTTTTTCTTTTGGGGTTATATGATATTAATATTCATGGTATAAATATTAATCTTTCCATATAGATATTATAACTATTATTATTGGTATTGTTATTTTAATATAACAATTCTCCATAGAGTAATTTAAGATGAAACAACGCAATAATAAACTATTTGAAACTATCAGAAAATTAAGTTTCTTTTTGTATTAATATAAGTTTTTTGTTTGGTTGAAGAAAGAACTAATGAAGATTTATTCGAATTATAATTAATTTTTATTCAGTTAATTGATTTATGGTTTGTTTTGGAATCGACATGATTAACTCTAAAAAATTTGTATGCCGATCAGTTACTTGATACATTTGGTATTAATTCCCATTTTCCAAATCACAATTTGATAACAAACCACTTCAAATATCTTCTTTTGATATGTAAACAAAAACTATTACTTAAGACCTAGATAACCCAAAAAAGAAATAATTTCTAAAACAACAACAAAAACTCAAACAACAAAATCACGAAAAGTCAATTATCTTCCAAATTTATTGGAATAATAAAGAACCCAAACTACACAAATCATAAAAAAATACATTAAAAATAGTAACAAGATAACTATAATTATTTGAATGTCGGTTGTGAAGATGAAAACAGATTTTTATCTTAATTTTTTTTTCTACCCTATCCATAACAATATGATTATGATACGTTCAACTTTTGATAACAATCAAATCGGAATAAAAATTTTAAAATTATTTGGGTTTTTGTTTTGTGAAAATTTATATATATAGTTCAGGAAAATGGAAAACCAACTCTGTAAAATATGAGTAATATTTTTCCGATTTTTTTTTGTGTGTTTGTTTTGAAAATTAGAGCAGACACCCAGAAAACTATTGATTTATAAGGCGACTTTCACTTATGTAATAATATTTGAGAAAAAATTAAGAGTTCAATGTTTTGTTTTTCTTGATGATCTCGTAGTTGTGGAAGCATTGGTTTGAAGGTTGGTATGACAAGTTTTGTGAGAAAATATAGTTAAATAAAATTAATGTGCACTTTTGAACTTGACGTGCCAATTGTTCTATTGCAGTTCTTCACTAAATTTCACCAGATCTTTAAAATTGGAGTTTGGCTTGCTAGAAATCGAAAATTTCAACCACATGGTAAATATTATTTCAAATTGTCACGACTCGCAATAATCGTTCTATGATATTGTATAGAACACAGTGTTAAAGTCTTAGTGTATAGTCTTCAAGACACAACAACCGAATTAAATGCTATCATGACAGGATGATTGGGGTGGTACATAAGAGCTATTATTAACCAAATTTTTTTATCAATGTAACATTTTCATATTAAAGCCAAATCAAAACATTCCAAATAAATCAGACGTTAATCTAACAAAAATTCCATAAACCTCAAGACATCCTCCACTTTACACCAACTCATTGTTAAACAAAAATCGAAGAGACATAAACAATTTGTCCCGACAATACGAAATAAAAAAATCTTATATGATAAAAAATATTCTAAAGTAAACAAAAGCTAAAAAAATGATTTTTCCGATTTTTTTTTATATAATCCGATATATAAAGTGGCTCCTCGTCTCCCGACCTATATATAATCTATCAATTTTTATTTTCAACTTCTCTTTCAATAAGTTTTGAACTTCTAACAAAATATCTCTTTATGTTTATTTATTTTCTTAAGATTTTTGATTATCAAACACAAAACTTATAAAAATAAATCTCATTAAAAAATATTTATTTTTAAAACAATTAAACAATGAAGTGGCGCCTTTTTTTGTATTAATCTTCTTCAATTTAACATTTAAGTTACATCGAACGAAGATGAAAAAAAATGATAAGAAAATAAACAGAAAAAAACTAAATCTTAATTATGTTTTTTGTTTGGTGTTTTCATAGTGAACAAGTAGATATGATTAGAGTCATATGTTTTGAAAAAAAAGAGAGTTGGGATTTTAATGTTAAGAAAAATAACGTTGCTAAAACTATTTATAATATTTGAAAATAAAATCTCGTAAATATATAAATAGTATAGACATATGTTGTGAGCAGATATATTTAAAAATATTTTGATATTTTGTTTATATATAGTTTAAATGAATCGATCCGATTGAAAATATTTATGAATGAAATAAAAAATATAAAACTATTAACACTTCGTTTATGTAATTAAAATTAAATTCAAAGAAAAAATGTTTCAAATAATTTATTAGAAAATTCTTAATGGATTTTATTATTTTATTAATTTATTTTAAATTAAATAACAAAAAAATATTTATTTTATATCAATAATATATGCAATATGTATCAGCGTTTTACTAGCTAGCTAGAGCAAAAATAATTTAAATAATTTTACCATAATGAACTACATATATAAATTAAAATAATAAAAATTTACTCACCTATCCAATCCGGTAGCAGTGTGCCCGCAAGAGATTCTGAATATCTCTTACCTATAAATTAAAGAAAAGAAAATTCAAAATAATATAAAATAAAATAAAAAACTAAAACTAAATAAATTAAGTAATGAAAAATAATTAAATAAATTTGAAAATGAAAATGATTGAATATGAAAATTGGGAAATGACAGGTTAAAAAGAGTTAACAATTATTTAATATTTTTTGAAAGCATAGTTTATTAAGCACTTAAGCACTAAAAGCCAGTAAGCAATATATTGATATGAATATTAGTTTTAAATCATGCATTTTTATTTATAATAACTGGTTTAGTTTTGCATTTGTTTTACTGGTGTGCAAATATTTAATTTCTTTTTAAACAAAACTTATGTTACAAAAACTTCAATAATATTGAATTTTATGAAAATTAAACCACTACTGCGACTACTTACTTGCTTTATAAGAAATTTAGAAAAACATTTTCTGGCTGACTATTAGAAAAACCGGGCATACGGTTATGTTATCATATGTAAAAAGTTTTTGTTACAGAGACTTAGTCTCAGATTTGTTTTTCATTTATTTTGTTTTTGTTAAAACAAATGTTTTATTATTATTAAATAGACTAAATTTTGCAAGTTCTGTTATCAACGCTGTGTTTAAATTGAACATTTTTGCTTTCATCCGTCGGAGCAATAGAAATTATGTAATGTTATATGTAGCAATAGAAAATATATAATGATATTAAATATTGTTGCTGTACTAATATAATAGCATGTATAAAGGCTTTGTAAATATTTAATAAAAGTTAGTAGTTTCACTAAAATGATCGACTTAGCACGGTATTGAAGAATACGTACACGGATTTGAGAAAAATACTCCAACACAGCGAGTAAACACAAAACTGGTCGTTAAAAATTAAATTTTCCGAGACACCCCCTAAAAAATTTTTCGTGGTCAAAAAACCAAGAGGGTAATTATTTTTTTTTTAAAGCAAAACGCGTGCCGCAAAATCATCTAATATGAATATTTTGATATTCATATGATATTCATGATATTCATATTTTGATGAAATCGTTAATATCTCATAAAATATGCAGATTTGAAAAAAATCACATCATTTTTGAAGAAAATTTAATTCTCTTCAAAAAAGGTCCAGGTCGTTTTTTTCCTAAAAGGTATCTTTCTGATGATATTTTGAAATAAAACTCGGAATTCTTCGAAACTCGTTAAAAACAAATGATGAAAATTTTGACGAAAAAGTACTTATTTTGATTTTTCTTGTCACGATTATTTTTTTCTTATGTTCATTCTGTAGCATAAGTAGAAAACTAGGACTTTTTCACCATCCTTATTATTTATGTTTTTTATATAGATATTACGAAAATTTAAAAGTTCTTTTTCAAAATATCTTGAGAACTATACGTTTTAGAAATATTGCCTTTTTGGCCTTTTGACCTTTTTGGTAGAGTAACTTAACTTTTTCTACAAAAATAAATACATGACTTTTTTTAAACTCGCGTATTTTCTGAGATATTTGAAAAAATCTACGATTTTAGCAATAAATCAAGTTCGATGATTTTGCAGCACGTGTTCTTTTGATTTAAAAAAAAACGCCCCTTGGTTTTTTGACCACAAAGAATTTTTTAAGAGGCGTCTCGGAAAATTTAATTTTTAACAATCAGTCTAGTAAACATAACAAGGTTTGTTCAAAATGTGCTGACATTATTGTTATTTGTTGTTTTGCTCAATCATATTTTACTGTTTGATGTAAATTAACAATTTTAATGAGACTAAAGTCTTGCTTAAAGTTTTATCCACTTAGTTATTCAACTAAATCAAACTTTTAATTATTATTTACAAATTTAGATTTTAATCCAAACAAATTTTCAACGAAAATTATATAACTTGGGAAATAGGGTGGGTACTCAAGCTGTCCAGCTTTTGAAAGGGCGCATCGTAATTACATCGTGATTTATAGAAAAATAGTATAAACCGAGAAAACCCGATTAATGGGTTGTAGGCCTTCATTCGTGATATTCAATTGAAGAAAACTACTTCTAAGCGTCTTTTAAAATTTGTAATTTTGGAACATGATTAGTTCCACTCAATACTCCCCATATTATTTGTTGTTTAGGCAACATCCCATCTCTGAAAGGAAAACCTATCAGCTTATGAAAGATGTAAAGACATCTTCAGTGTAATAATGCTAACAAAGAGTTGGATCTTGCGTACCATCTGGCCATTCTCGGAGTCGGGTTCAAACAAACCTTAAATCTGCAATTGAAAAATTGCAACATTCATATAATCTGTGAACTCGAATAAGGACATTAATACCTAAACAGCGTGTCTTCGTGCGGCAACTTTATTTGAGTGATGCGGTTAATAAATTCATTGCAAAACTAGCTCAAAATTTATACCTGTAGTAATCGAATCCAGAATTGGTAACGTGCTTTATGAGTATAAAAAGCTGGATAGTAAAAGCATCGGGGTTCATCATGCTAGGATATTAAGGCGTTATCTGTTTATTCTTCTTCCTTGTCTTTCATTTCATTCTTGTTCATTGGGGTTCACTCTACATCTCTTGTTTACATCGAGGATCTGACAGCACTGATGGACAACATTGACTGTGAAGCACAATCTTATTGTAGAGTTGGAGTGCGCTAGTATTTACTATCGATCTGTTTATCAGTCTCTGTTCGATTTCTGGTCCCAGGTAATCGTTTTATTCCAGCTGATTTAGTGTTCTCGATATTCGTCTTCATTTTGTCATTCTCTGTGAGTTAAGAGTTAAATTTTAAGTAATGAATATTTCACTTTACTATTTGTATTTAACTTAGTTGGCTGTAACGACACATTTTTGTAAAATAAAAATAATTTCTGGTTTAGTCCTTATTATTTAACGAACAAAACGTGGAAGAATTTCTGAACAAAGAAAGAAAAAGAGAAAAGCATATATTGCATTTAGTGTTCTCGATATTCGTCTTCATTTTGTCATTCTGAGTTAAATTTCAAGTAATGAATATTTTACTTTACTATTTTATTCAACTCAGTTGGCTGTAATGACACATTTTGGAAAAATAAAAATAATTTCTGGTCTAGTCCCTATTGTTTAACGAACAAAACGTAGAATAATTTCTGAACGAAGAAAGGGAAAGAGAAAAGCATATAGAATTGCATTTATCAAAAAAAATTGGTGCAAGATAAAAGAATTGATATAAAATAAAATTGTTTTAAATTTTTTATAAGTTATAAAAAGAAATTATTTGTGATTACCAATTAAATAAAAAACTACTATATATTCATTTTTTTTAAATATATAAATGTGTTTTCACATGAAAACATAATAATTATAAACAGAAAATAAAAATAATAATTTTAGATAACAACATTGTGAATTATAGTTGTTAATAGATGTTGAGAAAATAATATACATATTTTTACAAGAAACGAATGTTTTGTACTGGGGTTTTATCGCTATTTTCTATATCTGATTAATCATCTTATGGTTTTGTATATGCCTGGAGTTTTTTCTTCTTCTAATATGGAAGAAGAAAAGTATGAATTGAAATAATAAAAACATATAAAATAAATCATCAAAAATGCTATCTTAACAAAAGCAAAAACAACAACTGCTCTAAATGGGAAAATTACTTTAAAAAGGATAAGTGAATGAGAAGATTTCACACAAAAATAGCTTAGTGACTGAAATTGTTTAAGCTACTGGACGGGGTTGGAAACACGTAGAGTGACCAATTTTTTTCATTGTATTTCATATTTATAATTTATTTTGTTTTTGTTCAAATATTTCATTACTTAAATTTTTCTATATTTGAAATCGATGTATGTGATGTTGTAGATTTTTTTTACGAGAGATTTTGTAACGACGGACTATTTTCGATTTTTGCTCTGAAATAATAGTATTCAAATTAAAAAAAAATTCGCTAATAATTTATTAATTTTCTTCAGTTGTGATAAACGTGGACGTTTATTTGTACTACTGTAAAATCGAACTCAATTTCAGTTAATAAGCATGTTTTGCATAGATGATTTTATTTAATTTGTAAAAAGGGAGTTGCTTATTATTGCTGGAGATGGAAACAGAGAATCGATAATATGATATATAAACGATCAAATTGTTTGGATCGAGTCAATTAGTATATAAAATTAAACCAGTGCTCAGTAAATTAAAAAAATTAAACAAATGGTGATTAATCATTGTTATTATTTTGTATAAAACTAACAAAAATAATTTATAAAATTATTTTAAATAGAGTTCTTATTTACAATTTGAAAACAATAAACTCTCGCAAATTTAATTAAATAATAATAGTTATAAAAAGTTGTAAATGTGTGAACTTAAATCGTTACGAAAAGCATAATAGAAATAAAATAACATGTCACAGATTTCCAACCGATACAAAATATTTATATGCATGGTTAAAAACACTAAATCTAAAACTTTGGAAACCGCAGAAACATGATGTAATTTGTTCGCAGCATTTTGAGTTATCACAGCAGATAAACGAAGACAAATAAAATAAAACACGAAGAAGACAACATTCACGAAATAAATTAATGTAACCTTTTTATTGTATTTTGATTTATATAATTTTTGTGATATAATTTTTATACTGCTAGATTATTTTTCTGTTAGCTAGTTAATAGTTTTAATACATTATTCTGTGATTCATAATAAGAGATTTCCAAGTATAAATTTGTTTGTCTTAGATTCAGTTTTCCGGTGTAATATAATATTATTTTCTGGTAAAAGGCCAAATTACGCAACAATTTAAAAAGCCAGGTTTTGCCGGTTTATCTCCATAATTGTTAATAACAACCTCTTTCATATTGTACTTTGAATAATCTTACAAACAGGAATAGTTATATATCCTTTAACTTTTACATTTATTGTAGGTCCTTCCTTATTATTAGGAACTTTGTTTTTTATTTTTTATTTATTTATTATTACTTTATATATAATATCAATTTGCGGAGAGACGTGAGTAATTCATTATATGTTTAGAAAATTTCAAATTTATATAAATATTTTTAATTTTTTTAATAATTTTTAATAATTTAAAAATTGTAGCACCAATTACTCACTTAATTTAGTGAGTAAAATTCACTTAACTAAGTGAGTAAAAGTAATTGGTGCTACAATTTTTAAATTATTAAAAAAAATTAAAAATATTTATATATATTTGAAATTTTCTAAACATATTATTACTTTATTTTTATTTTTTTCAATTCTCTTTCTAATTTATGTTAATAAGTTAAACAGTTGATTCTTTTCATTATTTTGATGATGAAAGCATTCTTCACGCGTTAAATGAAATACTTAATCTTTATTCATCATTTGCGCTTAATGACTGTAGATCAAATCTGATAAGTTCCTTAAACGTTGATTTAAAAACAATCATAGTTTGGAATAATTCTAACAATGTTGAATTCAATACGAACAAAATATAGGTTTGTCATATTATTATAGATTATCTATACTTAATCGGTTACCATTACAATTTAATGCCAAATGATTCCAATCTTGTAGAGTTAAAATTTGTAGGACTTCTAGGAGTATATTGAAAAAACAAATTAAAATAATAACAACCTCATCTTGAATTTAACACTTTATTATTCAAACAAAGACAGAGAAAGAAATACTTGCAAATATTTTCACGGTGATTGGGACAACTACTGGTAAATATTTTCTTGACAACAGAGAGAAGTTTATTTTAAAAAGTAAAGTGTTAGATGCAACATAACAGTAGTTGAATATAAATAAAAAATATTTCCATGAAAAAAATTTACTCTGGCCTTATGTCATGAATTTTCCATTACAAAATAGAAGTATTTAAAATTAATTAAACTATATTTTATTTTTAAATAAAAATGTCGTGAGGTTGTCTCCACTACACCGTTCTGTACCTGTTTAGCTGTTAAATCAATTTCGAAGTTCGATTTTCCATATCCACCCCAACGGCGAGGTTAGGACAACTGTATTTCGATTGGAAATATAACCATGTTTTTTTCAGTGTAGAAGTTGAAAGTAATATGAAGTGAAATTCTCATATTTTTAGCTAAGCTAATAATGTCGTTCGTTTTGCTCTCATTTGCTCGGAAAAGCTTAGGAAGTTTGAAATGTCTTGATTTTGTACAGAATTATTAAACAATTGCCAACTATACACTTAATAATGAGTTTGATTCCTTGCAGAATGAAAGGAATGTCGAAATGTTGCTGATTTGACAGTTTTCTAAAAATACATTATGGATGAAAGAACTGCCACAGAGCAACGGTTGTGGCCCATCCTTTTTATGGTTTAAAAAAATATGTGTATAACTGTTGCCTTTCAGCGTGATTTTTGGAACAGAGTCTCTCATTTCTGGAATTCCTTACTATTACAGGCTTCCTCTAATAACTTTAATTCTCAATATTGTAAAGTCATCGCTTACGAATTTTTTAAAGAAACTAAAATTGTTTTAACGTTCCCTAGTTGCCGGTAGAATTAAAATTCTGTAATTATGAGCCTGTTACTGTACATCAATAAACTAGAAAGGCTATAAGGAAACAAATTGAGAACAGACAACTGCTGTGCCTTGACACAAATTGTTTATATAGACCACATATGACGAAAAAGAATTCAAAAATGGATTTGTCTTAATAATAGCCATTATTTTGGGGATTATTTATTAATTTATTTTAAGATAATCGCAAAATGGACTAGCAATGCAATTTATGCAATATGTATAGCTAAATTTTTTATTATATATTTGCTAGTTAATTAATTAATATTATTTTGTTATTATTATTATTTTTTTTAATTTTTTATTTTATGTTATTTTGTATATATTTATGTTTTATATTTATGTTATTATATATATGTTTTGCATTAACTAATTGTATTTTGTTATTATTATTTCTTTTTTTTATTTTTTTTATTTTATTTTTATTTTATGTATATTGAAACTTTCGAATGCGAGTCAAAGTATGGGTCAATGAATGAGAGGACTGCATGGTTAACCTTAAGCTTGTTAAAGTTGTATTAGAAGCCAAGCAGAAAGCCACGAGAAAATAAGTATCTGACAAAGTTTCTTTGAATTTGCTCGAGTATAATGCAATAAACTTTGCGTGATAAGGGAAACAAATAAAGGAGCCAAAGTCACAGTGGCATTGTACTAGTAACTAGACTCTTGTATAAAAACAGAATATAGTACGAAGAGAAGAGAAATCATTGTAAGTTCGCAGTACAAATCTTAAATTCTGTACATTTTATTGCTTAAGTCTTTGACATGTTCAGAAAAAAAAAATGTTGATTTAAATGTTATACTTAGATGGTTCATTCAATTGACTATTTCAAGGTTTGCATTAATTATAAAGTATTTAATTAACAATATTGAAACGCCTGAAAACGGGCTTTGAAAACATTTTTGTGTATTTAAAGAAAGGTTTTAAAGGTGTAATGCAAACACGCTAAAATGCTGTCGCAAATTCGATATAAATTACATCAACGTGTGTTCTATTATCAAGAGCATTTACGACGAATTCAGAAAACAAACACAGATTGGAATCAATTAATTTAACTTTCACATGGTATAAATAAACGATTAAAAAGCCAGATTAGCTGAGATCCGAGAGTCCCTGACAATAATCAGAGTGAAAGTGAAAATACTTTTTGGATTTTTTTTAAATTTAATAAACTATTACATTTACACGACATTTTAATTATTTCGACATTTTGACTCAAAACAAAATGGCAGCTCAAAATACTTATTTATGGTTTAAAGTCATAAAGATGTTAGTCGAAGGCAACAAGCACTTAGTATGGGTGTAAAGTAACAAAAAGTAGGCGTAAAGTACCAAAAAGAGGGCGTAAGGTGTGCACGATAAAAAAGCGTAAAATAATCCATAATGTATAAAAAGTGTTTAAAGCTTAGAAAACAATAGCATATAAATCGCTTTTACTAACGAAAAAAAAACAACTTATTAGAAAATTGGTAAGGATGAACCTAGTCTTTCACGTAGTTCAGGAGTACGTTTTTCTGTTCCTAATATTTATTGTCATTCTTGATGCTTAACCTTAATATCTGTACACAAAATAAAACATTTTTTCACAGTCATTATGTCTTGCCTATAGCTAATAACATATAGATTAGATATACATATATGAAGTTCTATTTTCTCACTTTCAGCTATATAACTCATTTTCCAATGATTTACTTTCTGGTTTCACTACACTTCTATCGCTCTCATTTTTATTTCTACAAATTTATTTCAATAAAACAAGTTAAATTGTAAATATATTAGCACAGGTGTAGGTAAGTCGTTTTAATAATAAAATAATTTATAACTTAATTTGTTATAATTTACATGAATTTATAATTTTAAAATTTTTACGCGAGAAATTTTAAAATGGATTGGTTGTGTGAGGGGTTTCCTTTTTTTACTTTAAAGTTTAACATTGAAAGTTATTTGGTGAAGAAGAAACAAACAAGAAAATAATGATTTTTAATAAATTTTTTTTTTTTTGGTTGGTTGGTTATAATATTTAGATGAGCGAAAACTGGAGGAAATATATACTTTTAATGGAAGGTATTTTTATATAAACATAAATTATTTTCCCTATTACAAACTTTTTCTTAGACCTTTTTATATCTTTATACAAATTTAACAATTCCAAAATTTCTTTTTTAGCCACATAAAAAACCAAATATATATATTAAAAAACTTCACAAACAAACTTTTATTTAAATATGTAAATTACAAACTATATCACTTGATATGAATTTTTATTAACTCATTAAATAATAAAAATAGTTATAAAGAAAATAAAAATATGTTTGGAGAGTTTACAATTATAAAACGATATAAATATTTAAAATAATTATTTGCATTTTATGATAATTTTGATTGAATATATAAAAAAAATTATAGTAATACAATTTAAGAATAAATTAAGTGAATTTGTTTGTTTAAATTATGTGGATTATTTTGATTCAATAGAATTTTATTTCATTGTTTTACATTGAATTTGACACAATAAAAATAATTGTGTTGATTGATTTGTGTGGGGAAATGTATTGAGTGTCTCGTCAATTGAACATAATTTTTAATCATTTTTTATCCTTTTTTGTCTGTTAAGTTTGGGAATTTCGCATTTTTTTTAATGTAGATATTATGATATTCGATTTTATGAAATCATTAGCATGAGAAAATTTTAAATTATATATTTGTGTCCATCAAACGTTTGGATCTCATCACTCACCATGGGGCAACTCCGGTCTCACGTATTAAAAATAAATGCAGATGACAGCCTAATGCAGTAAGACTTTTGTTGTTGAATGAAAGTAAAAACGTTACCATAGCATATTAAAAGTGAATTTGTTGTATTTAGAGATAGAGTCAACTTCAGTTATTAAAACTTAATTGCATCAATAAGAATAAGAAACGGTTACAAACCATTGTTTGCAAGAAACTCATTTACGGCAATATTTTTTAAATGTCGTTCTATCCCAGAATAGTAATTTAGATCGCAAAGGCTACTCATGACTGATTTAAGCATATGATGGATGAATTAGAAATATTTTGAAAACGTATATTAGTTTAATTATAACTATTTAAAATAGAAGATCACGTTTATCATCAAAAATATTTTTTCAACTTTTTCATGAAGCCATTATGATGTATATTCGGCATCAAATCGCTTAATTTATTCCGTCAACTCATCAATCCTTATGACATTCTCCCCATCCTGTAGTAACCAAGATTCAATAAAAAGATTCATCAATTTGGGAGGATAGTCATTGATTATCACAGTTTTTTTTAAATATAGACAAATTGCTATCTTCAACTCATATTCACTTGGGCAATCTTTTAGATATATACTCAAGGTTCCAACGTATTACAGACTAGGCTCATTTAATAAATTTTTCACCAAAATCAAAAATGCTTTACTGCAGCAACATTGCTAGCAAGCCTATACAAAACGACCAACTGTTCCCGATTGAAACGAGTATTTGACTTTTGATGAACTTAGTTTCTTTAAGAAGAAACTGTTAGTGATGGAAAACATAGTGAGTCGGTTTGTATGTGTCTCAGCAATCTTGAGCCAAGCATTTTTGATTTTAATGAAAGATTCACTAAGTGAATCAAACCTGTTCAAATACGTTGGTCAGTTATTTTAAACAAAATTGTAATTTTTTAAAATAACTGACCAACGTATTTGAACAGGTTTTTGAACAGGATTCAGGTTTTCCAGGAACTTCAAACCAAAGGCCTTTTATTAAAACATTTATTTTAAAACCGTTCTTTAAATATGTTGTAAGGAGGTACGTGGGATTAAACTGAGATGTTTTTCTTTCTAAACTTAGTGTAGCATAAATAGCTTATACACATATGATTTATGAACTCTATACTTACACCCACTTTCTATATTTTATTCTCTTTCACTTGTAAGCACTAATTGAAGCATAATTTAAGTCGTTTTATTATTAAAAATTTAAATAAAAATTACAAAATGTAAACAAACTAACAACTTCAAAACATATAAAAAATTACAAACAAAAACGAAAGAGTTAAACGAAAATTGCATGATGGGTATACGAGTAGTAAGTTGAGTTGTTATGTTCAATTTCTGTTATGAATTTTAAAACTGAAAATTGAATAAAACCATTTACTTTTCATGTGCTCAAAAATTGATGTAAATTGTTTAATGGGTTTGGTTGTTATTATATATGTTGCAGTAAATTAAGCACAATTTGAATGGAGTATTTGACGTTGAGAAATTCTTTTTGCAATATAAAAGGTTTGATTGGTTGTTTTGTTGTAATCTGTTCAATAAAATTACACGTGATTCACCTCCACTAGCTCTTCCAACACAAAATTTCTAAATAATTAATTTTCTTATGCAAAACTTGTAATTTATTTTGTGGTCAAAACTTCTCCAACCAAAGTTGTAAATTTTGTTATATTTATGTAGATTATTTATATATTTTCGTATGTACATGTTTAGCCAATAATTGACAATTGAACATAAAACATCCCCTAACAACAAATAATTTTGTTGAAGATTTTCTCTTTTCTAATTTAAATCGGTAAAATATTACCTTTTTCGTAAATTGATTAACATGAAGTACCCATAAATGGAATGTTATAAATTAAGTTTTTGTGTAGAAATTTTATGTTGTTTGGTTGTATTGTTTTATAGGATAGCATTTGAATTTTTTTCTTAGCAAATAGGGAAAAGGAATAAAATAGATACGACGAGTTTATTATTATTTAATACATTAAAAATAAATTCAAACGATTTGTAGTAAATGCCTTAAAGTGAATTTATAATTGCAAAGCTTCTAACCTTTTCGGGTTATGAAAAACATTCGTTGCATACCGATAAAAAATTCTCTCTTCCTATAAAATCCAACCCGCTTTTAAAATTCATAAAATTTAAATGTCATTTCTATTTTTCCCGAATAATTTTCTTCATTATCATCTTCATTTTAATCTTATTGTGTGTCATTTCACATTATATTAGTTTTCCTTTAACAAAAAAAAAATAACACAAGAAACTTAATTTAAAAATTTTTCACATAAAATGGAATTAAAATTGTCGTCCATTTTTCAGAATTAAAATTTACCAAGGAAAAATCCTTTTTTGGTCTCATTCTTCCTTATTCTGATATTTTTTCACTCTCTTTAGAGTGTTTTTCTTCTTAATAAATAAATAAATTAAAGTTGGGTTTTGTATTTGCTATTTTTCCCTGCTCTGTATCATTTTTTTTCTATTTTGTAGTTGTTTGTATTTTAATTTTTGTCATATCTTCGCGTTATTTTCTTTAATTACATTTTTTTTCTGTTTTACTATGTTTCTCTATTCTTGTGTTTAAATAACAAAATTCTTAATTTTTATTTCATTTTCTTAAATTTTATATGTACAATTGTCTGGTTTTATTTTATCATAGTTTTTGTTGGTTTATTTTTTACCTATTATTTATTGAATTAAATAAAGAATCTTGCCATACTACTATTGCTGGATCTTATTCGGTAAGATTCATAGTCAAATAGTTATAGAAACCAACACAAACAACAACAACTGTTTTTTATTACGAACATTATTTTTCAATTTTGGTTTTCTTAAATTTTATTAACTAAGGAACATCCCAATAAAATTAAATTTCCATCCCATTTAAATTGAAAATACTTAGATGATAATAAATAAATAAAACACAAAAAACAACAACGAGTATAAATGAGGTTAATGATAACGACCATCAAACGCACATTTTTTTCTCATTTTATAAATAAATACAATAAAATACAACAATAGTATTTACATGATTTGCCAACCATCAAAAGCTCGTTTTCTTTTTTATAAAAAAAAAAATTAAAGAAAATAAAAACCAAAATAAGTAAATTTTCTTATCTCTAATTTTCCTTTTTTTGGGTAAAAAATTTTCATCATCAAATATAATAAATTTGTATTTTTTTCTTAAAGTTTTTTTGTTCTGCGCAAACTTGGAATAAATCCTTGTTTTATTTATTTGTTTGTATATTCATTTTATGGAATGAACTATAAATGGATTTTGTGGTTTATGTTTTATTGAACTTTGGCTAATGATCTTAAATGAAACGACATAACTTACAACCACATTTTGTCTGATCATACATACACAAAAAAATAGTAAAAAAAATAATGGTAAAGGGATGTTACCGAAATGTAGTAAACAAAACGAAAAAAAACTATGTACACGACAATCAGTGTAAGCCATTAAAAAAATTAACGTTTTTTCTTTTACCTTTTTACAGTTTTTTTTACTGAACTTTTCAACAACCCAACCATCTTCACACATTGTGACAATTTTCGATTAATCAAAACAACATCCTAGAAATAACTCAATCGACCCATTAATTTTCATTCGCAAACATTTAGAGATATATGTTTGTTTTATTCCATTTTAATTCATGGAAAAGCATTTGATTTTTTTCCAGTTTTTCCAATTTTATTTATTTTCAAATTTTTCTTTTAACTTTGATTTGAGTTTTATATAAAATTTATTGTAGCAAAACCAAAAAAAAAAATTGTAAATATATAACACAAAAAACCATTAAATTTTACCTTTCACGTTCGAATTTTTTTTTTGTTGTTAGTTTTGGTGGATTTATATATATATAATTTTATTTGGATGACAAACAACAAAATAGTAAATTTTCCACTTTTTCCATGAGAGTTTTCTATTTATTGGTATGAGAAAATAATTGGTTTTTGATACAATTGAGTTGTAAGCAAACCAACAAAAAAAATTGTTTAAATAAACTTTTTGTATGATTTATGTACTAAATTTTTTTTGTGTATAGCTTTATATGTAACTGCATAAATGTGTGTGTAACATTTGTAATAAATTACTTTCTTCACAGAGTTATGGAAAAATTGTGAAAATTTATGAAGTGAAAAAATTAATCAAAAATTGTGAGATTTTGGTTTATTGGATTTATTGAATGTGGTGTGGTTTTAAAAAAAAATTTATTGGGTGTTGGTGTGATATGGTAGCAGTTGTTTTTTATACGAATTTATTGCAGAAAGAATAAAACTTACCGTCTGGATGAATACTATTTTTAAATTTAATTAAAAATATGTTGGTTGGTTTTTCTTAAGTGAAGTAAATAAACTCACACATACCTGAAAATAAAATTAAAAAAATGGTTAGAATGTAATGAAACATTTTTTATGAAAATATCTAACTTAAAATAAATCTTAGAATTTGGGAAATTATTAATTAGTGAAATTTTTTGCAATTTTTGATATTGCTATCATAAAACAATTCATCTATAGAAATGAAAGAAATATCTTTCGGGACTGTATTACTTTTATTTTGGTAATTAAAATGCAAGTCTATTTCTGTTGTCTTAAAAGAGATTATTAATCCATATGAACAATAATTTTAATTAATTTTAACCTTCATAATTTATAAACTCAACAATACAAAAATAAACAGACATCTTTTCTTATAAATTTCAATTACAAAGTATTATTCATAATCTTAACAATCTTTCGCACTTAAGGAATGAAAGATTAAAAAACAACAAATGACACTCCAATAAATCTAAGGAAAATACAACAAAAACAACAAAAACTAATATTAATAATATTTTTGTTGTATTCTTAAAAATTACAGAAATAATAATAAATTTCAAAATGGGAACTAAAATAATAAAAAATATCTAAATACTTTAAGAAAAAAAAATAACCAATCAACTATGAGATCGTTTATCAAATAACCAAAAAAAAAAAACAAAATTTACATAGAAATATGCGTTTCAGGCTTGTTCTCCGTTTTTTTGTGTTTTAATTGAAATAACAAGTTTTTTGTTCTTAAATCTTATAAATAAATCAAACAATGTTTTTTCATGAGATATTTTTTTAGTGTTGTGATGAATTATCACGGACATTCCGAAAACAAAATAAAATTTAAAAACGAAACCATCACAGGAGGTGGATTCTACTCTTTTCTTATTCATTACGGTTTTACCTTCGATTTACTTATATTATTCATAAGATCTTACATTGAAGATAAAACAAACAAAAAACTTAATTTATTTAATTGTTTTATTTAATTCATATGTCGGAACATAGATAGATATTATAACATGAAAAAACGGAATTTGATTGATTGATTGATGATGAATAGAAGAAACAAAAAAAAAAAATACAAACAAACAATTCAAGAAAAATATCTTTGACATGAAAATTGAATGAATTATTTTATTAGAGTATAATAGGCAAGGTTTTCGTTTGTTGGATTAAGACTATGTTGGTTGGTGAAACTTTTGTGTTTTATTATGAGAACTTTTTTATATGGTTAAAACTAGAGCTGAACTATGAACGTACAAAGCCAAAAACGAAAAAAAAAAAATAAAAGAAACAGTTAGATAACTTTCTGTCGGTTCTGTTTTATCTATTTTTGTTTTTTGTTTCTTGTTTAATTCCCAATGGGATACATGTTACTCGTAAATTGTTTCTTATATTTGCTTGTTATAAGTTTTTCGTTTTGCTTCGTATTTTTTTTAAGTTAAAGAGAAGAAAGTTTTTTTACTATGAAAATTAGAAATGGGATTAATTTTAGTTAAAGAAAAGTTTAAAAGAAGTATTTTTAAATGACGTTACCGGTGGGGTACTAAGGAAGTTATACTTCAAAAATACTATAACATACTAACTTTGGTTTGATGGGATTTTATAGAAAATTAATACTGGCACTAATTAAACAAAATAGGATTCTTGCTTGCAACTAATTTTTAAAAATTACTAGAAGGTCGAAAAATTGATAAAATTGTCGAAGTTCCACAATCACACAGTTTCAGAAAATAGTTGAATCGCAAATTTCGAAAAGCGCTCAGTTCAGATTTTTTTTCAAACTGGACTTTTTTTTTTTCTTTTTGTACACATGTAGACCAATGTTTTATGAGCTAGAAGGTCGCATATCTTGTTTTTATAGTCGAAAAAAGAGTATGACGTCGAAATGGGGTTTTAACAATCTGTTAAGCAAAGACCATATTCTAAAATAGTAATTTACTTATTATTTGATACTTTTGGTTTAATTGATGCTAATGTATCTATATTCTATTTGGGTTAAGGCTGTTATGATCGATTTATATTTTTATCCAAATCTTTAGTATTGTCACTGTAAGAACCCATAATCAATTGCAAACGACATTATTATCGGTGGAGCCGTTGTAAAGGGTAGAGCAGCCGTTAAATTAAATTTAAAATAAAAAAGCAACCTATAATAAAATAATAAAAATGATTTTTTAATAATACACATTCTTTCATAATGAGCGGCATTATGAAAGAATGTGTATTATTAAAAAATCATTACTAAAACCATCCAAGCCATTGGATGGATTTCGAAAAGGCTCCATCTCATAAAACTGTAACAGCCATTTTCCCCGACAAACTTTCATTCAAAGAAACTATTTAGTATGTACTAATGTAACACAACTATTAGCAGTTAGAAAAAAAAAATGCTTTCTTAATTTGAACTGTTCAAAAGAAATTCGATTTTTTGTATCTCCTGTAAAATTTCAAATATCTGTGATGAGCCCTTTTCGAAATTTGCGATTTAGTTATAGGTTCTAAATTACACATGAAAAAGCATAACTTAAAAATTATGAATGAATTTCTAGTTAATGTCACCTAACTTAGCCCCGCCATTTTTAAGAAAATTAAAATCAAAGATTGTGCTGTATTGTGCTGGATGTGCAGGATGGGCTTCAGAAAGGATGCCATCACCAATGAAAAAAAGTAGGCACGCTGAAACAATTTTTCGAGTAGAAGTTATCCCTGCCATTTTCAAAAATCTGAAAAACAAAGGTTGTCCTGTATTGTCCTCGAGTTGTGCTGGTTGTGCTATTTAGAAAAAAATTTCATATCCCTAGTGGAAAAATTTTATAACACTAAAATCATTTTTTCGAGTATAAGTTAGCCTCGCCATTTTGGAAAAAAAGAAAAACAAAGGGTCTGCTGTACGATTTTAGTTGTGCTAGTTGTGCTCTTCAAGAACAAATTTGTACCACCAGCAGAATAATTTAAACACGCTAAAACGATTTTTCGAGTTGAAGTTAGCCCCGCCATTTTGAAAAAAATTAAAAGCAAAGGTTGTGCTGTATTGTGCTCGAGTTGTGCTGGTTGTGCTACTTAGACAAAAATTTCGTAACCCTAACAGAATTTTTTTACAAAATTAGCATCATGTTTTTCGAATAGAAGTTAGCCCCGCCATTTTGGAAGAAATCAAAAACAAAAGAAGTGCTGTATTGTGTTATAGTTGTGCTGGTTGTGCTACTGAAAAAATATCGTATCACCAACAGAATAATTTAAATCACGCTAAAACCATTTTTCGAATGAAAGTTAGCCCCGCCATTTTGTAAAAATCAAAGAAGAAAGGTTGTGCTGTATTGTGCTACAGTTGTGCTGGATGTGCCACTCAAAAAGAATCCCATATCAACAATAAATAAAAGTTGGCACGCTAAAACGATTTTTCGAGCAGAAGGATATCTTCGAGCAGAAAGCATTCGAGCAGAAGATTGAGCAGAAGCTTAAGCAGAAGTTAGCCCCGCCATTTTGAAAAAAAAAGAAAAATCGTTTTAGCGTGTTTAAATTATTCTGCTGGTGGTACAAATTTGTTCTTGAATAGCACAACTAGCACAACTCTAACCAGGCGCGCACACAAGGGGGGGTTTTCGGGTCCGGACCCCCCCCTCTAACCGATAATCTTTCAGTATTGCTTTTTTAAATTTAGACATTATTTAGTGTTAACCATAAGAAATTATAGATTAGCATCTCTGAATATCGTAAGATACGATGCTAACCAGGGATCTAAGGTTACTCACTATTGATCAATTATCTTTGAGGATTTTACGAGATTTTATTTGGAACGCTATTTTTAAAGTTTTGTGGATTACAATTATCAAGGAAGACCAACGTCAGTAAGGCACTCCAGAGATGCTAAATTCTGTTAAAAAAATTTCTTTGAAAAGCTACATCTTGTCACTCGAACCTTAAAAAGATGGTCTGCTATTGATACTCTGTTCAGGTAAAATTGATTTGATCTAGGCAGACACGCGCGTTTATCCATAGTGTATTTGTGTACCTTCAAATCAGCAACATGCAACGAATCAAGCTCATTTGTAAGATTAGAATTGCTGAGCAGCAATGAAATTCTCATAGGTTTTCAACCGACTGTTCCAGATATGTGTGACAAAGAAAGTAAATTTCCCGTCGCTCTTCCTTTACAAAAACCGCATTGTCTTTCATTAAATAACGACTTAAGAAGCTCATAATATAACAATATATAATAATTAATGAACATTTGTTGAATTCATGTTAGCAACTTTTTTGAAATTGGCTGAATACTGGCCATTATTTTAAATTTTATTGCTTCTTCACATTTACCCGAATCCTAAGGATCAGCCTTCAGAACCATATATCGGAATAAACCTGCGCATACCCACGTGTATTATTTCTGAAAATTAGAAGCAGAAATGTTTGAATTAAACATATATCTCTAAGCCCCTGCCAATCTGCAACCCAAGTAAGACTAGGATTAGATTGAAACTGTTTGGGAACTTGTAAATTTAAATGAGTGGAAATCAAATTATGGTCTGAACCACCTATAAAGGTTCTGATACTTTAAATTGTACAAACGAAAGATCATTTATCAAAAACAAATAAAGCAATTTACTAATTTGACCATGACTGTCAGGAGCTCTGATAGGTTGTTTGGCCGTTATATCCGAGTGAAAATAAATATAAAAATAAAATAATAATATAGTAATAATATAGTATAAATTTTGTTTGACTAAAATGTTTTAGTATGAATAAATTTGTTTCCTTCTTGATAATGAAACCCCAACAAAAATATTTGTTTTCCAGCCAAATTGGCCCTTAGAAACAAACAAATATTATTTAATATTTGGTTCCATAACAAAAATCCCTTAACGATTTAAGTCCTAATATCTATACAGCCCTATATTATATTAAACCAGATAATCGAAAACGAAAAAAACAGAAATTGACAGAGCGAAAGCGCGAGAAAAATCCCATTGTTTACGGAACGCTTTGCTGTGATCTCGACTGTTTTAGAAACTCCTAAGGAAAAACCAAAAATCCAGTCTTCAGGCGTTAGTATGAAAGATTTTAATTTCAAACCCAAAATTGTCAATAAAAATCTTAAGGGGATTAACTACCAGCAAAGTCTCCGGTCTGAACATCATTCCTCCTATTCCCACCTTCTCTTACTAAAATTTTCTACAAATCCTATAGATCTGATATTTCTCTTTCGTGCTAGAAATTAGCCAATTCATTCCCAAAACGAAACAAAATGTGATATTTTAAATTAAAGACCACAATACCCTTGCTCTCAGTTCTATCTAAAATATATGAGCATTATATTAATACACACCAGTAATGCCAGATCGGGTGATTTTTTCCGTTTGTGGGATATTTCATTTAAAACAGGAAAGCGGACAAAAACTTGGCAAGTGCGGGCTTTTTCACAATTAATTGTAGAAGCTTTTTAAATTTTAAACTTATTCAAAATGATCGCAACAACTATTTTTTTACTATCCTTCCAGAAAGATGTTGATTACTCAATAATTTTGTTTAAATGAATCTGCCATTCATCGCCTTTATAGTATACAGTAAAATCGATCAAATTTCAGCCTTCTGGTGTTGATGTTCTGATATTTCTTACGAAAATAGAAACAAAAGTTTCGAAAATCCCACAAGCAATAACATATTTCTGAGTTTCAGAAATATTTTCACACTACGAGACGAAAAATAAAATCACCTACAATAAAGAACTACAAGATCCTTTCTATGCATCGATGCATTTTGAACATATTAAAAAATATTGTTATAGTGGTGGATTTTGAAGTTTTTTCTATATAAACAATTGGATTTATATATATATATATATATATATATATATATATATATATATATATATATATATATATATATATATATATATATATATATATATATATATATATATATATTGAAAGAGATAATTAATTTCCTTAACCTCACTATTTGTGATTTTCGAAAGTTAGTAGGTATATTCCATACTAGCCTAAGTCACGTGTGCAGTTATTCTTGAATGTTGCCAATC
This sequence comes from Diogma glabrata, assembly GCA_963693315.1. Lineage (NCBI taxonomy): Eukaryota > Metazoa > Arthropoda > Insecta > Diptera > Cylindrotomidae > Diogma > Diogma glabrata. The sequence goes on from OY856188.1 coordinate 210,445,482, forward strand.
AATATGAAATCAATTTTACGACATAAATGTCAAGTAAATTAGTGAATCGTATGAATTTTTCAATTCGAAATCAGTTTTTGGGTTTATCTGAATAAACCTTATAGTTATTTGTTAATAAAAACAACTTTTATCTCTGAACGTGTTTCGGTTGGGATTCGAACTTAGAACCTCATCAGTACCAACTAAGTTTGAATCTTTTGGTAGACACGCTGTCAACTGCCCCTCGGCGTCGACATTTAGAAACATTTTTAATTACGATGTTGTAATTTCTTTTTTCTTAGTGAAAAACTTTTTTGTCATACTTCACTGGCTACAGAGTTAGTATTTTTATTATATAGATTTTATACGTCTTAAACCCGACAAGGTAGGAATTTTTATTGAAAGAGATAATTAATTTCCTTAACCTCACTATTTGTGATTTTCGAAAGTTAGTAGGTATATTCCATACTAGCCTAAGTCACGTGTGCAGTTATTCTTGAATGTTGCCAATCAATATGAAATCAATTTTACGACATAAATGTCAAGTAAATTAGTGAATCGTATGAATTTTTCAATTCGAAATCAGTTTTTGGGTTTATCTGAATAAACCTTATAGTTATTTGTTAATAAAAACAACTTTTATCTCTGAACGTGTTTCGGTTGGGATTCGAACTTAGAACCTCATCAGTACCAACTAAGTTTGAATCTTTTGGTAGACACGCTGTCAACTGCCCCTCGGCGTCGACATTTAGAAACATTTTTAATTACGATGTTGTAATTTCTTTTTTCTTAGTGAAAAACTTTTTTGTCATACTTCACTGGCTACAGAGTTAGTATTTTTATTATATAGATTTTATACGTCTTAAACCCGACAAGGTAGGAATTTTTATTGAAAGAGATAATTAATTTCCTTAACCTCACTATTTGTGATTTTCGAAAGTTAGTAGGTATATTCCATACTAGCCTAAGTCACGTGTGCAGTTATTCTTGAATGTTGCCAATCAATATGAAATCAATTTTACGACATAAATGTCAAGTAAATTAGTGAATCGTTCAGAGATAAAAGTTGTTTTTATTAACAAATAACTATAAGGTTTATTCAGATAAACCCAAAAACTGATTTCGAATTGAAAAATTCATACGATTCACTAATTTACTTGACATTTATGTCGTAAAATTGATTTCATATTGATTGGCAACATTCAAGAATAACTGCACACGTGACTTAGGCTAGTATGGAATATACCTACTAACTTTCGAAAATCACAAATAGTGAGGTTAAGGAAATTAATTATCTCTTTCAATAAAAATTCCTACCTTGTCGGGTTTAAGACGTATAAAATCTATATAATAAAAATACTAACTCTGTAGCCAGTGAAGTATGACAAAAAAGTTTTTCACTAAGAAAAAAGAAATTACAACATCGTAATTAAAAATGTTTCTAAATGTCGACGCCGAGGGGCAGTTGACAGCGTGTCTACCAAAAGATTCAAACTTAGTTGGTACTGATGAGGTTCTAAGTTCGAATCCCAACCGAAACACGTTCAGAGATAAAAGTTGTTTTTATTAACAAATAACTATAAGGTTTATTCAGATAAACCCAAAAACTGATTTCGAATTGAAAAATTCATACGATTCACTAATTTACTTGACATTTATGTCGTAAAATTGATTTCATATTGATTGGCAACATTCAAGAATAACTGCACACGTGACTTAGGCTAGTATGGAATATACCTACTAACTTTCGAAAATCACAAATAGTGAGGTTAAGGAAATTAATTATCTCTTTCAATAAAAATTCCTACCTTGTCGGGTTTAAGACGTATAAAATCTATATAATAAAAATACTAACTCTGTAGCCAGTGAAGTATGACAAAAAAGTTTTTCACTAAGAAAAAAGAAATTACAACATCGTAATTAAAAATGTTTCTAAATGTCGACGCCGAGGGGCAGTTGACAGCGTGTCTACCAAAAGATTCAAACTTAGTTGGTACTGATGAGGTTCTAAGTTCGAATCCCAACCGAAACACGTTCAGAGATAAAAGTTGTTTTTATTAACAAATAACTATAAGGTTTATTCAGATAAACCCAAAAACTGATTTCGAATTGAAAAATTCATACGATTCACTAATTTACTTGACATTTATGTCGTAAAATTGATTTCATATTGATTGGCAACATTCAAGAATAACTGCACACGTGACTTAGGCTAGTATGGAATATACCTACTAACTTTCGAAAATCACAAATAGTGAGGTTAAGGAAATTAATTATCTCTTTCAATAAAAATTCCTACCTTGTCGGGTTTAAGACGTATAAAATCTATATAATAAAAATATATATATATATATATATATATATATATATATATATATATATATATATATATATATATATATATATATATATATATATATATATATATATATATATATATATATATATATATATATATATATGTGTATATATTTTTTAAATTGTAAGCTTAATGGGAAGTTTTTCCTTAAAGAAACGGTAAAATCGGTAAGTTTTGATACGGCAACGGGAAATTTATTTTTTAAAGTCTAGCATCACTGATGCACACATATAAACATTTTTGGAAGACAAATCTGACAGCCAATACGTTTTTTGAAACAAAAGATCAACAACCGATCGAAACACACCGATTTACATCGTACAAATACAAAAAACACCTCAACAGGCATGTTGTTGTGGGACCTACGTCTTAAAAGGTATCTATGTGTGTTGTTGTAATTCCTACACAGCGCTTTTTATTAAAAAAAAAATTATTGGACCCCCCCCAAAACTTTTTCTGTGTGCGCCCCTGACTCTAACACCGTACAGCAGACCCTTTGTTTTTCTTTTTTTCCAAAATGGCGAGGCTAACTTTTACTCGAAAAAATGATTTTAGTGTTATAAAATTTTTCCACTAGGGATATGAAATTTTTTTCTAAATAGCACAACCAGCACAACTCCAGGACAATACAGAACAACCTTTGTTTTTCTGATTTTTCAAAATGGCGGGACTAACTTCTGCTCGAAAAATTGTTTCAGCGTGCCAACTTTTTTCCATTGGTGATATGGCATTCTTTCTGAGTAGCACATCCAGCACAACTGTAGCACAATACAGCACAATCTTTGTTTTTAATTTTCTTAAAAATGGCGGGGCTAAGTTAGGTGACATTTCTAGTTATGATAAAACCAAAGTCCTAAAATGTTGCTGCTGCTAAAATAAAACCGTATAGCTAGCTACAAACAATTGACGCACCAAAAACTTACTCTGGGATCATCAGAATCAATTAATGTGTTAAGAAAATTTATATTTATAGTTCACTCCCTATGTTTTGCCGCTACCAATAATATTTACAGCCCAATCATTTTGTCATTTAAAGTTATTCTTACTAAAAAAAAGTTCTTTCCATCGCATGACTCAAAAATATACAAATATTTTTATTTCTTATTCTTTTGAAAATTAAAATTTATTTTCTTATATATAAATAAATCACTTCTTATTTCTTTTAAGTTATTTTGCATTTCTTTCATTTTGAAATAACAAACAATAAAAAAAAACAAGTTGTCGGCGTATATATTGTAAAAAAAATTATTCATACAACAAAAACAGAAAAACTTATGACGTATTATGGTCTGATGTATAAGCATAAGTTAACGAATATAGTTAAACCTTTCAGTTGGTACGTCTACAAATCTATAAATAATACAAAAAAAAATTGTTTATTTATTCGCATAATTAATACACTTTTGTATTATATTATTTTAATTTTCAAAACTTTCAAAGCTCCTATTTATTTTTTTTTTTTTCACTTTTCTTTTATTTACAATTGTAATTTGTATTGTTGTTGTTTTTTCTTAAGTGAATTATAAATTTTAAACCACTTTTCAATTTCATGTTTTATGTCAAAGTTATTATTTTTCCTGTTTGTAACTTTGTTCTTTGGAATCAATTCTAAAACGGAATAAGAAAAATGAAAAAAAAATTTCATGACGGTTAGATTGTTTGTTTGTTTTTTAACATAATTTTTTTTGTGACATGACGGTGCGAAAATGCATAAATCTGAATTGTTTTGTTTACAAAATTTATTATAAATAAAAAGAGATAACAATCTCGTTTACATTCAATTAAAATAATTTTTTTTTGAAAAAACCGTAATCAATATTTTTTTTTTACAAAAACAGCCACTTAATAATTTTATAAATTTAATTTTAATATCAAATATCTGTTGGTGATTTCAAACTGTTTAAAATATGGTCTGAAGTCAGCTAGTTTACCGTTTGGCATCTGAATTATGAAATCAATATACACATATTTTATTTAAACAATTTAATCTGCAAAAATAATTACATATATGTATTTGTAATGAATAAAATACAATTCTTGTCTCCTTCGTTAATCCTTTAATCTCGTCTATTGTCAAAAAACAGAGTTAAAATGTTAAGAAAGAATTCGTGATATTTCCTTGAATATTAAGATTATTTTGATAACCATTATATTATGTTATTTTTGTTTTGTCTTAGTTGTCAGCCATGATTAATAATCATGGATGAATAAGATGGCACAGTTGTTTTTTTTTCTATTATTATATCAAAATAAAAGAGGTTTGAACTAAAATAGATATCCACCCGCATTCTTGTTCACTAAAAAATAATCAAATATATGTTTATCTCCCTTATTTTTATTTCCATTTTTGTTATCAATATCTTTAATGTATTTTTTATTTTTATAAGAATTTAAAAAAAATGTTTTCTTTATTTATTTGAAGATTATTATCAATAAAATGATTTATTTGTGGCATGGGAGCCAAAAATGTAATTAATTTATTTGTGATTTGAATATATTTATGATTTTTTGTTATGGGGATTGTTGCAAATGAAATGGAGCTTGCTAATTGTTTTGATCAATGAAATATGATACTTTATAACTAATTATGGGTTAATATTAGAGCAAAATATTCAAGACAAGATAACGATTTTTAATTAAAGACTTACAACTTTTTTTTTCTGAATACAAAATCTAAACGAGGTTATTTGGTCGATGGGTCAGTGACTCTATAGAAGATCCAACCTTGTTAGTTTCTACTTCGTTTTATTTTGTCACATATTATTCAAAATGCAATAAAACAAAAATTTTCGCACATTTAAAAAATGTCATGATACAAAAGAAAAATCAATAAATCAAAATAAAATTATTTTTATTTAATGTTTGTCATGTTTTTCTTCTTCAATTTCTTAATTTTTTTTTATGTTTTTTCGAATTAAATAAAATATCAAAACAAAATGAAGCAATTTATCATTTTCATTTTGGAAAAAAAAATGTATGTTAAAATTTGTTGTTATTTTGTCTATATACATATTGCAAGCAGAAACATTAATTCAACGGATTAAAATAACTGGGGTTACACTCTTTAAAGTGTAAAAATAACTATTATCAACTATCAGCAATTTTGACCAGTTATTTGAAATTTTCATGTTTACGAGAGCTGGGCGTGATTTTAACTTAAGATACAATAAATCTTAGAAACATGACACTTTATTGTATGTTGTTGTTGTTTTATTAATTTTAAATTCTGGTTATTTCTGCGGTTTTGGGAATTCGAATATATATCTACCTATCACATTTAATGATTTATAAAGTTAATGTTTATTTTTTGTCTTCTTAAATTAAATCGTGTAAGAATTTTGTTTTTTGTTAAATAGGAAAACATTTCTAGAGATATAAATAACATATTTTAAGAAAATGAATAATGTTAAACTTAGAGTTGAGTGTCAACTTTAATCTGATTACAGTATATTGTTATAGAAGGACTCCGACGTTTAAATCATTTAAATCATTTCAGTTTTAATTAAATAAATCCTTGACATAGCGAAATGGGATTAGATTGGTTTTTAAGATGGAGTTATGGTGACGAAATTAAATATAAAAAAGCTCGAAATAAGTGTCGTAAATTACGCAAATAAGTTATTAAAATAATAGTTGATTTTCATGTTTGCTTTGAATGAAAATGTTCCAGCAAGTTAATGCAATGAACAACGCTTTCGAATATTTTTCGTTACCAAATGTCAAAAGCCTGAGCAGGTGGTTTAAATAGAATGGTACAAACAACAGAAATATGTTGTAAGAAATCTTAGTATAAGTATTAGCATTAAAACTTATTCACAAAAATCGCGTTGTTTTAAACAAATATTGGTTTAGATCTTTAAGAATATAAATAAATCGTTTCTGAAATTTTTTAGGTTTTGTGTACCCTATATGAAATAACTTGTAGTTTCAGTTTGAAATTTGATGCGTGTAGTGAAATTCAGTTGTCAAAACTTGATCTGTGTTGGTTTTGTTGTTAAAACATTAGGTGTCTGATTCATCAAATATCACATGAACCAGATATCCACGAATTATATATGGCTTTTTTATGTGATTAATTATAGTTAAAATGTAAAAACATGAAATTTTGAGCACGAACCAAACCTTGTATACCTAGAGGTAAGATATTAAAATTAAAGTTCCCGAATTTCAAATCAGCTTACTGCTTACTGCTTCGATAAACATTACTTTTTTGACCTGAATAATGAGAAAAAATCATAAAACAGACGCAAGTTAACGCAGAAAATGGGGAAAAGGTTGACCATGCTAAACATTCTCGGGATGTATTAAATTATAAATTTTTTTTTATTTTTTATAGCCAATTTCTAATTTTTTAATTTATTTATTAATTAATTACCATACGTTTCGAACAAATTTCTTGTTCATTTTCAAGGGCTTTCAAATTTACAAAAAAATTAATTAATTTTTTTAATTTTTTTGTAAATTAAATAAATAAATCAATTATTAAATAAATTAAAAAATTAGAAATTGGCTATAAAGAATAAAATAATTTTTGTATAATAATAAGCGAAATAAAACTTTGAATATATATTAAATTATCACTTTATTGCGACATTATATGGAACTGTAACGAAGATGGTCGCATATAGAAGGAGAAATAGTGGATATCGTATTAACCACAAATTTCTACTTATAACTTTAAAAGTAAACTCTGGATCAAAACTCAGCTATATAGGAATGCACGATAAACCAATGGTTTTCTACCAGCTTGGAGTATGCAAGAATCAATCAGTGATATTTTTTTTCCAGGCTAAATTTACCAAGGTAGCAGTCAAAGGTGTCGTCTAGGGACCAAACCATTTAGGGACCAAACCATTTATAAAGAAGTCAAAATCACGAATTATCGACCATAAATTAGGTTCCTTTGACATATATCTTTTTATTTGCTTCCAGTTTTTTTTTTACAGTGGAAAAGAAAATAAAAAACAATTTTTCGTAGTAAAAGTAATAGCGGTAGTTTTTGAAAACCACGGGCTTCATATTTTTAATTTAATGTATCTCAAAAACCAATTGACGGATTAAAAAAATTTATCTCGTTTTAAAGTTAAAAATAAGTCTTTTTAGTTAAATTAATTATATATGTAAAATTTTTGATAATTTGTTATACAAAATTCAAAAATAAACAAATAATAAGGGTTGGAGGTTCTTATATTTTCTACCATAATCTTCATTAACTTCCAACAAATATCCAGAAAATAGGATTTTGGATATTATAGAACCTTTTTCATAAATTCTTATCTGGGTAAATATAGAGAAACATTTTTTTGAAAAATTTCAATAATTTAAAAAAAAAACAAACGCCAAAATCCAAATCTTTGGTATTACATATGTAAAAAAATTATAAAATAATAGAGAATAAAAAAATTAAAGCGAATATCAACCCTCCAACTGAACTGAATATTTTTTCTTGGTTTTATATTTTTTATAAATTATCCAAAATTGTAACTGTAACTCATTTTTAATATAAAGGAAAAGAATCATTTTCACAATTAAAACAAAAAAAAATTTAAAATCCATTAAATTGTTCTTGCGATACATCAAATTGAACATACATGAAAGTCGTGGTTTTCAAAAACTACTCCTAGCTCTAAAAGGAGAACCACTCGCGATAAAAAACGTCCATTTTACGAAACGTTTTATTTTATTCTCTCTTCCACTTGAAGCAAATCAAAACTGTGTGTCATATCGATGTAACGATTGCGTGATTTTGACCAATAAATAAATTGAAGGAAAAAACTTTATATGAATCAAAGATTTTCATTTGAATAAAATATCTTGCATTTATAGTTAAAAATCATTCCCAAAAAAACAATATGAAACTCTGAAAACAGCAGCCAAACTCTAATACTGTGAAGCGAAGAAGTGTTAAAAATTTCTTCATTTCTTTTCATTAAAAAACTTAGCACTTCACCGCTTTACCAGTTACAGAATTTGGCTGCAGTACAGTTCAAACGAATTCTTGTTAAAATATTTTGCTCTATTTATGAAAATCTTCTATATATCGAAAGTTTTTGTTATTCTTCTATTTTTTGAATAAAATTTTAAAATAAGAAAATAGAATTTTATACAAAAAATAGAAGCCCCATTATTGCTAGTTGTATGTCTATTTCATATTCACGTTTCATCACACGTTCTATTTCACTCATAAAATTAAAAAAAATCTCAAACTGAATTTGAAGCTCAATAAAGTTACTTATGAATATTTGTTACGGGAGTTTTTAGGTGAATTTATGAATTATGAAAACATTGAAAAGGTTAATTCTTGATTATTATATTTTTCCTCAATGTTATTTGTTAACATTAATCAAATTTTCGACGAAGATGTTCGTCATTTTCAAGATAATATGTACTAAAAGAATATGAATATTATGTATTAGGTTACTTTTCAGCTTAAACGATTAAAACTAGGACAAAACAAACTTATAATAATTAATAACGAACATTATGACAATAAAACTTACATAAGATAACTAAATTAGAGGCGACGGTTATAAAACTTAGTGTTCGGTTTAATGCATTTTGGTTTTTGCACACAGTTAATTTAAAAAATTTTTTATCTATGACGTTACAAACAATGAATTGAAATATTATTTATAAGCTAATAACATTATTGCACAATACACCTTTAACAGAAACACTAAATTAAAATAATTTTTTAAAAAACTCTAACTAAAATGATCTAAAATAAATTAACAAGACATTTTCAAGACTAGATTACAAGAACAAATGATATTACATTTACGATTATCACAGACTGAAAGTATTTAAGGAACTGTTAATATGATAAGTAATTATGGTATTGATTAATTATTTGGTATGTGTGAGATCAAGGATGGAGATTGGTAAAAAGTTAAGTAAATAATGGAGACTTATTATAAAAGGGAAGTGGTTTAATGTTTACATATTTGGAGAACTAATAGGCTTTATAAAATCGATATAAATTTTGGCCATACCCATTGTGTCGGATTTCTTATTAATCGAATTGGTATATGACAGGATAAAAAGCGCTTCTTTAGAGATACGTTTATAACGATTCGTTTCTTTACAAAGGACTTCAGGGTTTTTTAAGTCAAACGTATGTGAGGTATCAGATATGTGGTAAGCTAAAGCCGTCGTGTAATCCTTTTTGGGAGTGTCGAGTGGGTTTGGGGTTAAATGGTTGATGTTTGGGGGAGGTTGGAGAAAGTTGAGGATCGGGCTGTTAGTGGGAACGGGAATTGAAATTTGTTGTTCGATTACAGTGGATGATCTATTAGTTGAGATTGGTGTTGTTACTGTGGACATCATTATTCTTTTGGAGTCAACAGAGTGTTGGTACATCCTTTTTTCTAAATACTGAGAGGATTCGCCGATATAACAACTAGAACAATCATTACAGTTAATTTTATATACGATGTTACATGTTTTGTTTTTTGGAGTTACATCTTTGAGTTTGGTGAAAAATCTTTGGTGGTTTGTGTTGCCTGGTCAACATCCCTATGAGCATCCTTTATGATATCATCCACAATCGGTGGGAGCAGTTAGAATCAATAACCCCAATCCCACAGGAAATGTTTATAAAATTGGTAAAATTTTGTTGTGAAGATAGTAACTTCTTCGTTTTTAACAACATATTTTACCAACAAACGTTTGGAGGCGCGATGGGTTGTCCCCTTGTCCCCATCATAGCTGATCTCATAATGAACCAACTCCTCGATATTTCCATCCCTCGACTAAATTATACTCCATCCATAGTAGTCAAATATGTCGATGACCTACTGTTCACCTTACCAACCGCCGAAATTAACAATACCATCTCCATTTTAAATGATTTCCATGAACGTTTAAGTTTTACCTATGAACAACAACAGAATAATCAGCTAAGTTATTTAGACATGACCTTGCACTTAAATACTGATGGCTCTATAGATACCAATTGGTTCTCGAAACCTACTAGCAAATATAGACTCTTAAACTTTCTCTCTTCACACTCTTTTTCCCAGAAACGCAAGATTATAGTCACCACAATAGAAAGAACACTAAAACTTAGTTCTGTAAGATTTTGGCCTGATAACTGCAAAATTATTAAAGAAGGACTCATAAAAAATAACTACCCTCCATATCTAATAGATAAATATATTAATAAATTCATAATAGCCCAACAAACCCTTTTGCTCCAACCACCAATAGAGAACCAACCACCTCCACTTCCTATTATCACACACGATCCCGAGACAATAATACCCACTTCCCCCTGCTTTATACGTCTCTTATCTTTGTTGACAATTTATCAAATAAAATTGAACGACTTCTTAGCGAGTTTCTACCCACTAACCAAATCAAAATTACCTTCAGACCAGGCAACACAAACCACCAAAGATTTTTCACCAAACTCAAAGATGTAACTACAAAACATGTAACATCGTAAATAAAATCAACTGTAATGATTGTTCTAGTTGTTATATCGGCGAGTCCTCTCAGTATTTAGAAAAAAGGATGTACCAACACTCTGTTGACTCCAAAAGAATAATGATGTCCACAGTAACAACACCAATCTCAACTAATAGGTCATCCACTGTAATCGAACAACAAATTTCAATTCCCGTTCCCACTAACAGCCTGATCCTCAACTTTCTCCAACCTCCCCCAAACATCAACCATTTAACCCCAAACCCACCCGACACTCCCAAAAAGGATTACACGACGGCTTTAGCTTACCACATATCTGATACCTCACATACGTTTGACTTAAAAAACCCTGAAGTCCTTTGTAAAGAAACGAACCGTTATAAACGTATCTCTAAAGAAGCACTTTTTATCCTGTCATATACCAATTCGATTAATAAAAAATCCGACACAATGGGTATGGCCAAAACTTATATCGATCTTATAAAACCTATTAGTTCTTCAAATATGTAAACATTAAACCACTTCACTTTTATAATAAGTCTCCATTATTTACTTAACTTTTTACCAATCTCCATCCTTGATCTCACACATACCAAATAATTAATCAATACCATAATTACTTATCATATTAACAGTTCCTTAAATACTTTCAGTCTGTGATAATCGTAAATGTAATATCATTTGTTCTTGTAATCTAGTCTTGAAAATGTCTTGTTAATTTATTTTAGATCATTTTAGTTAGAATTTTTTAAAAAATTATTTTAATTTAGTGTTTCTGTTAAAGGTGTATTGTGCAATTTTTTAAATTAACTGTGTGCAAAAGCCAAAATGCATTAAACCGAACACTAATTTTTATAACCGTCGCCTCTAATTTAGTTATCTCATGTAAGTTTTATTGTCATAATGTTCGTTATTAATTATTATAAGTTTGTTTTGTCCTAGTTTTAATCGTTTAAGCTGAAAAGTAACCTAATACATAATATTCATATTCTTTTAGTACATATCATCTTGAAAATGACGAACATCTTCGTCGAAAATTTGATTAATGTTAACAAATAACAATTGAGGAAAAATATAATAATCAAGAATTAACCTTTTCAATGTTTTCATAATTCATAAATTCACCTAAAAACTCCCGTAACAAATATTAACAAGTATTAAATGGTGAAAAAATCAAAACAAAAGTTACTTATCTTGTTCTGAATTTCACTGGTTAAATTTTCTTAACACGGTGCTAGTTTTAAAACAAAAATTAATCATGCAGTTGACGCCAAACTATTAGATTCGTCATTTAATCACAGTTGCACGATATTTGACTGATCGGTAAAACGATAGTTAAAAAAACAAGTAGTCCTTCAAAGAGGAGGAAAAAAGTTATTTGTGTAACTAGTGCAAAACGTGCATATTTGTTTTACGATGCTTGAAGTGACTTTGTCTGGAGCTGCAACCATGCTGAGTGCGACAAATATGCTTTGTGCTGTGCACACAACATTTTTTCTACGATCTTAAGGTGCTTTTTGCACTAGTAAGGTAACTTATGCACTATTGCAAACACTTTTTGCACTAGTAAGGTCCTTTTTGCAATAGTGCAAAAATTAAACTTTTGGCACAGTAGGTACATAGTGCAAAAAAAAGTCACTTTTAGCACGATCGTAGAAAAAAAGCTTTATTATTGAATTGTCTACCTCTAAAAATTTTTTATTAAACTTACGGAAAACAATGGAAAAAAAACTTATACCAAAATTCAAACCGAACTTTGTGAGCTATGGCTAGGTAAACCATAAGTTTATGCGAAATTTTTCAAAACTTTAAGATATGAGGTTTATAAAAGTAATACATATACAAAAATGTAACCATGAACAAAACAGGCAAATTATGGTATTATCACCCTTAAATTTTAAAGCAGAATAGATTTCAATCCATTTCCTAAAATATGTGTAGTGTACCTATATGAACTTATCACAAAATACACTTGGAAATCACACAATACACTTGGAAAGTTGCGCTCCAGAGCTGAACTTCACAAAGGAATAAATTTTAAAGCTTCCCAATGTATGACCTATCCAAACCATCTACCACCACCAATCAACCCCATTTTTCAGTTTGATCAACTAAATTTATATCCTAGCTGTCAACCATCACAAGTTTACTCATTTGCACAAAACACCAGCTCTAATATATTAACCCTTACAGTCATCGCGGCGAACACTAGTGAACCCAAACCCTCGCTAAGTGCAATTATTTCAAACCTCTACAACCATTTAAATTGAAGTAATAATGCAGTATGTTATCAAAAAAATTTAAATCAGATTAAAAAATATTTTAAAACTGAACCGGAAATAAAAATAAAATAAAATAAAATGCCGCAGCTATATTAAGTATATAAACAATTACGGCTCCTTCTTAATAGTAATAGTTATTTTTGGGACAGAACGGGACATGTAAATGTAATAGAGGAATGTAGAACAAGAATGAAAGAGGGAATTTGGCGAAACTATTCTAGCAGTTACAACACAACAACAATAATATTATTTGTGATTTTTGTGGTAGAACGAGTCTCATCGTTCAAGAATGTTCCTAATGTTCCGTAAACACAAATGAGAGCAAAACAATAAACATTAAATATTTCAGTTCTACTAACAACGATACTAGGCTAAATATTTCTCTTAATATAGTAAAAAAAAAACGTTCACCTGAAATGGTACTCGACACTGATGCCAAGATCCTAATAATTATACCAAAAAAACTTCAATTGGAGAGGAAGATAGACACCTTACGTTCAGTTTTTATTTTGCTTCTGGCTTTTTTTGTGGCTTAGTAGTTTTAGGTAGATTTCATATAAAAATCTACCTATTTTTATTTAGTCCGGCTAGCTCAGTCAGTAAAGCATGCTACTATTTAATCTCTGGGTTTAAGTTCGATATCCTACTCACCAACATTCTTTCTATACTTTTCAGGGGGCATGTAGTCTGCGGGCGGGGGTCCTCCTTTCGTCCTGTCTTGTAATGGTCTAAACCCCGTTCAATGAATGAACTACATTTTCTCATTAATTTTTTCTACTTTCAACCGCATCACGTAGATGTGACTCCTGCATTCACCAAACTAAATGAGCTATAATCGGAAAGGAAGATAGACACATTAACAAGGATTCAATTTAATGGAATTCAAGGAACGAAATCTAAAGACCTAGAGATTGCTCAGGAAATTCTTTTCGAATTTAAGTTACACATCGTTAGAAAAGATGACATTGAGATAAAGTCTGATGGTATCCTCGGTAAGGATTTTCTTAAAAAAAATTTATTGTTTTCACTGTTTGGTTGAAATCTCTAAAAAATATTTCACACCCGAAATAGAAGAAAATAGGTGTGAAGGTCCGGAAAAACATTTGTTAATGAAGCAAGAACAAACGAACGTAAACTGCAGAAAATCTGGTGGTTATAAATATCGACCAAACTTAAAATAAGGAAGAAAGAAGTTCAATTACTAATTAATATGCGAAACTTTCAATGACGTTTTTCATTTATAAGGATAGTATAGAAATATCCTATTCTGCATAAGATTTCTTGAATTACTTTACTTACGTTCCATATAAACCAGAAGATGTACATGCTGCCGAAATTTTTAAAACATGAAATTGACAAACAAATTCAAGAGATAATCACCTCTAGCCATTCACCTTTAACTGCTCCACTGATGCTGGTGCCAAATGCCCAAACCGTACGCTAAAACCTTCAGTGTACACTAAAAAAAAACTAAGTAAATTTTACAAATTTTTTTGTAAGTTCACTAAAAATATTGTAGATTACAAAAAAAATTATTTGAAAAAAACCGAAAATTTATTTGATTTACATATTATTTTTGGATTTGGAGGAAAAAAATTGTAGTTTTATCAAAAAATTTTGTGAGTTGCATATTTATAAAATATTTGTAAAAGTTTCGTTTAGTTTTTTGAGTGTACGCTTGAAACCTAGAAGACCATAATAAAAATCTTTCCGATGCCAATTTAGGCCATTTATGTACTGAAGAAAGTGTATCCCACGATCCAAATCGTACAATCTCAGGTTCGCAAACTTGGAAAGGTTCGCCTGTGTTTTGACCTCCGTAAGTTCAATAGTGACACCCAATAAACCGTATTTTAAGTCGTTTACCTCAAGCCAAATTTATCTCCAGCTTTAATTTGAAGGCGTTTTCTGGCAGAAATACTCTTTCTGACAGATTGAAAATTATTAAGTTGTTACTTGGTAATGGTAGATAACGGTTCTTACGAACTACATGACATGGTTACACGACGCGAGAATTATATCATTCCAAATACGTGCTTCAGTAGTTAATGGTTCCCGGCTGTTTGTCCCTTTAATGCCTAAAATTCGATCTTTTATTTTCTTTGTGGAATCTTTTTTGTCTACACTATATATTCTGTGGGTGGAAGGCAGAATGCGTAAGTTCATGACTCACAGAGCCACCATTTTGGTGTTAAATTTAGGGCTTTAGAAGTTTAGTTAAATTGTTTTTTTTGTTTAGGCGTTCAAATATATTATGGTATCAGCTCGACTAATCTACAGCCATGTATCCAAATGGTTTTCTCGTTTTATCCTCATGTTTTTCTTGAATTTTTGTTGTATGTTGATCTTAGGTTTGGTTTTTTTTGCTCCTTATGCTGGACTTTATGTTTTTTTTCTGGCTCTTAGTAGTTTTTTGTTTAGTCCATTTTATCTCTGGGTTTGAGTTCGATATCCTTCTCAGTACTCACCTGCAACATTCATTCCCGTACTTTTCAGGATGCATTTAGTTTGCGGGTCTCCTCCTTTTGTCCTGTCTTGTAATGGTCAAAACCGCGTTTTGTGAATTCATTACATTTTTTCATTAATTTCTTCTACTTGCAACCGCATCACAATCTTCTCCTGGCACTGCTATATTAACAACAGATACCGTCATGAAATATGATTAAATGCGCCAACCTAACAGATTTTCTAATTCGTTAAATTTAAGTTCTTATCTAAAACTTCCTTCCTTATTACTTTGTATAATCGTTTTGTGAAACTTAAATTGATATAAAATAAATGGTAAATTTCATAACAAGAAAATTGCAGGATGAGCAAAATTACTATAATCCGGGGATGAAACAAACTGTCAAACTAAATAAAATACAAATATTTCAAAAATTGCTAATCCAATTATTAACTTATTACAAAAAGATGTTAAACGGAACGGAAAAGTTAAATAATAATCGTAATACACTCTATGCTACAAAAGGATTAAATACACAAACAGAAATTGACAAATCGGGCGAAAATAGAAATTCTTTTATAAATTTCAATGTAGATTAACAAAATAATTATAACCTAAAAAATTGTTTAATTATATAACGCAAAAGGAACGGAAGGAATATCAAAGATTGATTGTGAAAACGGAGACAGTGACGTTATTATTAGTGACGACGATGAGTACGAACATATCAATAAAAGAAATATATATACAAATACTGACGGACAAAAACGACATTCAGATCATTTTGAAGGACTCATACAACAACCCCTATGGAAAGTCGCTAATAAAAAGAATACATATACATGTCAAAAAATAAGATTTTTAGAATTTGTAAATTCTTCATCCGAAAGAATTAGATTCAAATCCAGACTATGTGCGGAACATTTCGGTTTTTTATTTAATTTTTTTTTCAGAAAGTGCTAACCGAGGTGGAGTTTATGGTCCAAATTCTCGCACGATTTCATTCCAAACCTGTTGATTCAAACTAAATAAATATTTTTTTGTTCCGGTTTTTGGAAATTTAAATTTTGCCATCAGTTTCTGATGCAAGTATAGCCGAGATTCAAGTTATCTCCAATATGTTGCCTTAAATCCGAGGACGATCTAGGCATTTATAGGAATCTACAGGCATATTTTCTAAATATATTTTCTATACCAGTTGTAGTTTACCAAAATATGAAATCAAATCTCACTTTCTGCCAACCATATCGCACTGTTGCTAACCTCGTTGTTTGTATGAATATCGTCACCGTCACGTAAAAAAAATTGTCATCAGCAAGCAAAACCTGTTCTGCTATTCAGTGCATTCATTCCAAACGTTACTATTGTCAAATTTCAATAACAATTTCTAACGGTTTTGATGTTAGGTGTTCGATAGGTTGATCACAAGATTTGTTTTAGTTGTGACCAACAAAGGTTAAATATTATATTTTATTTAAAGCGTTATTTACATAAATAAAACTTTAAATAAAAATTTAAAAACAAGAATTATTAGAACTTATAGACCAGGGTCGATAATTTTTGAAAACAAAAAAAATAATAGTAGGATGAAACCCATTAGAAAAGGAGGATAATATTATAAAAATGAAAGGAAAAATAATTTACGGGTGATCAGAGGTCGGGAAGGGGAAGGGGTGAGTTTTAAGGGTAAAAAACGGTTTATCTCGATTTCCGGCAAAACTAAAAGTCCTATGGAAAAAAGTTTAATGGCAAAGTTGTAGGTAATAAAAAGATCTAAAGCTTTTGCATAGACACTTTTTTCACATAACCTCAAAATTTATGTGAAAAATTCAAAAAACCAAGTTTTTGGTTTTTGATTTTTATCTTTTACAAAAAAAATTTTTTTTCACGAAATTTGGTGAAAACTTGCCTTTTTATGCCCCAAATACGCTGTAATTTATTTGATTTGAAATATTTATTTTTTCACCTTATTTTGAATTAATATCGAAAAAGCACTCTAATTTTCAATCGAAAATTCACCCGTCAAAATATCAGCTTTTTTCTAAAAGTTGGTATGTTTTCTGTTTGCTGAAATCTCTACTTTCCGATGGTGAACAGAAAAATATATTACTGTAGTAAATCTTCTCAGTAAATGTAAAAAATGAATTGAATTTTCGATTGAAAATTAGGGTGCTTTTTCGATATTAATTCAAAATAAGGTGAAAAAATAAATATTTCAAATAAAATAAATTACAGCGTATTTGAGACATAAGAAGGTAAGTTTTCACCAAATTTCGTGAAAAAAAAAATTTTTTGTAAAAGATAAAAATAAAAAACCAAAAACTTGGTTTTTTGAATCGAAAATTCAATTCATTTTTTGCATTTTCTGAGAACATTTACTATAGTAATATATTTTTTTTTTCACCATCGCAAAGTAAAGATTTCAACGAATAGAAAGCATACCAATTTTTTGAAAAAAACTGATATTTTGACGGGTGAATTTTTGATTGAAAATTAGAGTGCTTTTTCGATATTAATTTAAAATTAGGTGAAAAAATAAATATTTCAAATCAAATAAATTACAGCGTATTTGGGGCATAAAAAGGCAAGTTTTCACCAAATTTCGTGAAAAAAAATTTTTTGTAAAAGATAAAAATCAAAAACCAAAAACTTGGTTTTTTGAATTTTTCACATAAATTTTGAGGTTATGTGAAAAATGTGTCTATGCAAAAGTTTTAGATCTTTTTATTACCTACAACTTTGCCATCAAACTTTTTTCCATAGGACTTTTAGTTTTGCCGGAAATTGAATTATTTTTCCTTTCATTTTTATAATATTCTCCTCCTTTTCTAATGGGTTTCATCCTACTATTATTTTTTTCACTTTTATTATTTTTAAAGGCTTCTACCCTGGTCTATTGTGAATTAAGTCTTTAAAAAACTTAACTCAATCGTGACATCATAATCGACTATATTCTTGTTTATATTCACTAACAATTTACACACTTCCATTTAACATAAAATTACAACTCGTAATTATTTAAATGTAAGATAATAATACACAATTATAGTTCTTAAGTTCTTTATTTAATAACAAAAAATTATGAATTGATATTTTTAAACACAAACACAAAATTCTACAAATGCTTTCAAACATAACGTGCGCATGCCAATGAAATAAATAAAATTAAATCTAAATTGATGCAATTGCAAAGTCACGCAAAAGATATAAAAAAGAGAAAAATATTTACACAAATTTTATTTTGTTGTTGTTTGAGTGATAATTTGATGGTTGGAAGTTGAGTTATTTGTTTTACTTTATACTTCCACTGTATATTAATTGAACAATTTGTTGAATAAATAATAAATTATAAAACAATCATCAACAGGTGAATTGTGTTCAATCTCTCAATAATCAAATTGTTACATAATAAAATATCAGGATAAGAAAAAAAGTTATTTATAAAAAAATAATTTCAAAATTTTTATATTTAACCAAGCAGATCTGTGACAGTAAGTATATATGGTAAGTTAATTTCTTAATTATATACAATTTTCATAAACATGAAAAATATTGAATCGATATTTTTTTTTGTTGAAATAGAAAACTTATAATTTTCCAATTATTTTGCATGGAAAAGAAAAACAAAAATTAAAAATTTGCAATAACAAAAAGTAGGTGGAGTTATCGTTTTGTATTTTTCTTATAGTAAAAAAAACTTATAAGAAATGATTTTCCAGTAGACTATTATTATTTTATTATTTAATACTTATTAATAGTTAAGCATGTTAAATGAGTGGAAATAGATTAGTATTGTAAAATGAGGATAATAATCATAAATAAGATAATTAGATGAAATGTGATTGTTGATTTTGGTGTTTAATGAACACAGGATGCAGTTGTGTTTCTCTATGATTAAAACTAATTGGAATTTAGTATGAAATCCAAAAAAATAAAACTTCAAATGAAAGAAATTAGTGCACATGTCTGTTTTTTATTTTAGTGAAAGTATAATTTGTTTCTTGATGTAATTTCGATGTTCTTTTTATTAAATTAAATTGTCAAGTGTTTGTGCAGGATGAATCTTTTACGTAAAACATAACTAAATTCTTATTGATAATATTTGAAATATCGAGGGATATAGTTTGACTATCATAAATTAAACAAAATATTTCCACACATGATAGCTTTATTCATGTGTGTAAGAAATATTCAAATCCAGCAACTCAAAACTATCATATAGTTACTTATCTCACATAACAAAAATAAAAAAAACCATAAACCATCACTAAATTAATTTTAAATAAAAACGAACAAATTCTTAATTAATTATTTATCTTTAATTTCATATATGAAAAACTCTCAAGCGTATGTTTATTTTCAAATAAAATTCAATTAACTCAATTTGATTTATTACTCTTTGTCGTGTCACAAAAAAAATTATTTGAAGGGATTTGTGGATAAGTATTCCCATGCCGTTCTTTAGCACATAACATGTGCCATGATGTTCGACACACAAAACAATTATCAACTTTATGCGTGAAAAAGTCTAAATTCAACGCTAGTTTTGTCACCATTTGGATACACTCCACTGAATTTTAGACTTTAATTAATTATGATTCATTTAGTTTTTATAAAAATAAAGACATTTTGTTGTTATTTTGTGTAATTTTCTTGCGTTACTTTAAACACTACAAAAAATATAAGACAAAAAATGATAACATTAAATTTATTATATGTCATGATAAAAGAAATAAAAAACAAAGAACATATACCGTCAACTTACTTTGGCAAAGACTCAATTCAATTGTATTTTCTTTTTTTTATTATAAGAACCAACCAAAGTTTTTTTGTAAGATGCAAAACAAAAGTGACACTCGTAATCGAAAACTAATAAATAATCTTGTTCAAAAAAAGAAATAAAATAAAAAATTAGTCTTACAATAATAATAAAAAATAAAAGTAACAAGATGCTGGTGGTTGGGTTGAAGCATTGTAAATGGTGGAAAATATTGAATAATCGAAAATATAAGTAAAATTATGATGGTGATGTTTCTGGGAATAAATCAAATTTTATATAAATTAATCATTTGATATCATCAGGAGTTTATTTTTTCATGTGAAGAAACCGGTTTGGCTTTTGTTGATCTGCTTGGTCAAAATTTTCCTACTTAAGCGAGCTCATTTATTAGTTAAACTTAATTGTGATTTTCTAAGACAAGCTCTTTATGCACTAATATATGCATAAAATTTTTCACGTTAATTAGGTGAACAAAGCCGTATAGGTATAGTTTTAAAATTCAGTTGCTGCATTGTTTCTATCTAAAATCGGCTTTGGTATCCATGAAACAATCAGTTTGGTGTATTCTACACATTGAAAAAATAATGAACAAAAACGTATTTGCAATTGCACTAAATTTATTGTACGAATGCATTCCATATTGAAATTGTTTCCAAAAAGTAACAACTTGTTGTTGCATATGTTTCCATCGAGAAAGGGATTAAAGTGAACAATTTTCCAAACATTGTTCTGGTATTTTATCCCATCATTAAAAGCATTAAAAACTCATTATTATTTTCAGAAAACAGAGGTCTAGAGCTCAAGATTGCTTCAATTCTGGGTAATAGTGTTAACAACTCATAGCACGAGATAGGGATATGATACGATAGTCTTGTCAAACAGGTTTTTTTTTGACTTGATAGCAGCCTCCAAACTACCACCAAAAATAGGACAGACATAGTGGAATAAAATTTCAATGAACTTGACTATTACCTAGAAAATTTGATATGAGTAATAAAACGTTGCAACGCAGCAATAAATCATCAGTAGTCAGGTACGCGACTGGTTCCAAATGCACGACTTTTTTACAGACGAACTAAACGGTCGTGCACGCAAAACTTACATTCAGCCTGCGCTAACTCCAGCGGGCGAGTGTTCAATCGAATAATCTCCATGACAAGAAAATTTAAAACACTACTCTACTATCTTCAAGAGTTACAACTCAGGTTCCCGAGAGAGAGATGATCTGCCATGTCTCCACTTCCATTGTAATATCAACACAAAATCAAATCTAGAATAATAATACAATATGTAAACAATAAAAAAATTTCCTGCTTGGTGGAGGTAGATGTCCTGTTGATTATCCTGCCATGGTCCCTTCAAAATTTGATCGTAAATCTTGACCACATCACTACACCACACCGATCACAGTATACATTGAAGTTTTAATGGAAGCTTTCTGGCTAATTCTCTTTAATTTCCACTTAGCTGACAATTCGCTTTAATGAACTCCGTTTAAAACTTTATTTGGAAGAAGTGGTGTAATAAAAGAACAACATTTTTTTTTTAAATATTATTTATGTTAATCTTAATCAAAAGTTAATTTTGCTTAATTCAACCCCAACAAAATAACGCTCTTCATTTGTTTCGTTTCTTTTTATTGATACAATCAAATAATTATTTTCATTCTCAATTCACATAACTTGGTTCTTCACAATTCATAATAAAATTAAGTCACAATTTTAATAATTTTAGTTTATCTTTCAAATCACATTATAATTTTAACAAAAAAATAATCAACATTCCATCTTCCTGCCAAAAACTCAACCCACCTAGCCCATCCAATATCCAAAAACCAACCTTGCAAACCCAACCAACTAACTAGCCAACTCAATATTCCACCAACAACTGAATCAATTTTTAAACGTAAAACACAATTACCCAAAAAATCTTTAAATCTTTTTATTTTTCCATAATTATGCAAAATTTAATTTAAAATAGAGAGAATATGAGACGGTCTTCCAAGTAGTGTCCGAGAAATATTTAATTGTGTTTGTTTTTCAAACAAGTGGGTTGAGAAGTTTTTGAAAATGTAGGGCAGAGCGTTCAACTGTGACACACCATAAACAGTGACATAGCCAAGATATTTCTTCGACGTTACTGTTTTTTCGGCTATTTTTTTTTGTTGCGACAATTATTTGTTCGTTCTCTTAATTCTTTTTCAGTTTGAATTTAGATGTGATCAAAAGAAGACATGTTTGAGACATGTTCATGTTTTTTTTCTACAAACTAAATTTTTGCGTTTATTCAAGTTTCGAAAAAAATTAATAAATAAAACACGTGAGCAACTATATTTATATAATACAAACTTGCAATTTAATCATATTTATAAAATGTGCTATATTTATTTATTAATTATAAAAATAATTCGGATATGAAATAATAAGTGTTCATAGTGTATACCTTAAACATTGACACAGAGCTAATTGGCGAACAATGACACAATGTGTCGGTGTTTAACATATTTGTGTCAGTGTTTAAGATATGACAACTTAATTTAAATTGTTAAAGTAACACTTGTATTCTTATCTATTAGTGTAGAAAACATGACTGAGCGTTTACCGTACGGAAAATTTTCCGAAAATATTATGAAGGAAGCAATTGATCTGGTTCAAAATGGACTTATCAAAAAGGACTAGCTTTCAAAACATTATCACGGTATGTCACAAAATACACAGATGATTGTGAGACAAGGTTAGTACCGAATTATTCAGTGAATAAAATATTCAATACTGAAGAAGGAAAATCGTTGGTAGATTACATCGCAAACTCCTCAAAAATGTTTTATGGTTTGACGTTAATGGAACGGCAGAAGATTAGCTTACGAAACTGCGGCTATAAACAACAAAAAAATACCCAAAAATTGGATTGAAAATAAATTAGCTGTAGTAGAGTGGATACGCCATTTTCGAAAGCGTCACCCATTGTTGTCACTTCGGTTCCCAGAGGGGTATAGCCTAAGCCGTGCTACATCTTTTAACAAGCATAATGTGTCTTTGTTTTTCAACAATTTGTCCATTTTAAAGAGAACGAATACGAGTTTCATGAATGGCAGCCGAATCTATAACTTGGACGAAACAAGTACGATTACCATCCAGAATCCTCAAAAAGTATTGGCAGAAAAAGGAGCAAAAAAAGTCAATAAAGTAACCAGTACAGAAAGAGGCCATTTAATAACAACATGTTGCATAATAAATGCAACAGGTCAATATTTACCTCCAGTTATGGTTTTTCCTAGAACCCATTTTAAAGAGCATATGCTGTCTGGTGCACCTGCTGGTACTTTAGGGTTAGCCGTTCCTTCAGGATGAATGAATTCACAACTTTTTGTTAAAGTAATTGAACATTTTATCAAGTATACGTCAAGCTCTACAGAAAATCCTGCGTTATTAATATTCGATAACAGTAAAATTAGTTATGAATCTGATGCCTCTGAAGAAATGGAAGTCGTATTGCAGGATACTGATGATGATTTAGATCCTATAGAGGAAATTTTGCCTGTTTTCGATGAACAGCGGGATCCAGTTGCAAACGATTTTGTGTTAGTAAAATTTAAAGTTTTTGGACAAGAAACAAATTTATTTTACGTTGGCAAAGTTTTAAGTATTTCTGACAAAGAGGCTGTAGTAAGATTTTTCCGTCTATCTGGAACTCGATTCGTTGAACATGATATAGAGGATATAGCAACTGTACACGAGACTAATATAAACATGGTTCTACCAAACCCTATTCTTCCTGGTCATACAAGTAGGCAGAAAGCATTGTTTTCTTTTGAAATAGATTTAAGCTGTTTTGCTATTCGTTAATTGAAGCTCTTCTTGCCTGTTTGAGAACAACATGTTCATTGAAAAATGGTGATAGAGGATAGTTGAAATATTATATTGAATTTTAATTTGAAATCTGTGATGTGTATGTGCTACACTAAAGTATCTGTAATTTTTTTGTTATGTTTTTTATTATTTATTTTATAGAACTTACTTAATAAAGTGAATTTTTCTGTATTTTATCGCAAAATAGAAATAAAAATACATTTTTTTTATAAATGGTTAATTTTGTTTATTATTAATGCATTACTATAGTACGTGTCACTCATTAACATATGTGTGTCACAATAAAACAATATCCGCAGTGTGAAACAGTGACACATTAGGTAGAATTTTAGGAAAATTTATAAAGCACCAGATAGATTTTAATTTATGGGCTTCATAATTGAGAGATAGATTCGCGATACTTTAAGTAAATTTAGACCAATTTTTGTTGCGCTCAGGCGTTTTATTCCAAAGATACCACGAAATAAAAAATGTGTGTGTCACTGTCAGACATGTTCCCCTATACATACATTTTCGAATAACGCTGTTGTATATTACAATAGGCAAAAAAAATAGGAAATGGAAATAATATTGACGCACTATATCTTATCCATTACAGGTCAGGGCGATAGGAAAAAGTCTGGCTGACTTCATTCGTCATGAAATTCATAAAAAGCAAGAAGTGAAAAGGGAGCCGGACTCGAACCCAAACCCCGAAATAAAAACTTTCATGCTCTACCGACTGAGCTAGCCGAGCCACAAAAAAATTACTAAAGCAAAAAAAACATAAGGACAAATGCAAAAAACTTAAGGAACCAAAAAAATATCCTGAAAAAAATACAAGAAAAAACTTGAGACGGAAATGACAAAGCCGTTTGGATAGGTGATAATAGCAAAATCGAGCTGAATCTGAACCACAAAATCGAAAGCAAAACAAACAAATTTAATTAGATCTACAAAAAAGGAGTTTTGGGAAAGTGGCTTCGGTGAAATCGGTGGATGATCATTGGACAGAGGTAGTCTAACCATGGCTCCGAAAGTCAAGGGATAGAATTCTTCCTTCTCACTGTTCCCTGACATGCTTAATATACCACCGAAATACAATGTGTTGAGAATAAACAGGTTGATGAAGGGATAGAGAGAACGTCAGCTACAACAACTCAAACGACAGGTGATCCTTTTCCCTGTTATCGTCCACTAGTCTGCGCTCTTCGTACCCTCAAACAGGTTACGTTTCCACAAATAGACTTATCGCAGAGAACATGGCAGTTGAATTACTTAAGCGTAACACTTGGAGGTCTTGACTTCATTGAGATCCCGGGAACGTAGTCAAATAACCAAGTCTGGGTCATGTCACTTTACCTCTCTCAAACCTCTCGCAGCAGTCAAGAATAATATGCAACTAAGGTTTGTGTGATTGTAAACCCCAGTTAATTGGACCGGCAAAATCAACATAAGGGGTTGTAAATGGATTGGTAGGTGTGACCTGAGGATTAGGTAGTTGACCCATTAATTGTTTCTGGGTTGTAGTTTTATTTAAAAAACAAGTTACACATTTATTAACAACATTTCAGGCCAGTTTTCGACATTTCAGGCCATTAGAAAAGTAAAGATGGACCAGAATGGATAAATTTCCTTCTACTCTAAGTCCTATTGCATGGAGAAACCGAGTGATAGATAGCAATCGGCTCTTTGGCGGTAGTACGTCTTCTTGTTTCAACACCTTCGTTTTTATTGGAAACATGTTCTGTTGTGCGCATTTGAGATATATTTCTTATGCTTCCACAATCTTGGCTGACGTCAGAAATATTTTAAATTTGTAGCTGCTACCTTTCAAATAGCAAATTTTGATAAATTGTCAAGAACGAGAAACCTGTAGAATTTTCATGTATGATAAAATATTAGTAAACAATTTGAGGAGCCCATCTTGATTTTCTGACTATGATTCGACACCAACTCACGTTTCAAATGGTAATGCTTTTTGTTTTTTAAATTTTGGAATTTAAATATTGGTTGTACTAAATATTGACAGTTTAATATTTAGCCAATTTTCTGGAGTCATTGCAAGCCGAGACGGACCGGACCTTAATTGTTGTAAATCACGTTGTTCAATTAGTAAAATTCCTCTGGAGGCGTGATCAGCTGGATTGTTGGCAGATCTCGCATGACCCTACTTTTGTTGTGGTAGAATATCCAAAATATCATGCCTTCTATCGTCTTGGATAATCAGATAACCAGTATAGAATGTTGGTAGCATCAGTCCAAGCGAAAATTGAAATTGAATGATTATAAATTTTTTTAGTAATGATTTAATAAGTGTAGTCTATGAATGTGCACCACACAACGGGGTATCAAAACTTGTTTTATCGGTGTGACCTTGGTTTTGGATGTGATCAGGCTAGCTAGGCTCTCGAAATTTGACGATATATTCCGACAGTAGACTACCGCAGCAAAAGGCATTTCGCTAGCGTTACTACGAAAATTATGATCTCAAACGAATCCAATTTAGATGCTACACCCTATGAAAGTTCATCACACTAATTTATTTTTGAGTCCACGTTTCTAGAAACAGTAATTTGACAAGAATTATCGATGGTGCTAACCAACATACTGAACATTATTTTCTTGGTGTATATATGCTCAGTTGGTGGTTTTACCGTAAATGAAACCTGATTCTTGGTTGGATTCGCATCAATTCCCCAGTGTAAGGATTGTATATTGGTGTCTTCGGTAAATTTCATTAACGATGATTCTCCTAATTCGTCCAGGGTCATGCTCATTAACTCGGTGGCGCTCGATTTCTATCTTTTCAAAGCAAATTGTCCAAACTTTATCACATCAATTGTTTCTTTAACTGCAATCTTGCGAAGAATGAACTCATACCTTTTTAGTTATAATATTATATATTTTAACTCAAGTATATTTCGTGTGGCTGAACTTAGCGAACTACCTTGATGAATATCACTATTTTTAAATGCGAGATGGACGACATATGTTTCTATTGAGTCTCTATAGTATGTATACTCTTGAAATAATATTAATGATTGATTCATTGAAAGTGATAAATGATGCCGCTTACCACAATTGTGACATGAGAGATTAGCATTATATGATGTGATAGTATGTTCATCCTGCAGGCAATTAGAGCATAAATCTCTATCCTTAACAAGTTTACGATGTGTTTGATATCTAGTGCTTTAAATTTGAAACATTTGTATAACAAATGTCTGCCCTTGCATTTCGTATATTTTTAGGATACATGTACAACAGATATTGAGTTGATGTTTGATTTTGATGATGTTTTACGAGCAATAGTTGATCTTCGTCATCATCGTACACTGCCGTAGTGTATTAAAATATTCCAAAAAAATTTCAATAGTTTGCAAATTATCGGGATCGACGCTTGACCACCATAATTTCGACGTTTCCGAATTACAGTTTTCTAATAGTATTTCAATTAACCAGTGGTCTCCCAAGTAACAATTTTGCTTTAAATATACTTTAAGAGCGCTTTTAGAGCTGATTTATAGAGCTACGTGATTTAATGTTTGCTCTAGAAGCGCTTGTAGAACTCTTATAGAGCCTAGTAAAAGCAAAAAGTGGCGGTTTATAGAGCAAATTAATTTTTTTTGTGGCCCTACAAGAATGATTCTGAGGTCCATTATGAAGCGCATTACTCTATATAGCAATTACATAAAAGCGTTTGTGGCAATCGTTATAGAGCTTATCATATTTTTGTATTTAAACATTTTGCTCTAAAACGAACTCGAATTATTTCCTAAAATATCCGACGTAATTTTAAAAACGAATTCATCCGAATAATAAGTTTTATTAGATTTTTTATTAGATTTTTTTACAGAAAATATTTTGTATATTTTGACTTATTAAAATAAAATAGAAAATTGTTGGAATTATAAACTGAATTTTAAGTATGGATTAAAGTGAAAAATCCGTTCCAGTTATTTTTTATCGTATATATTGATACGATACTTTCAAATTTTCAATGCGCTCATGAAATATGTAATAATTATTCCTAAAATTACTAGTTGTTGAAAATATTTATTTTTTTTATTTTATTGACAAGCGGTATTTTACAATTTTTTTAAACTGTGTTTGGAAATTTTAGCATTTTTTAAAAGCTAAGCCTAAATGGATTATTTCAAAAAATAAAATAAAACCAAATTTTATGTAATAAAACCAAATAAACCAAATTTTATGTAATAATTTTATTTTAATTCCAAATATGGCCGACTTTTTTATATTTTCTTAGAATTAATATGGACGGATTCTTGCAACAGTTGTTATTTATGCATTTTAAAAGCATTTTGTCTCTCTTTATATTATTATTCAGTCTTTTGCTTTATTGAGGAATCTGGCGCTTCTTCTTTAAGGTTGTTATAAAGCAAGCAACCGTATATGATTATCCTTTTATGTTCATCAGCGCAACAAACTGAAATACAAAATAATAAACAAACATAATAGAGCAGTAAGCTCTATATTAGATGTTCTAGTTGTTTTCAGTGTTTTATTGTTTCTAATAGAGCTCTCAGTAAAATCATAACCTTAAACAATATAGTGTTGTGCATTGATTGATCTTGTGTGATTAATCGAGTTAAATATTTAAAATTTAACAAAATTGAAATTATTTATGTTAATTTAAATCATTTTCGTGAAATAAGGTTCAAGTGTAAGTGTTTTTATTAGATTCAAAAGCGATCTATTCAATTTTAAATTTTTTTGAAGTGCTAATTAAAATTGTGATGTAATATAAAGTAAATTAATTAATATCATAAAAAATGTTAGTTAAAAAGTCGATTATAAGTTTCTAAAGAAAACAATGAATCAAATTGGATTCCTTAATTTTGTTGTAGTTGCATATAATTTAAAAATTTATAGTTTTTCTCAGCTAACTCAGAAACGTCATAAATGGAATAGATCGCTTTTGAATCTAATAGATACAATTAGTATTGTGTAAATCATAGTTACGTTTATATTTCATGTTTAGAAATAATATGTCGTTTAAAATAGTGCAGGAGCTCCAGACACGTGGATTTGTGTTATGTATAATACCTGTACTGAACGGCGAAAGTCGGTGATAAAAAATGCTTTCCCTAAGCCCGATAAGGCTACTTGGGTTGCTCGTCCATGCGTTGTAAAACGTAAGAAAATAAATTCATATGAAATTACGGAGCAAGTTGAAGAGGAGCTACTAGCGAAAACCGTTACAACTGCGACTGAAGACGAATTGTATGACAGTGAAAATGAGGAACTTCCAACTAAAAGATGTAAAAATCCGTATGCATAGAGATCACCGCAGCTCAGTTTTAATCAAACAGAAATTGATTGTTTGAACAACGAAACGCCAACCTATACAAATGCACATTGCTTTCAGTTTTCAGACAATATCAATACATCAACAGAAAAGGCTGCGGCAAGCATTGTGGAAATTAATAATAATAACGATATAAGCAGTATCCATAATAATACTGTTTGTGAACCACTCTCGCCTATGGAAAGCATTTATGTTATGAATGCAATGCATGAAAATTCAAATTCTGACAGTATATGCTGCAACGAATTTTAAAAAATCAAGGTGACATCACAAAAAATCAAGAATTATTATTGGAAGAAATCAACGAAGTTAAATCTAAAATGATTAACGGATTTGCAAAAATATATACACAAATTGATAATATATTCTCAAAAAGTAAGGTTCCATTACAATCTCTGTCGACTAATCAACAGGTTTTTCAACTGCTGCTTTTCACAAAATTGCTAATTACCAAGATGCTAATGATCTCAACAATGCCTTAAAATGTGAAAAATACATGGAGGATATGGTAATATGATATTAAGTTATATATCAATATACTGAGATAAACACAAAAATATATTTTCAGGTTTCCCAAATGGCATATATATTTGGCAAAGGAGGCGTTCGGTTTGGAGACGGTGGTCGAATATATATAATTTACATATATGATCATTTTAGTGAAATAGAAGGTGAAACCGCTGTACAAATTAGACTAGAGAACACATAAAAAATTTAAACACAAACATATTTAAAATAAGTGGAATTTATCATATTTATTATTTCTGTAATATATTGAAATTATGTAATTTTATTTTAACTAAATTTTTATAAAAAACGATTAGAAGTATAATCGTATATGAATTAAATATATGTATATGAATTAAATATATGATTTATAATTTATTGTAAGTAACATTATATTGATTTAATTTTTCAATGTGTGATTAAGGGGTATAAAAACTATACTATCATTATTGTAAGGAATAGCTACGAGCTTGCATAAAATGTTATTTATATTATAAAGCGCTTCTGGATCTTTATTTAATCGACAAATATGTATATTTAATCGTGATGACTTAATTGGTGTTGAAAAAAAAATCAGCTTTTATCTCTAAGGCTTTGCCTATTATTTTTATTTGATTATTTTCTGTTTTAATGATTTTTTGGAATCCAACAATTTCATTAGTTTAAGTTAAAAACCATTTATTAGAAATATTATTAGATAATATAAAATGTTTCAAAATTATCTTGTTGTATGTTCCATCATTGTTTCGACTTTCCAATTTTGGAACATCTATATGGACTGATTTATTGTATTTATAAATCTTAGTAAGCTCTCCGATTCTTCTCGCCGCTTGAGCCAATGGATAAGTACCTGTTTGTAACATTCGTTTTAACAAAAACAGTTCGTTTTCACATGGGTAAGAATTGAATGTGTTTAAGTTTCCAAATCTATAAACTTCCTCAACTAGCTGACATAAATTATGGATGTTACTTGTAATTGAACCCCTTTTATAAAGTTCAGCGTATCGATCAATATAATGTTCCAATAACGATTTAGCTAGAGGAAGAAAAATTCTATACCTATCGGTGTAACATATAGTAATAGCACAAAACAAAGCTAAAAAATGTTAATATGCATCATATCTCAAGAAATCTTTCAAAATCACAATCCCTAAATACAACAAAAATGTGCGATATTCTGTGCCTTTCCAGTGCGTTGAAAAGTGCAGTCCTCTTACAGATCTGTGTATCTCCAATGGCATTTTTAATTGTTTAAGTTTCTGTGATATATTTGGCGTATCTGCTGCAGAAAATTTTATATCGCTTAGTTTAAACTCTCCATTTGTCCATCCAATTAAACATTTTTTCATTATTCCTACAAAAGCATAACACGAATTATTCAGTGATACATGCTAACTAAATAGAATCAAAATTACCCAAGTCGATTAGATGTAGTGAATCACTAACAGGAACTTGTTCTACCATATCAATCGGTAATCGTTCTAAAGGTGAACATACCTTATGGTGTGTTCCATAAATTTTATTACGAAAACCTTCATCTGTTCTCTTAATATAATCAGTCCTTAAGAAAACTGTACTATTAGAGATATGCTCACCTACAACAGTGCATTTTAAACATCCATGTTTTCCATTAAAATATGTAACACCAGTAAACAAAATGAGTAACAAAATTAAGATAATACTTTTTCTATAACACTTTTCGTATGTATACCTTTTATAAAAGCTCTTGCAGGCGAATCACAAATAAAACATCTAATACTGATTTTAATTTGGTGACCTTCAACAGTAATACCATTTTTCAAAAGTTCCTTACATTCGTTCACAAACTGATTTAAATAATCGTGTAAATCTATCGGTTTTCCTTTTCCGCAATATATACCAATGACCATAGGATTGAACAACTCAATTTCATTAATGGAAAAAAGAATGGGCCAAAACTGTGTTTGAGAACTTTTATATATGGGCAAACCATCAATATTAATATTTAATGATATGCTGAAATCATGGTCTAGATTATTATCGAAGTATTGTCTTAAACAAAATTCTAAACCTTGTAGCCAGTAATACCCATCGCCAATCGCAATAAAGTTATTTGAACAGGGTGTTTGTAATAAAGTACGTGGATCTCGAAGAATCCTTATTTCAGGCAACACATTCACTAGCAAACTTAACATTTTTTTCAATGCCTGATGCGTTATATTATTTCCCATTGCCCAAATTGTAAGTTCTTCTTTAAAGTTGGTTTCTGCATCTCTTTCTTCATTCAGCCCGGATTCAGGATGTTCCTCAACACTTATTTCATCTATCCAATTTCTGCTGACATACTCCTCTTTGACGTTTTCCTCCAGCGCCTGAATAACAGTAGTGTAATTTTCATAAGCCAAACTTCTTGTTTGATGCAATTCATTTGCGGTATTTATTTGTATTCCCTCAGGAATAGTTGATAAATTTGTCAACGCCTTTAAATTGACAATTTGTTTTATATTTTTTTCACCTGCTTCCTATAAGTACTGCTTGACTTATACTTTTTCCACAATTTTATATTATTATACATTTTACGCGTTAAAACCACACTTTTTCTTCGGATTGTGCTAAAATGGTGAATTAAAAGTCAAAAAGTGCTTTATGACATGTTAGAAGAATATATGGGCTCTTAAATGGTATTAAAATTATTGATTAGCTCTAAATAAGGAAAAAGCAACTACCAACAGCATTAAATGTGTGTAAAACAACATTTTATTAAAGCACTTAAATGACAGAACAATGTTCTCTAAATATGCTTTAATGTAGCTCTTATAGGAGATAATTTTGTGCTCATGGAAGTTATTTATTCTAATATATAGCAAGCTCTATAAAACAATATATTTAAGCTCTAAAAGTGGTTATAGAGCTCATTTATAAAGCTAAATGCGCTACAAGCAAAAAGAGCTGGAAGTGTTAGACAACAATGAATTAACGCAGTGTCAATTTTGTTTAAAGCTCAGAATCGCTTTTAATTACGTTTAAGAGCTATCAGAATAATTATTTTAACTTAAAGAACTGTAGTAGAGCATATTGCTTCTTTCAGCTCTAACAATTGTTACTTGGGCTCTTTTGTCAACATCAGTCATAAACATGCACATAAATGAATTCATGTTGGATTTTGTTTTATCATAAAGGGTTAAATTTTTTTCCCAAATATCATGGTAATTAGCCTCAGTATGACTGGTATTGGTCGTACTAAGACTGCAGCTTTCACCTTTCATTAAACTTTTCTGATATTGAAATTTATGAATTATTGGAACTGTTTGGACTGTATAACCTCATAATCGATTTCTTTCACTAATTTAGATAACTTGCGTTGATCCCGTTATCAAAGAAGAAATTTATTTAGCAATTGAGTTTAGAATAGAACTCATGAAATGGACAGAAAATTATTTGCCTATGAAAAATGACAAAGTCAGTAGTTGGCACAGTTTTGAAAATTTTTTAAAAAATTGTAATCAATCATTAAATATTAAATTTTTGGCGACCCAAACATTTTACTAGACTCGAACCTCACAAACCTATTCGTAAATCCATTACTGTACATACCACAAAATTCAATCAGAAACATGTTGAACTGTATTAATCTATAACCAATCATCCCAATTAACTCTCTATTCTGACCAACAAAAATAATCAAATCAACAATTCGCAAACAATCATAAAAATTTATAAAATCAACATTGAATCCAAATTCAGCAAACAAATATAAAAACCTAATTAAAATAATATTCAAATAATTCAAATAATTCACAAATAATCAAAACAGGTTAAATCAATTTATTAATCGTAAATAAAAACAGTAATAATAATAAAATAATAAACACAAATAAATAATTAAATAATTATTAAGTCAACTCATAAAAAACTATAAAATATTAATTACACTCAACTGTTTCATCAAGTTAATACTAGATGGTAGTGTTAAGAGAATGGTTTGAATATTTGATAAATTAAATATAAGACGAATACATTTAAGAAAAATAACGTCAAAGAAAATGAAACAAAAATAATAAAAAAAAATGTTTTTTGACGATGAGGAGTTCCTACATACACTACACACCTTTAATTTATTTCTACTGTGTTGTGTTAGAATTCAATTTTTGTTTTATTATTGTTCATTATTTTGTAAGAAAATTTGGTTCTATTGGTAGTGGGAAGGGATGGAATATTTTTTGTGTTTGTTGAAGGATTGTGGAAAGGATAAGTTGTGCATTTGTTTTAAGTTTTGGTAACCATGAGCAAAATCATAGAGTTTAGTATTTAATGTTATATTGATGTGAATCTAGTTTTTGAATAATTTTTGTATTTATATAATTTTAATAAATAGGCAAAAAAGTGAAGTGAGGTTTGAAATTAACGGTTTTTGTGAAATATTTTAATTAGTGATAAAAATAATTTATTATTAAAAATTTATTATTATTGCAACTATTGTTATTTGTAATACGGAATATGAAGTTGGTAAAGTTCAACGTTCATTTCAAATGTGACAGGTTTCGTAATTAAATTACCATCATATCATTAGGGCTTTAGTGTATAAATCGTCGCTTTAATAATGAAACAACGTATTCGCAAAAGTGTAGTTTCGAGATAATTGGGTTTAAAGATTTTTCGATTTTCTGATTTTCGTAAACTCGGCAGCACTATTGAATGAATAAAGATATTGGAAAAAAAATTTCTACCAATTAATCTTGACTAATTTCCCCACAGCATATTAAAATTTCACTTTGGTACCTGCTGGCTTTTCTACCTAAAAAGAGGTGAAAAGTCAATCAGGTACCTTATACGTTATTTCATATTTCATATACATTATTTCATTTTGCATGGAAGTACGATTAAGCCTAAAACTAATTATTATTGAACTAACGCATAATATTCTTACAATTTTTTATTTATATGAACCGGCATATCATGTAGTAATGAATGATGCTTATACAATATTTTAGATTTACCATTTCGTGTGGCGATCGTAATGTATGTAAAGTATACGACACTGATTTTGCACAAGTTATTATTCTGTAGGAATTGAAATATCGTACATGCATGTACGCTGTTTCAATATTTAACCAAATTCAAATTTGCATGTACGTTAATTAACAATATATTAATTTTCAACCCCAGTTATAAAAAAATTGGAAAATGTTAAAATGCCACTTTATAGACATCCTTATGGGGAATGCAGCGCACCCATTATATAATAACAACGTATATATGGCATACGTTATTTCATTATTAAAGCGACGAAATTATGTTTGATTCTGGACAACTTTTAAAGTCCCCATCCAAATCATTATAAAAACAACAATTTTTTCGCATCTATGTAATTATTAATTTGTACAACTTTATTTAAATTAACGATGCATACCAAGGATAAGGACAGTGACAGTTTTGATTTATCAACAAATTTGAGTTAATAAATTTTTGAAGTTTTGAAACATATTTTTAGATTTTCATCTAACTTATAGATTTTCATCAGATTTAATGCAATTTTTAGGGTTTTAAATATAATCTTGTTGTATTCATCATTATATTTGATCTACAATTTTTTTTTAAAATCACGTTTACGTTTTTATAATTCGACTTAGTGATTTGTTACTTATGTATTTTTGTTTCATTAGCAGAATTTCAAATGTTGAAGTAATTTTAAATTAACAATTTTTATCAAATTCTATTATGTATGAGTTATTCTATACAAACTTGGTCTTAAAAATTCATTAACGTTATCTAAGTTTTAAAGGTTATCAACACTTACTTATTTTGCATCCAAAAAACACAAAAAGTTGCAAAATGGTGCAAACAAAATTGCTTGTTGTTATAACTGTGTATAAAAACATCAATAAAAATAAACATGTGGATCAGATTACCAAATATGTGAAAACCAATTAACCACTTTGATCTCAAACCTTCCAAATGAAGGAAATTGAATTTTCCAATGCAATTGATTCCAGAGCAATCGATCGAAATGTGGGGACAGTATTCTATAGCTTTAAAGAAATTAGAAATAACTTGTCTGTGATTTCTATTATTTTGCGCTTATACCGATTAGAAAAGGTCATGCAATTTATTCAAGGTTTAATCCCGTCAAACAATTTTAACATTTGGGCCTGTAAAATGTATGTTTTGCGTCCTTGTGTATAAGACAAGCGCAGTACGACACAAGTCGTTAAGAAGTACATACACAATGCATTAAACCCCTTAGCGCAAGCGCTTGTACCGACGGTGTACAATCTCTTGCGTATGAGCACCGAACAGGCGCAAAGGATTGATTATAGACAGCCTCAAAAGTGTGTTTAATATCTATTCTGTTTAGCACTGACGGTGTACAGTATCTTGCGCATGAGCACAGCACAAGCTCAAAGGATTGTTTATGGTCAGTCTCAAAAGTATGTTAAATGTCCATGTCACTTGCACTGATGGCGTACAAACTCTTGCGTATGAGCACAGAACAGGCGCAAATGATTGATTATAGACAGCCTCAAAAGTGTGTTTAATATCTGTGCCATTTACCATTGACGGTGTACAGTATCTTGCGCACGAGCATAGAACAAGCTCAAAGGGCTGTTTATGGTCAGTCTCAACAGTATGTTTAATGTCCATGTCACTTGCACTGACAGCGTACAAACTCTTGCGCATGATCACTGAACAGGCGCAAATAATTGATTATAGACAGCCTCAAAAGTGTGTTTAATATCCATCCCTTTAAGCACTGACGGTGTACAGTATTTTGCGCTTGAGCACAGAACAAGCTCATAATAATGCTTATAGGCAGCCTCAAAAGTATGTTGCATATCCATTTCACTTGCACCGATGGTTTAAAACCCTTTGCGTATGGGCACAGAACAAGCTTAAAGTAGTGCTTATAGGCAGCCTCAAATGTGTGTTAACAAGCACATCTGTACTTGTGCAATAAAAATAACAATATTGCATATACGTGTTATAAAGTGAATGAAAAAACTAGGCAAGAAGATGTAACACATATTTAAAATATCCTCCCCATTTGAGTATGAGTTATGTAAACATTTATTTGAAAAAAAAAAACGCAATTGTTTATTTATAGTTTTATTTAAATTAGTTCAAATAATATTTCAATCAAATAATATATAATATACAAATACTATACTATAATATAATTTTATATAATATAATATAATTTTTCAGTTTATTTTTAAAATGCACAGAATAAATCACTTCAAAATCTATATTCAAACTGCCAAAACAAAGTTGGTAATCGTACGAGTCGAATTGTAAATAACGACATGTGTATGTTAACCCAAACTAACTTATTTTTTTATTATTTGATGAGTGCGAGCGCGGTTCATGCACGGAACATGCACAAAAACTTGTATAGCTCATTACTCTTACATGAACAACTTGTAATACCTAATCATTAATTTTTTTTAGTATAACGGCGAACGCGGACCATGCTCAAAACATACATAGTTACATATGTTTTGTGTGTACAATACTAATTTATATCATGCTTTTCGGTAAGGAAGAACGCGGCTCATCCGCAGTACATGCACCAAATAATTCATTCTGTTGTTACATTAATTTATGTTAGGTAGGGACGAGCGCCAGCCGTGCCCAGAACATACACACAAACTTGTATCATTATTTTTAACTGAAAAATTTGTTATTCTTGTATATATTTTCTGTATTATATAGTGACGAACGCGGTTCATGCTCAAAACACCCACAGTAACACATGTTTTGTGTTAACAATAATAATTTATTTATATTTAGATTTTAGTAATTTATGTATTTCCTTTCTTTTGGTAAGGGAGAACACCGACCATGCCCAGAACAGGCAAACAAAAATGTATTTTTGTATGTTTATAATCCAAAAAATTGTTTTTATAACCAAAAATTGCAGGTTTGCCACACGACATGCACAAGGCATACAGAAAAGATCAAACTTCTGTGGTTGCTAAGTAGTTGTACTGTGTTTGAGAACAACCGACAAGAAAAGGACATGCAAAGGCGCTTGTAGAAAATTTAAAAAGTTATATTTTTTGTGTACGTAAAACAGGCGCAAGATAAAATATTGGGCATATTTGCGCTTGTTGAACAGACGCACAGACGCGGTTTGTTTGACGGGAATAATCCTTCATTTAATGGTATCTGCGATCAAATTCAACCTGGTTGGTAAATTAAGTTCGAGAATAGTTTGATCAAAAATTTGCAATAAAAATACGAAAATACGAAAACTATCGTACTTTGAATAATTTTGATTACAGACATATCATAGAGTTTCTTTTCAGCATATTTTTTCTAATGTTTATTGGTGAGCTTTAGCGCAGATTAACCACTGTTTTGTCAGAGGAGACCATAGATGAGGGAGGATAGTGGATTGTATTGTTGGTGATTGTTGGAATATCAAGGTGTCATTTACAACCCGAGCAAAAATTTCTTAGGGCTCAAATACGGCCCTGATCAGGTTAGCCCTAGTTTGATAGGGCCCTGATCATGAGTGTAACGCTATTGCCCATTCAGGCCCTGATTGGGAAAAACGGATCAGGCACTGATCAAGTTTTCCATATAATATTAAATAGGGCAAACCCTAGTAAGGCATTTTATATCAAGCTCTGATCAGATTGCCCAAATAGAGGTCAGATACGAAAAATCGAACCAGGGCCGGATATATCCAAATAAGGTTAGCCCTAAAAGGGTATTCTAATTCAGGTCCGGAATAGGCCCACATCAGATTGCCTTAATAGGTCTTGCCTTATCTGACCCTGATCACGCCCTGACTGTATTCAGGCTTTCCCTAACTAATTTCTGCTCGGGAATCTAAACTATTTGTAATTTACAATCTCAACTATACTGTCTAAGTCTACCTACTTGCAGTTTGTAACTGCCGATACACAATTTTGTTCGCAAAAACATGGCACACGTATCAAGCTTGGCCACGTTTTAAAATATTGCTGGCACGGCTGACCGTTTCGATTTTGTCCGAAAATTTATCCTAATTTAACCTTATATTCACCTTTTTGAAATCAAAATTATGAAATAAAAAATTTCATTTTCGTTTAAAATACAAAATATTATTGGGAAATTGATTATGAAATTATGAAATTTCAGTATACAGTGAATATGAATAGAATTGTGGATGTGAATCGAAGATTTGTATTTTTTAAATAAAGAACGTTTATAGTGGACATGTATTTACTCTAACATATTATTGTTATGTAAGATTGATTTTTTAACATACAAATTTTGTTTCAACAAAAACTCAACAGAATAATAAAAAATAAAATTCTGAAGCCAATGCTCCACTTTAACTTTTATCTTCCATGGAATGAACAAGCCGCTCAATTTACTAATGCCAACTGTAGTTAATACAAACAAATAATAAATACGTCTGCTTGGTCCATGATTTGATGGTTCTTCTTTTGATAAAAATTATTTAACTAAGCATAATCTTGGAATTAATTTAATTAACAATTATATTTGTTTGCTACAAACACATAGTGATTGAAAATAAATTAATCTCTTCCCATACAACAAAAATAATATTAATCCACCTAACAGAACATTACAGAAAAACACATAAGAGCATGAAGAACATAATGGATATTTTTATAAGCAGATGCATGTTTCCAAATATTAGCATACTGCTTTATAATGAGGAAAAACTACTCCAATTAAGTAAGTCAAAAACAATGTCCAAAGTAATAAGCAATATAGTAGTGTATACGAAAATCTTTGAAAACTAACTGTATTATATTTAATGAATACTGATTTTGAAATATATCTTCTCTATATTCGGTCGCAAAGGTAGTTGTATGTCTTGGTTTTATTATTATTTTTTTTTTTAAGGCGTTTATGCTCCAATTGTAGGAGCGTTGCCAGGCTAATCAGCTTTAAATATTCACCACGGTCGTTCGCAACAGTGACATAATTGCCATGGCATCCGATTTTTTAAGGTCGTTTGTTGCGTCAGTCTCCCATTGTAGTCGTGGTCTTCCTCGCGGTCGCCCAATCCCTAGGGTACTTATTAACGTACATTTTTCTAATCATTCCCGACTGTGAATCGGCTCGTAGAACATGCTCAAACCAAGCTATCCTATTAGAACGAATACAACCTATTATATCAGGACCCTCAAGAAGGTCTCTGATCTCAAAGTTATACCGGGTTCTATACTTCCCATCGTCTGTCTTAAGTGGACCAAAAATGTAGCGTAGGATCTTACGCTCAAATACAGATAAATGCGATTCGTCATTTTGTGTAAGGGTCCACGTTTGTAACCCATACATCACAACCGGTCTAATCTATGTCTTGTATCACTTGAGCTTGGTGTTATTTGATACATACGGTGATCAAAGGAGAGGTTTAATTGAGTAGAAAGTTCGGTTACCTGCATTCGAGCTTTCATATCTGTAAGTATGCTGTTGTTTGAGTCAAGCTTTGATCGCATATTTAAAAGATTCAACTCCCTCAATTCGTTCATCGCCGCACATCAAATCATTCTTCTCAGCCTCTCTTGAAATATTCATGGGTAGTTCTACAAACATAGGAATTTTGGACGGCTCTGCTTATTTCGTATATTAATATGAAAAAAATTTTTTTTTTCAAAAGAAATTTGTAAACCTTAACTATGTCTAGCTGGGTCACCCAAAATAAACCCGTTTCGAAATATATGTCTTAGAAAAAAAATTATTCAAAACGTCAAATTATCAGTCCCCTGGCGTGTCTCACCTTGAAATTCAAAGGTGGTTAACTAAATAATCAATGATTCTAAGTGTATAAAGACAAATTTACTCTGTAGTAATAATTTTGAATAATGATGCTTTAATAATGTGTAAATTATCATAACATTACTCTATATTTCATATAAGATATATCCTATTAAAGTTTGTCCTACCAATTTGTTATTATTCTCCTGCCCAATCAAAACACATTGAAAATATTGGAAATTCATATTTCTATCAAGTTATCGCTCGTCACAGGAATTAATTAAAGTTCGATAAATATAATATTGCAAGTGTTTTACTTAGTCCGAGGTTTTATCAATCAAAACAGTCATCATTAGTAGCAAGATCGTGTGTTGTCCAGTCAAATTACCAGTGGCAAGTATTTTCGTAAAAAGTATTTTAATTACAGGTAATTTTGTAATTTTATACGTCGTGAATATGTATTGCCTTGGTATAGAATCCGTTTATTTTTTTTTTAAGACGTAATTTTGTCATTTTTAAGCGAAATACTGATAAATTATCAGTCCCCTGTTCTCAATCCCCTGGAAGATTTAAAAGCGGGCAGATTTAGATAAATGTTTATTTCGTGTTTTGAGATAATATTGAGATAATTTTGAGTTAATTTAGGATTAAGAAGGATATTTTTTAGTTTTGACTCTTTTTGACTGGCCACATTCAGAAAAGTTGAAAGAACGTCATCAAATTTAACTAAAACTAGTTGCCAGAACTTATACGCAAAAACATGTCGTGCCGTAATTAGCTCCATTTTCTTCCTTCGTGTGTAGAACTACCCTCATATGTTTGGTTTTATTGTAGTTAGTTTGAAGACCAATTTTTTCTAGCACCACTCTCAAGCGACTTGAAAGTCTCACTCATAACAGCTTCACTTCGGCCGAGGATGAAAACACCATCAGCGTATGCGTTCATCTGTACTGAGTTTATTGACAAGATATTGTTGTTAGTCGGTAGTTTCTTTTGACGGCACACATATTCCAAGGCTAAATTAAAAAAGTATTAATTAATGCAGTTAACTGCATTAATTAACGATAATAAATTGCAATTTGTAATTATGAAATATTTACAAAAAATAAATTAATTTATTTTCTGCTAACTCGAATATATGTCGATACAAAAAAAACTAATTGACAAAACTATAAAAAAGTTATCACTCTAAAAAAACAATCAACATCTCGAGGAGTAACACAAAAAATTTAACTTCAGAAAAAAAATTACTTTATTCGTTTAATTTGTAATACGTTATAAAAAAATAGAATTAATAATTAAAAATGCACTAATCTGTTTTTGATCTTATTTATCTCAAACAAAATATAAGTGAAGTTATTATTCTGAGTTATTACAACAAAATAATCTGCCCATCCCGTGCGCACACAACAAAATGATAAAGATATAGTTAGCAAAACATGAAGTTGCACCAATTTGTTTGACTGGTTACTTTTGGTTTTCAGGACACAACTCCATCCTCCTAGAGGACTCAAGGTCTGATAGAATGTATGGATGGTAGTTACTGCTAGATATATCAACATTCATTCAACAATACAATCCAATATTCGCCCTCATCCATGGTCTCCTCTGACAAAACAATGTGTTTTTCCATTTGTTGTATTATTCCATGTTGCTAAGGTACATGATAATCGACACTCTAACAAAAATATGCTCCTAATTGAAACAAGGGAAAGAAGATTTTCAGAGCACATTTCTCACCCTGAACTAACAAAGCTACAATTTGAGAAATCTTCTAAGTGCTGCTCCTGAAGCATCCCAGTGCTGCCAACTTGCTGTCGTTTAGCGTGAAACTTGAAACTATGATCCTGAGATTAAGAGACTCATGTTCTACCGACTGATATAGTCGACCACTGAAAAAAGCCATGAAAGAAATCTCTTATCGCCTTAGGTATCGCACCTTAAGGGGCATTTTTACTTTCAAAATAACTCACTCTAATAGAAGTACAATTGCATTTCTTGTTAACACATCATTATTCAGCCTTTTCTCTTAGAACGCAATTCTCTTCAAGTAATAACATTGTTATTCCTTCCCAACAAGCAAACTAACTTCTCAATTTTGAGTTATACAAGTTTTAGCTTCAATAAAGCTTCGCTAATGCTTCTAAGCGGAAGCCAGTTATATTTTATTTCTATAAAGTTTCGATACAACATCCACAGAGAAGTTCTCCCCACCATCGAAATGAAAGATTCTAAAATACTTCTATATTTAGTATTAGAAGCTTTACCGAAACTTATATACACAACACTAAATAAAGCTTCCGAAAAAAGGTTATAGAAGTTATAGCTGTCATTAGGATTGTAGTTGTTTCGGTTGTTACTGTTTACAGATCGTATAGAAGCACAGCTGTCATAGTCTAAAAATTGCTTCAATATCTGAAACGAAATATTTCAAACTCACGGAAGCTTTTGCTTCTATTATTTCATCTAAATTTAGATGTAGAAAATGTAGTTTAATTCAGGAGCTTACTTTTTTTGTAAAAGATATGTGACATGTAATTTGAATGGGTTTATATGAAATTGAAGCATATACGAAATTGAAATCGTTTCGTTTTTGTCAAAAAAGTATTGTGCATAAGGTGGTTTTTGTTTTTTAATTTATTATTTAGACTTATTTTGCACAATATAAAATATTCTTTATTTAGAGTCTTCAAATAGACAACAAAATGAATCAAAATCATAATCAATTAGATTAGAGAATTTGAATCAAAAATCAACTAGAGTGGAATAAAGAAAATTTAAAGTTTTATAAATAATGGTATATGAATTTTCTATACATTTCTGAGAGCCAAACTCGTCAGGAAGAACTGAGGCGATACAGAGCTTCATAATTTAGTCACTCTATTAAAATAATTTACAGCAAATGGATGGGTGCGATATATCGTTGCTTCTTTTGTTATTGTTTTATATTTATATAACATTTTTAAAAATTAACTGCGTTCATCAGCACCTTAGTACGCATGTTGTTTTGACACCTATTAAAAATCCAATTACAAAACTTTTTATTTAAAAAAAACATTGTTCAAATAAAGGTGTAAGTACGCTAAAAGTTAATGTGTGAAAAAATATAACCCCTTAATTTTGTTTTCCTTAAAATCTTTGAACTAATAAAACAAATAGAAAATAGATTTGTCAATATTCTTTTACCTCAGATTATAATTTCATCGTTAAAAAACCCATTGAAGTTACATGCCACATACCTTTTTCCATAAAAAATAAGCCCCTAAATTATATACTATATTTTCTGCATCTAAATTAAAAAACTAAATTCTATGGAAGTTCTATGGAAGTCTTATAGAAGCAATTGTTATTGTAACTACTATCAAAGATATTTATTGTTTCTTAACATTTAAATCAGCCGATTAGATAGTGTGCAGGACAAACGATCGAAGGACCAGGGTTCGAAACTTGATGCGACCGTAAACAAAAACTTAAATTTAAACTATATAAATAACATAGCAATAACAATAATTACGTTAAAAAAGTGTAGATATGTAAAAAACATTGTAATATTTTTGTC
The DNA here is from genome assembly GCA_963693315.1 of Diogma glabrata. Classification (NCBI taxonomy): domain Eukaryota; kingdom Metazoa; phylum Arthropoda; class Insecta; order Diptera; family Cylindrotomidae; genus Diogma; species Diogma glabrata. The sequence continues at coordinate 210,489,702 of OY856188.1, forward strand.
ACATTTTTTAATAGCTTCTATAAAACTTCTAAAGATTGCTTAAAACAAGCTATTAGAAGTACTTTACCGAAGCTATAACTTGTCAAACCATAAATTCTATTCAGCTTTCATAACTGCTTACAAAAGACCTTACCGAAGCTATTTCCGAAGTCTTTTACAAATTATAGCTTCGTTAAAGACGGGGAAAGTTCTCCAAATGCCCTTTATCGAAACTGTTTAGAAATTTTAAAGAAACTATGAAGGAAGCTAGTTTCGGTAAGACTGTTTAGTGTTTTAAAAGAAGTTAAAATGCTAGCTGGGTTGATCAGTTATTTCTTGACGCAACTTATGTCAATATTATGGTTCACCTTATTTTGAAGTTAAGCGTTCAATAATATCTCGAAAACTACTAAATAAAATTGAGCTCAAATGATGAGGAAACTATTGAGCTAAATAACAGAAATACAAAATGTTTTTAATTTTGACTATTTTATATATAAAAAAATAAAACATTGTAGTCATTGGGTTTATCATCGCACATACATAACATAACATAACATACATGACATACATAACAATTTTTAATGACAGGACTGGCACCGTTTGAATTTGATCTGGCACAGTTTCTGTTCCGGCAATCAAGTGCTTCAATCGTATAAAAGAAATGCATTTGTCAATCAAAAATGTTTGCAAGTACAAAACGACATTATAGTTTTGACAGTATTCTTTACAAAATTTGTTTGGCACGCGTTAAGAGCGATTATAACAAAAAACAAGTTTTTGGTACACTAATCAACACTAACTGGTTGCAAGAGATCACTGGTTGCAACCGATCAACAGTCTTCATTGATGGTAAAATTTTGATGCAAGATTTGAATATGTACAGAACTGATTAGCTTTCTGGTGCCATTGGCATGGTGTCTAGCTCTGATAACATATTTTTATTAATATTAGTATGCTTAAGGATTTCTTCGCTCCTGTTGCTTTGTTTCTGCAGTTACCTTACCAACCTCGATCAGTGATGTAACACCAATTCCTATTTTATAATCAAATACAATTACTACATAATATGTTATGAGACTCGGTGAAGTCGGACAACAGGTGGTTAAGGCTGTAATATATCAAATTTCCGACAAACTATCACATCAGCAATGATGTCATACCAGAGCATTAACAGGATTAATGTTGATTAAAACTGGAAAGAATTTATAGTTTCCACATCCTAATTTTTAAACTGACAAAATTAATTCTAATTAAATAAATATTTTTTATACAACAGAACAAACTTTTAAATTCGTCAAAAAATCAAGAAAATTGAGCAAAAACCATTTCATAATGACCATAATGAAATTCATAATGAAAAATAAAATTTTATTTAAACTTCTGCTTACTTTGTAGTTTTATACTACGGCCACTTATTGTTCTAATTCATTCTCTCTCATTCTACATCATTAATAATTTCTACACCATTATAAAGTGACAGTAAACATGTAATACTTCAAAAAACTCACATTAAAATACCGTTCAGTATGTTTATTTTCACATTACAAACAAGTATAGAAATAAAACCAATTCTCTTTCATCAACATAATAAATTTCTTTAAATACAAATAATTAGAAACCAAATTACTTGATCATCTTACCCAACTTGTTTCTAACTTATAACAACGATAAAACGGAACATACCTGCAAATAAAAAAAGAAATATAAAATTTATATCGATATAAAAACAAATTATATTAAAATTATATGATGATCGAATTTCTAAACTTCCAATAAAATTGCAAACATAATCAATATACATTGTCCAAAAACAAGAAGAAAATTAATGATCAAAAATCAAAGGTCAGTTCAATTATTAAAATTAAAAATCAATCAATTTTTCTCCTTCATAATCATCTCATTCAATTATACCTTGATCCATAAACATCAAAATCATTTGACCGATTTTCTATTACAAAATATAATTATAATAATAAATAATATATAATAAAGTTGTATATTAATAAATTTTTTAAGTAATAATAATGCTTCGTTATTTTTTTTATTATATTTAGAACTGAACATAAAAAACAACAATATAATCAATAGTCGATAAAAGTTTAATATTTCAACTATATAAATAAAAAAAACAACGAACACTTGTCGATATGTTGAATAATTTTCATTTCGAAAAGAAAATTTAAAGAAAAACATAAATTGAATAAATATAAAAATCAATTTTTTTACAATTATATATGAACACCCATTTTAATTAACATTTATTTATGATTAAATTTATAATTGAATAGGCAAGTGTGGATAGTTGGATATTTGATGATTCAATTATTATTGAAATAAAACGGAATTTTGGATTTAAACGATTTTCATGTTATAACTGTATTTCATCACCAACAGTGTTAGTCTTGCAAACATGTTCTCGAATTACACAATAGATTTTTACGAAATCTGATTTAAAGTTTAAACCTCAATCCAAAAATAAAGAAAAAAAATCTATTTTATGGTTTTACAATTCCTATTCAATTATAAAACGACCTTTTTCCTTAATTACAAAACTAACATATTCGTTTGATGTCTTTATACTTAAAAAGACTGATAAGAATATTTTATGGACTTTTTTATTGAGGTCGTCTTTTGTGAATCAGCAGGTGAATGATGTTTTTAGAATATTATATAACTTCTTTAAGGTTCCTCAAGTTCAACCTTGACTCGATGTATCTGCCATCTATTACTATAACATGGAACACATAAAAACCACTTTGAAACTCTCAATATGTTGATGACTTTTAAAAAAAAATTATGTTTTTTTATTAGTTCTCCGGTTCATATATAAAAAGACCGACCTATCTTTATACATATTTTTTTATCAAAATTCTCATAATAAACTATAATTTTTATTTTCAAAACCAGTTTCAAGTTCATTGTTGAACGATGATAATATGCTGTTTAGTTTAGTTTTGGGATTCTTTTATATATATATATTCTTGCTGATTCTCTTCGTCATTAGCGGGAAATACATAAAAGAAAAACTGTGTTTTTTTATTACATCGATTAAATTTTATAACTTTTCTCTACGAAAGACTTAAAACAATATTGATTAAAATTAAAAGTTGAATACGATTAAAATAAAAAGTTTTTGTTGTTACCGTTTTTGTAATACAATTTATAGTAAAATTTTTCATAGTGATCGTAAATCAATTAATTGTTTTGTTTTATTGAATTTAAATTGTTTTGCAAAATTATGTAATAATTGCTGTACGATTAGTTTAAGTTATGTGTAAAATGTAAATGCGATTTTGATGGGTTAACTTAACTAATCAGTTGGATTAATGTTTAATGATTAATGTTTCGTTGGATTAATTAATACATAAATAATGTTTCAGGGTTATATTTAATGACATTAAAACTTTATATAGAACAGAACAATGATCAATTAATTTAATCACAATTTAACTATTTTTATTACAATTTAATTCAAGTTTTAACTTTGTCAATAAGGAACAACATTAAGGTAATACAAAAAGTTGAGTGAACGTAATATGAACTGATAAATATTTGAATTGTAAGGAATCTACCGACGGCTAAAATAATCTATCAGAATAATGTTTATGGTAGTGGGATTTTTTCGGGAAATTAAATTTTTTTTATTATGTAAAAACTAATTTTTATTTGAATTGTTTTAATTTTTTATTGTGTTTAGAGCATGTAAATAATTTTTTAAGAGATGTTACATTATACGATATATATTAAATTTGTGATATGAGTTGAAATGAATACATAATTTAATAATGATTAAGATTAATGTCTGTATAATTATTATTATAAACAAGAAATGTTAATTTGTTTTCAAAGTTTTGTTAATCTTCATGAGATCGTTTGGCCAATATCTCAATACTATTTGAGGTTAGCAGTTCGTTATTTACGTTAGGAAGGTTGATTGTCTTTTGACTTTTATGCTAAGCTTATTTGGTGTCGTGTAATCAAAATTGTAATTTTTTAATTCATTTAGTTTTATTAGTTGAGGTTTTATGTTTTATGCAGAATTTCCACAAAATGATACCTTAAACCAAGACCTCCGAGTTTTGGTCAGTCTTGCTAACTACTTGCCTGTCCCTACATTTTAAGTTGTACTCGATCTTTCTAGACTTTATTTAAATTAAAATTACCACTGACTGGATTCAGGAGTGTTCTGCAGATAAGTTTTATCTTTATATCTTTTCTCAAAAGTTTAAAATTAAAAAAAGTTTAACCTTCTTAAATTGCCTTTCTTACAAAATTCCAATCCCTTAGAAAAGTAAGACTTATGGAAACACGGTCTCAGCACATGGCCTTAAAAAACGACAGCTGTGTTCTTTATTTTTTCAAGATTAATTAATTTATTTGAAAACATTTTTTGATATTAAAGATACTTAAACATTCGCAGTTGGATATTATGGGTATATTATATATATCTGGTATAATAAGGGAGGGGTAGATAACTGTGAGTTTCAACCAAAAGGAATACAAATTATTTTATTATTATGTTATGGAATTTGATGGTACACCAGATTCTTAACAATCAAAACAAAGTTAGTTTTAGTTAATACTGCTTAGATGTTTGAGTTGGATTATGTACTCTGCCTCGTGGTCTCAAATTTTGGTCTCAAAACAATAGTTTTTTATCATTTTGTGTTCTTAACTAGCTTACATATAATACATCTTAGGAAAAACATTTTAGCTAAGGGAGTTCTATACAGGTTGCTTGGGTTTTACCATTGGTCCGACAGGTTGACGCTTAGCTGAAAAAAGCTATTGACAATTGACTCTATGAGCCAAAATTTGTGAACATTTTTATGGTATTAAAATTATTGTATTTTCTTTTGAATATTTTAGAAATTGGAATAATTTTGAATTTTAAATAATTTTAAAATTTTTGTACTTAAAGGATTTTTTTTAAATTTTGAATAGTTTTAAAAAAATTGTGCTTTTTAATAATTTTGAATAATTTTAACTTTATTTTTTTTTAATTCTTTTAAATGTTTTAATTTCAACCACTCGTCGCACATTTGTTGTTTTCTTATTTTTGTTTGTCTTTTTCGTCTCAAAATCGTTTTGAAAACATTACTTTTATCTGATGTTTGCATTTTTCTATGCTTGTGTTGTTCTGCGGACGGCAAGATTCTTGTAAGTCATTTACGCCCAGACTAGTTTTTTCAATTACTGTTGAATTTTTGTTCTGTGGACGGAAGGCAAGATTCTTTTAGGTCCTTGACCCGCAGACAATTTTTTTGTTTTGTGTATTTTGATTGTGATTTGTTGTTCTGGGCGTGTAAGGCAGAATAGGTAAGTCCTTGACATACAGAGAAGTTATTGTAGAGTAATGGTTTGAAGGTGGACGGCAGAATGCGTAAATCCTTCACACTGAGACAACATTTATGTTTGAATTTTTTGAGTTTAATTTAAAAACCGCAGATTTTGGAAGGGTCCTTCTGAAAAATTCTTAACAGGGTTTATTATGCCACGTATCTAACTTGGATGAAAAGTTTAAACTGCAGAAAGAGGGCGGCAGTGGTGAAGTGAAATGGGATATACCTCAGGATGGTTATTTCACCAGGTTCACGAGTTCTTAATGTGGTCAGGACAACCACGTGCTACGCTCAAATTTAATTAGTTGTCATAATCTTCAAATTAGCAAATCCTTTGGACTTACGTTACGTTGGTGCGTAGCCTGTTGGATGGTAGGAAGATCACAGAGCGGTGAACAATAATAATAAAATGAATCCCCTGTCATTCAGGCCGCTGTGACTAACGGTTTTTCGACACCTACACCAACCTCTTTGTTCTTAACACAGGGTGTTCTGGTGGTGTTTTTAGCTTTCCAGAGAACGGTGACCAGGAAAAAGCTAGCCCTTGGGTTTTTTAACTTTACTTAAAATGCCCCTGACCTCTGGTCAGCCATCAGATTTAACCTATTTTTTCTATAAGGTTTAGTTTTTTTGTTGGCTGGATCGCCTGTCGTACAGGCCGCTGAGAGTGACGTTCTTTCAACACATACACCAACCTATTTGTTCTCACACAGGTTGTTTCTGTGGTATCTTTAGCTTGCGAGAAAAAGGTGAGCAGAAAAATGCAAGCACTTGCCTTTCTTAAGGTTTTCTTATACTTAAACCACCTGCAACCTCTGGTCAGCCATAAGAGTTTACCGTAGCATGAAGTAGGTTGTTTGACTGTTATGTTTTTTTTGGATTCAGTTTTTTTGTGAAAGGATGGCAGAATGTGTAAGTTGGTGACGCATCAGAAAACTTTTGTTAGACCTGAGGCTGCTTTCTAAATTCCTGTTGCATGATTGTTGTATTTTTACCCTGAGCTTGAATTAATTTTGATCCTTGTGACTTCAGATAATTTCAGAATTTCTGTGATGCAGATGCAATTTGATAATCTTGAAGAGTTCTAAAATTTTATTTTATACAGTTAAAAAGATTATAGGATTGAAAAGTTGGTGATTTTTTTTTAAATTCTTATTAAAACAAATTGAATGCAGTAGAAAATGTTCGATGTATTGTATTGCAAATGTTTTAGATGGATGTATTGCAAATATTATAATAGCTTGATGAATAGATATTAAATGATTGAGCGGATATGATTCAATGTAAATAACGGGAAAAAATTGCTGACCATGTGCTTCGTTACAGTAAACTGTTGATTTTCTGGAATAAATAAATATTTTTGTTGTTTGCAAAATTTATTTTGAGCCCAGTATAGTACACTCCAATGAAAGTAGAGTAAAACTTGTGTAAGAAATGCAAATGGGTAATATTTTTACATTTATTTAAGACAACACACAATCCAAATTGATAATAAGTATAAGTACAGTTCTATTTGATAATAAGTTGTTTTTTATTTGAATATAAATATCAAAATTTAATTTAATTTTTATTCAAGTTGTTTTTGGTTCTGACTATCAGATCGAACAGAATGTCCCATATTTTATTAGCGGGAATTTTCTATTTTTGTTTCTTTACAAATATGTATGTTTTGTTTCTTTCCAAATAATTTCGCATTTTTATACAATTTTATACAACCACAAACTCATTTAAATTGAACACTTTGAAAAAAGTTTCAAATTCTCTGTCTGATGTTTGACCCAATTGCTATAATTATTGAGGTAGGTCAAAAATGAAAAAACGAATAAACTTGTAAATTGAGTTACCGAGTTTCTTTGAAGGTTTTGTGTTTGAATTTCATTTTGATATAGAGTAAGAACTAAATTAAGATAGTACATTGTTTAGATGATACAAGGAAATATAAAGCAGGAGTCAAAATATGGCTATCATTACAACGGTATTAACTGTATTGATAACAATATATTGTAATCTTATGACATCAACCACTTCGTAGACTCAATCCGTAAACCAAACGCAAAGGTTTGTTCTGGCCTAATTTCACTCCGTCACGAAAGTTATACCAGATCATTTAGCCAGCACTTTAACTTCCACACAGGACAAGATGAGACTTGGTATTCTTTGGGATGTGAAATTCTTACTTACTTTCTATGTGAAATGATTAGAAAAACTTTCAAACAATATGCGTTGTGGCAATTTATTCTGACTCAGAATGGAATGAATGCTTGCAGTCTCTAATGCTTTTATTATGTCTTGAACAAGACTCTATTTGCCTAGTTAGGGAAACCTATACTGCTAGTGTCGCTTTAATATGTTGCAAATTAATTTGCAAGAACTCAAGCTTGCTCTGCATTTGTCGCTTAATCTCGATCATGTAAATTTGAAATATATTGAACCATACACAAAAGAAAAATTCGATTTGGATTAGATAAAGCTTTTGTGGTATATCTGGTGAAAAATGGGCAATAGGTTTCATTTGAGAGTGTTACTGTCATTTTGAAATTCACGACCCTTCAAAAAAGTATTTTCTGATTACATATGATCTGGAGTGAGATTTGGAGTGGAGATTTTGGCCTCTGGGCTTTTCTTTAACCTATTATCATGTATTATAAGTCAATGTTCTCATTTTGAACTAGTTGGCTGTTTTTCGTAGCAGTTATAAGCTTTTGTATAATCCATCTAGATTCTAGACCTTTCCAAATTTGGTTCAGTATGTAGAGCTTAATACGTTTTTTAACAAATAACATTATCTTTTGCCACTCATTGCGCTACACGCTTTTAGAAAAGCTACAAAGTTATTAGTTAGTAATATAATAATTTATTTATAAAAAATTTATTAAAATTATGTCACACGCAATACAACTTTTTTCTAATTCTATTTGTGACGCTAGTTAAATCTGTTTTTTAGGCTTTCGAACTTTTATATTAGATATCAGCTGGATTATTCTACTGCCACTTATCTTACTCAAATGGTCTACTCGTTTTTTCATAAAGTTTTTCTTGAATTTTTTGCAATATGTAACCCTTATCCGTTTTTATAGTTTGTTCGTTTATCCCTATAGAGCATGAGATGTTTTCTTTGATTTTTAGAAAAAAACTCAAATTGAATCGTATAGATGAGATCTTTCTGATTTTGGAGTGACAAACTCAGCAGATCCATTCTGATATTGCGTTGAGTTGCAGTACTGTTTAGACATCATTTATTCACATATCACATTCAAAGCCAGAGTAAACGTTTTTTTCATAGTTTCACAAGTAAATATGTAGATTATTTTCTGTTTTGTTCGAACAAATTAAAGTTGAACGCTCCAGAAAATGCAGTCCACTAAATAACTTCAACATCAGAGTAAGATTGATCACATAAAGTAAAACTAGTAAGTTATATGAGCTATGCTCCAATGCTTATTTTACCTATAAAATTCCATTAATGTGTAAAGCGCATCCATTTTTTTCTTTGTTTACCCCCTGATATTTTGTGTCCAATGGAGATGCCTATTCAGAACGGTATCGAGTAATTTCGCTTGTTTTACAAAAACAAACCTTCTAAATATTAGGTGGTAGAGTTAACATAAAGGACCATGAAGATCTCTGTAAAATTGGTTAATATTGTTAAATGCACAATTTGCTTCACATTTTAACCATTTTCAGCGATATAATTGGAGGTGAACATTATTTGAAATCTTCAAGCTTTGCCACTTCTAAAATGAATATGGATCATCAAGTTCCACTGAAACGAAGAGAAGACCCCTAAGATTGTTTTCAGTCAACTAGTTCTCTGAGGTAATTTTTAACTTAGTGGGTTAAAAAATTAAAAGAAAAAATCAGTCACAACATCTTGGGTCACTTTTGCGATTACCAAATAATTCCAGTTACAGTTTATAAACAAAAACTGCACGAAAAAATATAAAAAATGTGATAAAGAATAAAAAAATATAAAAGAAGACACATCGATGGAACACCTTTCAACACTCCAAAACACTTTATTTAGGATGGAACTCGTAAATACCTCAACCATTTCTTCCACCTAAAACCTCGTTTTTATTGCTTCAAATTTACTTGTCATAAGCTTATAACCCATATTTAATATATTTTTATTGCATCTTTTTTTCTTTAATTTGAAATAAATTTTCCATCATACTCATAAATTTTTCCAATCCAACAACAGGAAAACCATTAATGAATACAATAAGTTATGAGGTGATACAGAAACAAAAAAAAAATTGTATGATTTGGGTGGTCGGCTACCTTTAATAAACTTTCATTATGGATTTCAATAAAATTTTATCGTGTAACCTTTAACCTCAAAAACAAAACTGTTTTGTTTACCCAATAATTTAGTCTAGTTTTTACCCTTTTATGTCTCATATTTTTGTTTCTCTCAACAGGATATGAAATATGAACCATTAAAATTGTCTCATCCGTTCATTGAATTTCATTTGTGTGTTTTTTTTCTTAAATTTAAGAATTTTATTAGTTAAATCCATGACCTGTCTCAATTCAACAGTAATTGTGTTTTCACATAAAATAATAACAATTTTCTTTAAATATACAAAGAAAAAATAATTTTCCTTATAATCATAAAAATAAAAGTAGGAAAATTGTTCGGTAATGATTTTTATTTTTTTTTTGTTTTCTTTTCTTTGGTGTGGAAAAGCAACACAAAAATACTGTAGCATTGTTGTTCAAATAATATAATACTATAAGTAGAGTAAAGTTGAGTTTTTATTTTGTCTTTCCGTTTAGTTTTTATATTTTGGAAAACTGAATTTTATCACGTGATTTCAATATTTTCTTTTTGATTCTGTTTTTAAGGAAATTGTTTTATATTATTTGGGGGATCTGTATTTAGGTTTTTATGTCACGGGAATTAAGGTGTAAATTGATTGTGGAATATGATGTGCTTTTGTTGGTCGATTAAAGGAATCAATGCAGGTGATGTGAAAATAATCAAAATTGATTTTAAGGCTTTTAAGATTCGCATTGAATGATGTTTGTTATTAGTGGATTTGTTGAATTTAATTAACGCAAAAGGTGAAATGAAATCCTTGTGTGATAAAACTATTTGATATATAAATCTCTGCAGATCACTAAAACCCAAATCAAGAATATCTCAACCTTTAATCTTATGAAATCGTCGGTTCAATGCTGAGTAATTTATAAGCAATGCGAGTGATTCATTCATCAATTTTGAAGACTGTCTCATGGTCTGGCAAGGTGGTCTTACTTCTTTTGAAGTGAATGTGAAGCATAAAATTAATTAATGCTAGAACAGAATGGAAATCACCGGATTAGGTAACGATCCTTTTCTACAATACTGATCAATACTAATTCTGTCCTTATTTGCAAACATAAAAGGTGAGTCAACATTTGTTTTGTCCAAGTTTATTTAATAATGTATACAAATATGAAAGTTGTCCACCATAATATAATTTTGCTACTGTTTTTAAATTCTAATTTTAAATAAAATGAGATAAATTATTATGTTACTTTGTAAGAGGTTCAATGTTCCTGCGATCACATCGTCTATAAAAAATCATAGAAATGATTCACCGCTTAAAATCAATCGGTCACATTATAATAAATCAGTGGTTGAAATGTAATATAACGTTCACATTGATTTAATAATCAGTTCTGCTATCATTTTTCGTTTAACCAGACTCTTTAAAATAGTAAAGTTTATGATCATAATTTATAATAGAAACCGAAACTTTTATGTGTGATTACAATCTTAATTGGCTTTTAGGTACTTAAAACCACTTGCGCTTTGGATTAATCTCCCAACCAATGAGTTGAAAAATTAAGTCAATATTTAGTATCAAACTAATTAGTATATTATCTCAAAATAAGTATCTTTAGCTTAGTTTATTCAACTTATCCCGACAATATGTAGGGTGGGATAAAAATCACTTTCTAACTTAAAAACTTTGTTTTGTTTAATTACCAAAGCTTCAAACAAGTCCAACCGTTAGATCGTTACAACGTTTTGCCTTTTGACACACTCTGTTGGATTATAAATTTATTTTTAAAACTAATTCCATAAACAATCTAACTTCAAACCGACAAATTTATTAATCCCATAACTATTCTAATTAACTAATATGTTAAGTCTATGCCTGATTCTAAATTGCCTTATCTCAAAACTAAAACCTGTTTTCTAATGGTCAAAGTTATATTTCTTCTATGATTATGGTTGCAAAACAAAAACTACAAACAAAACAACCAATATAATTTATTTAAATGAAAACATTTTTTTGTATATATTTTATTTCAATAAATTTAATTAATTCAATAAAATATATATATTTGGATAAACCAAATCTAAAATTGAATTTTCAATAGTGTTACGGTTTTGTTTGTCATTCAAAAAAAAAATTAGACATTTTTAGAGCGATAATTAAAAAATATGTCTATAAGCGATATTATTTATTGCTATTTTTTATCTGACTAGCTTTCGCTAACATTAAATTTAAAAAAAAAACATGAGTCAACAAGTACATATGTTGGTCGTACCTGAATACTTAATTCAAAATATTTATTTAACTTACACATAATAAAGTTTTCAATTCTTCTTCAAACTTATCATTATAATATTGCAGATATCAATACAATTTATTATTTCTTCGAATTATCTTTATTTTTGTTTTTGTTATTGAATTCCGTTATGAAATTTTGTTCAAATATGAATTCAATAAATTGGATTAAGACATTTAAATTTGAGTTTATTTTTACAAAGAACATATATGCTAAATATTCATGATCATTCACGATGATCGTTTATATCTCAAATGTAATTTTCTTGACCTAAGTCGACTTAAAAGTGCATTAAATTTACGAATAATATCTGTTATGAGATAATTTTGTTATGAGTTTGTTTCAAAGCTGATAAGTTGGTAATTGACAGGTTTAATACATTAATTAATACTATATATCTTCATTAACTTGATAACCTTAGCAACAGAAAAAAAAGCAAATATAATTAAATGAGCTATAAATAGCAATTTCAACATACGCGTTTTAAGTATAAGCAAATTTATTTTGAGAAAAATGAATAAAAAATCACCTTTCACAAATATTTTAATAAAATCCTACAATATCATAATCAAAACAAAACTGAATCTGAATTTATATATATACACAAAATTTATTCATACCCAATAAAATATAATAATACACATTTAAACCAATCATTTTCACAAAATCTACAACAACCCCCAAGCACCGATCAACATTGATCATGAAAACTAGCCAATATCTTATATAAAATTAAAAAACCATTTCAAACACTATATCACGATCAACGGATAACCTTTTTCCTTGTTGAAAAAAAAATTACAATATTTTATGTCACATTCACCCCAAAGGACACTCGAATTACTTGTATTATTATTACCTTTTTCTTAATTTTTTTTTCCTGTTCGTAAACTTACATAAAAACTATACAACAACAACAACAATATAGTTCTATATGATTTAATATTATGAATTTTTAATTATTTTAAGTAAGTTTAACGGTACAAAAAAATAAAAATAAATTTAATAAAAGAATAACGAATTTTTTTTTGTTCACTTTATAATTATAAAGAAAAAGTCACGTAATAAAAACATTAAAAAGGGAAATTTTTCTTACATTTCCTAAATTTATATACAAACAACAGAATTGTAGATATTTTCTCTAGGACAAGTTTAACAAAAAAACTTCTAAAAACAAAAAATGGAAACTATATAACTCCCTCAAGGTCATATTTTTATTAGTTATTATTTGTGTTATAGTTCTTGTAATTCTTTTTTTTTAAATTTGTATAACTAGGTTGTACGATATATTCGAACCGTTGTTTGTGATGTTCTGGAATGTTCTAAAATTAAATCCTAAAGAAAATATGTATTATGAGTATAGGTTTCTGTTAAATCGTTTCTCGTTAGTCTACGCTGGAAAAATAATTAAAGATTTTTTCTAATATAGTTTCTTGGAATCGGTTCTTCTGAAAAAATTGTTTCTCAAAAAATTAATTAAAATAAATGTTTCTAAGCCATCATAAATGTTTCTTTATTTTTCAAAAGGGATTTTACTGAAAAACTGAATCAAGTTTAAATTTATGTTGTATGGTGATGTTGGTGGTTAAATTTATGTTGTATGTTTTGCAAACTCAGAAGCAACTGTTTTGGCTGATGTGACTCGCAAGCAGATACAAGAATTATGCACTAAATCGCGTCTGATGTAGCATTCTTTGATCTCCGAAGCCCGAACACCGATTGGATTCCATCCATACCAGGCCGCATGCAAAGCAAAGAAAAAGGAATGGAAAGTGGAAGAGTTAGACATGGATATATAATGTTTCACGGGAAATAGCACAAAACAGAAGTTCAAGAACTAATGAAGTCGATGATGTAAAGCTCTTTGTAAAATGTTTAGAAAGGTTCTGCAATGCGTTAAAGCTCCTCAAAAGCAAAATAATAATGTGCAATGGTCTTGGACAATGAAATCATTGTAAGCCTTCAAAAAGACTACTTAAAGCATCGTTGGAGAAATTTTCTGGCCAAAGACATGGGTTCATAGTGGAAAAGTTTATGATGATTTAAAGAAAAACGAAAATTAATTATAAATAAAAAAAGCTAATCCTTTAAGCTGCTTAGACATGAAATACAAAATAAACCGTGAGTGGTGCAAAAGAAAACTGCAATTGTTGGTTCTGCAAATTACATTGGTATATAGGCTAAAAATAAATTAGATGTTTTGTGCGACGACAGTCTATTTCGAATTTTACTCTAAAACAAGAATATGCACATATAAAGAAATTTTCTAATGATTTACTTATTTATTTCGGTTCTGTTTTTAAATTAAAATAATCCATTTCAACAAACATAAAATATTTATGTGTATTTATAGGTTATTAAACTAATGCTTAACATTTTATCAGTTAATTGCTTTGTTGCCTCACTCAACGTCAATTAATATTGCCTGTTTATATCTACATGAATGATCAGAATTTTGTAATGTAAAGTTTGGTCAAAACATTATACGTAGATATAATGCGGCTCTGCAATCATAAAAAGTAGAATGATTATCTGTAGTTGTAGAGGAGAGTGTTTTTTCGTTTGAGTAGAATTGTTTTTTGAGATGATGTGGGGAATATTTCATTTGCATACGATGAAAGGGATAGTGAAAAAGGAAATAAAAGATGGAGAATCTTACTATTTATACTCGATCAAATGTTCCATCGGATCATTATGTAAATTCCTATCAAATAGTGAGTATTATTGTAAAACATTAAAGTAATTAAAGTAAATATTATGGAGGAGCTAGATAATGGTAAAAGCCATTAAAATTACAGTCGTAGAACAAGGAATTAAATCAACTTTGTATCTAAAATACTTTGGCGTCATTTTATATCAAGGTAACCGTTCAACACAATGTAAGTAGCATTGATGACGACCAACCGAGAGAACTTCATTTTACACGAGATGTGCTACCTCAATATCTAGACTGATGTCAATATATCTATGATGTTCGAGATGCTCACTCATATTTAGAATAAGGATCTACGTAATTGCCAAGAAGTATATTCATTGACATTTAAAAAACGTCACAACACATCCGAGGAAGCTAAATTATATAGCACAAGAGAATGAAATATTGACAAAAGCTTGCAAAACAGGCAAGGAGTTAATTAGCCTATGTTATTTGAAAGTCAGATAAATAAGGTATCACAAATATTGTCGAATAGGTTGCGAAATCCAGTAATTATGATTATAAACAAACTCACGGTTTCGATGACATCATCTTCTTTCCCATTTCTCATGTTTCCGGTTTTTGCGACATAATCAAAAACCATGAAGTTTCAATTACTAAGAATGCCTATTTATTTTAGTTTAAAAACTGGTCTCGGTGGACATGAGGAAGCCCACTCGATAACAATAATTCTGGAAGAAAGTCACTTTACTAAGGTAGAGCAGAGGATGTTTCTCAAGAATGTAGGGACGGCAGCTGAGTATTATGAAGGAGACAAATATAAAACCGTGGTAGCTGAGAGGTCTAGAATTGAAATTTTTGCGTACATGCACTGCCATGACCCAGAACTCAAAGCTGCTACGAAAGAAGTTTTTGTGAGAAACTGGATAATCCAAGGGGGCATACTGTTATTCTTCGTATTGCTATTGGGGGTTTGTATAAGGGTTGATGCTTTGATGTTTGCGATGACATCGATTGTTGGAACATAAGGTCATTTGCTTCAAACTAAGCTACGATGCTATGGCTCGGTTGGAATTACCCAAGACCCAATTTTCCAAATATTATAACCCTATATACAAAACCAACCCTTGCAATATTGAAGTCCACAGCTACTATATAATGCAAAAGAGCTGGTGGGTGTTACAAAGATGGTACGTACAATAAACAAGGCAACATAAGCTGTTTGAAGCGAAGGTCCACCAAAGCAAGGCGGAGGGACACGAATGTAACTTAGAAACGTGGAATGCCTGTTTCTACTTAACCCAATGCGTTTGGTGGTTTTGGCAGTTAAATCGGGCAACCCGGACAAATATCATAATGTACTCTTTTGAGTCGTGGAGTATAATCGTGAATACAGCTTTGTTTGGTTCTTTCGGAATAACCTTAAATCATCACTCGTACCAGTTCACTCCAAACTACAATAGAGTTAACCTAATAGACGGGGAACTTACGGGATTGGAGATTCCTATTATTTTCTCGAGTTTACACCATGATCTGATAAATATCCTTAACACTTTAGGTCCGAACGGCAGTGAGATTATTCACTTGCTGGTAGCACCACTAGATGGAAAAGAGAGAGTTACCAACTGTTTGCCGTCAGCTGCATGTTTGCCGACTTTCAGATACGATGTACTTCCCAAGAGCAAGCGTTACATCGATTTCAAGACATGATCCGGCCAAGTGTCAGCCATATCTTAACGAATACGTTGCACAAGGACGGAAAAACATTAACGACTGCCTCAACAACAGGCAGTGTGAGGACCAATATAGGTAAGGTGGACATCCACAGTCTATATTTAGTCAACCCCTCTTGTAAAATTAATGTTTCAGATCGTCTATCCGGCCGGCAACTTGGCAAATTAAAATTGGTATTGATTGATGGGATTGATTTCTATGGATCCAAATATAACATTGCCCATACCATCAAGGAAGCTATCCGTAACCCAAACTTCATTAATAAACTGGGTTTTGGTCTTATCTCTTTCCTCTGATTACCACCCATAAAGTGGCACTGTTTAAAAAAAATGACATATGTTCTTGTGAACCGCAAGGCGAACGAAGTTTCAAACCATTCGTTATAAGCTACTCCATCCTTCGTGTAACTGTGCTTTTCTGTACCAACAGATGCCAACTGGCTCATTGTCAGTGCAACATTATCCTAATACTCCTAATTCTAGTAACTAGCCCGGCTTGAAACTTTCTATGGGTGTGGGACGTCCCCAGGATTTGTGACGCAGGAACTTATAGCCACACTATTTTTGTGCCAACAATTTCATCTACCTCCTTCGTTGCAAGGCTCCGAAATCATACCTTCTTTACATCTCTTCATATCATATCCGAAATCATATTTATTTTACTTATTACTTAATTTCTACAATTTTGTTTTGAATTTAATATCTTAAAAGTAAATGCAGCCCCAAAACAATTTTCATATGCAGTTATATTCTGCCCTTTAAGACCCTCTGGTTTCCGGGCAAACCACCGAACACCTTTTTTACCTGAAGATAAAGCCTCGGGTAACCAGGTCCGCATTTCCAATCAAAGAAACAAGAATTGAGATTCCTTTTTCCGTGACTTCTAATTTCCTCTCACTAGGAAACAGGATGACTTCAGGATATCGTTTCAACCGGTGTAAGAATGCCAACATGTTTTGTGGATATTTTCGTTTTACATAAAAAAGATCACACGGAGTTAAAGTAGAAAGTCATTTGAACCTGACAAATTAGAAATGCGGATTAACGAATAACATAGTCAAAATATTCAAAGAAACTACAATTTTCAGTCTGCGTATTGTGCATTCAAATCACGATGAAATTGTCAACAATTGTACATTTGTCACTTTTTTCATTGTATGTCAAGCTCTGAATTTTGAGGAGAACGTGCAATACTAGAATGAATGCATTAACTATGCAAATCCGTGCATGTTTTCATTCCACCTGAGTAATAGATCCCACCGCACGTTCTGCATTTGAAAATTGTGTCATGTAACTCATGCAACATGCTGCGGAACATCAGCCAGAATCTTCCAACGGTGAAGAAGCTTACATACCCAAATCGTTTTTTGGCATATGCAATCCCAATCAACAAATCTAGGCTCCAAAGTAAAATTAGGTAATATTACCAATTTAACCGGTCATTTTACCATAACTAAACCATTAACCTTACATCGTTATGTATAGGCATACATTTTTTAAAATTAATTTTAAAAAAATAAATAAAATTGAGGTTCTGATGTGTATCAGTAACCGTTGATGTCCTTCTACTATTAAGAATTCAGATTTCGGTTGCCATAGATTCCTCTAGAAAGTGCACACAGCCAGATCAACAATTTGTTTATTATTATATAAAATATATAGATATAGGTGCGAATGATAAGTATGAACCGGTGAACTTGTGCGAGTAATGTCAATCTGTTAATTTTATGCACCGAGTTCGATTCCGGGTCCGGGTTTGGTTCGATAAAAATTATATAAATGACCTTCCAATTTTTATAATAAAAATCTTTAGCATTTGTTACTTGATAACACTATAATAATTTTATACTTTGTTTTACAATGTAAAAACCAAGAAATGGTTTAATGTTAACAAAACGACTGATTAGTCAAAAATCTATCATAATAATATTTGATTTAAAATATCAGAATAAAATTGACTCCGATCAAATAAAATTGATCGAATTTTAAAACAAAGCTTCTCGTATCTCTTTCTGTCGCATAAACATAATACATCCATCACCTTCACAAGCAATTATTTTTCTTCCCTCCACATCATTTAAAAAAAAATTCAGTTTTAAGGAGAAATCAGTAAAACAATTTATTAAATAAATACCATTCTCCTCCAATCCACATACCCACGCGAAAGTCAAAGTAGAGTACGATTAATCAATTTTTGAACAACCGCATGATTGATATAAAAAGAATAAATACAATAATAGACAGATCGACGATTTATATGATTGTATCAAAATTCGGCAACATATGTAGCAGTTTGTGTAAGGCAACAAATCAATGAACTAAGTAACTAAGTATTTAAAGTATTTAAAAATTTGTTTATTGACTTGTTGCACTTCCACTTGTTTAATCCAGTTTTTAAAAAGTAGTTTTAGAGCGTTGTTTTTTTTTTCTACTACATAGTTATAATTTGAAATAGGGCCGGTCGTTACAAATGCCAGCAATGTTAGTGGTTATTTTCGTTTTGTATAGAATACTTATGATTAGTTCAATTAATTTATATGGATAGTTTTGTGTACTAATCGTCTAATTTTGATAAGATGGATATAGCATATTTTGATTTAATAGCAATAAAAAATTCAAAAATGTTATTGCTGACAAATGCTGGCAAACACTAATAGTTCGTGATTTACTGTTATTAAAAGTAAGTAAAAGCTGCTTCCATTAACCAACTGAGCGAATTAATTAAATTATATTTAATCGAGCTAGCGATGTAATTTAGTGCTAGCTAGCGATGTACTTATGTCACTTTGTATGAAATAATTTGTTTAAACGTTTATATGTTTGTGATTGTTTATTTCTGTCCAACTAAAACTAAAATTTTGTTAGATAGTTTTAAGTACCTTTATTTGCATTTTTTAATATGATATATAAGTAGCCAAAACGTCTTCGCAGATAGGAGTTAGTTGAAACACAATTATATAGTTATCGTATTGGTAAAAAGCAATCACTGATGACGAGATTCAGTAACAACGAATTTTGTAACATTTTCTATGTTTTTTGCAGAGTGTAAATCGTTGGCTTTTAAGATTTTTCCAGCAACCTTTGTCATCACATTTTGAAACCCATGTATAATCTTCATACACAAGAGTTCCACTAAATTAAAACAAAAAATAACCTGAATCTTACAAACATACCTTTAATAAGAATAAGTGCAAGAAGAAGAATTAGTAGAATGAATAAAGGCTTTTGGTTTTTAATATGATTTACGATCGAATCGAACGATTATAAATTCATAAAATTACAAAAAAAACTAAAAACTAAGGCTCTCCAGAGAATTAAACAAAAAAAACTTATATAAAATCGAACTTTGTTCAAGTTTTTGTTTTACTCTCGTTTTTTGTTAATCGATATTCTAATTAAATTACACAACTTTGCAACAGTTTAAAGGAGACAAGATTAAAGCTTGTGTGGTGTTGTTTTAGTTTGATAAATATTTAATATTTTAATGTTTTTGGATAACAATTAGGGTTGCCTGTGTCATGTGTTAATGAACATCAGCATAAATACAAGCGCGCACACTAGGGAGGGGGGGTTTCGGGTCCGACCCCCCCCTCTAACCGATAATCTTTCAGTATTGTTTTTTAAATCTAGACATTATAGAAATTATAGATTAACATCTCTAAACATCGTAAGATACGATGCTAACCAGGGATCTAAGGTTACTCACTATTGATCAATTCTCTTTGAAGATTTTACGAGATTTTATGAGGAACGCTATTTTTAAAGTTTTGTGGATTACAATTATCAAGGAAGACCAACGTCAGTAAGGCATTCCAGAGGTGCTAAATTCTGTTAAAAAAATTTCTTTGAAAAGCTACATCTTGTCACTCGAACCTTAAAAAGATGGTCTGCTATTGATACTCTGTTCAGGTAAAATTGATTTGATCTAGGCAGACACGCGCGTTTATCCATAGTGTATTTGTGTACCTTCAAATTAGCAACATACAACGAATCAAGCTCATTAGTAAGATTAGAACTGCTGAGCAGCAATGAAAGTCTCACCAAGGTTTTCAACCGACTGTTCCAGATATGTGTGACAAAGAAAGTAAATTTCCCGTCGCTCTTCCTTTACAAAAACCGCATTGTCTTTCATTAAGTAACGACGTAAGAAGCTCATAATATTAAATTAATGAACATTTGTTGAATTCATGCTAGCAACTTTTTTGAAATTGGCTGTATACTGGCCATTTTTTAAAGAGCATTTATTTTAAATTTTATTGCTTCTTCACATTTACCCGAATCCTAAAGATCAGCCTTCAGAACCATATTGCGGAATTAATCTGCGCATACCCACGTGTATTATTTCTGAAAAATTAGAAGCAGAAATGTTTGAATTAAACATATATCTCTAACCCCCTGCCAATCTGCAACCCAAATAAGACTAGGATTAGATTGAAACTGTTTGGGAACTTGTAAATTTAAATGAGTGGAAATCAAATTATGGTCTGAACCACCTAAAGGTTCTGATACTTTAAATTGTACAAACGAAAGATCATTTATCAAAAACAAATAAAGCAATTTACTAATTTGACAATGACTGTCAGGAGCTCTGGTAGGTTGTTTGGCCGTTATATCCAAGTTAAAATAAATATGAAAATAAAATAATAATATAGTAATAATATAGTATAAATTTTGTTTGACTAAAATGTTTTAGTATCAATAAATTTGTTTCCTTCTTGATAATGAAACCCCAACAAAAATATTTGTTTTCCAGCCAAATTGGCCCTTAGAAACAAACAAATATTATATAGTATTTGGTTCCATAACAAAAATCCCTTAACGATTTAAGTCCTAATATCTATACAGCCCAATATAAACCAGATAATCGAAAACGAAAACAGAAATTGACAGAGTGTAACCGCGAGAAAAATCACATTGTTTGCGGAACGCTTTGCTGTGATCTCGACTATTTTAGAAAACCAAAAATCCAGTCTTCAGGTGTTAGTATGAAAGATTTTTATTTCAAACCCCAAAATTGTCAAAAAAAATCTTAAGGGGGCTAACTACCTGCAGCAAAGTCTCCGGTCTGAACATCATTCCTCCTATTCTAACAAAATTTTCAAAGGAACTTGCACCTTCTCTTACTAAAATTTTCTACAAATCCTATAGATCTGATATTTCTCTTTTGTGCTAGGAGTTAGCCAATTCATTCCCAAAACGAAACACAATGTGATATTTTAAATTAAAGACCGCAATACCCTTGCTCTCAGTTCTATCTAAAATATATGAGCATTATATTAATACACACCAGTAATGCCAGATCGGGTGATTTTTTTCCGTTTATGGGATATTTCATTTAAAACAGGAAACGGACAAAAACTTGGCAAGTGCGGGCTTTTTCACAATTAATTGTAGAAGCTTTTTAAATTTTAAGCTTATTCAAAATGATCGCAACAACTATTTTTTTACTATCCTTCCAGAAAGATGTTGATTACTCAATAATTTTGTTTAAATGAATCTGCCATTCATCTGCCTTTATAGTATACAGTAAAATCGATGAAATTTCAGCCTTCTGATGTTGATGTTCTGATATTTCTTACGAAAATAGAAACAAAAGTTTCGAAAATCCCACAAGCAATAACATATTTCTGAGTTTCAGGAATATTTTCACACCACGAGACGAAAAATAAAATCACCTACAATAAGGAACTACAAGATTCTTTCTATGCATCGATGCATTTTGAACATATTAAAAAATATTGTTATAGTGGTGGATTTTGAAGATTTTTCCATATAAACAATTGGATTTATATATATATATATATGTATATTTTTTTTAATTGTAAGCTTGATGGGAAATTTTTCCTCAAAGAAACGGTAAAATCGGTATGTTTTGATACGGCAACGGGAAATTTATTTTTTAAAGTCTAGCATCACTGATGCACACATATAAACATTTTTGGAAGACAAATCTGACAGTCAATACGTATTTTGAAACAAAAGATCAACAACCGATCGAAACACACCGATTTACATCATATTAATGGAATGCTTGGTCCGAATCAACAGTCCAGGGGGTGTACAATCCACAAAGGTTCAAAAATCGTTCATCAACACCTCAACAGGCATGTTGTTGTGGGACCTACGTCTTAAAAGGTATCTATGTGTGTTGTTGCAATTCCTACACAGCGCTTTTTATTAAAAAAAAATTTGTTGGACCCCCCCCTAAAACTTTTTCTGTGTGCGCCCCTGCATAAATAGATTTGTTTATAAACTGTTCGACTTTGTTTCTAATCAAATTCTAAACTACCAAACTAAAAACTTTCAGACGCAAAAATATGAAAAACTTGTAACGCAACAATCACATGTTTTCCTCATTATATAGGTCAGATTGAAGTTATTTTCATATCATGCATTTTATTAACAAATTAAGCAATTTTTCTGCTATATATAATAATTGGTAATAAAATTATATAATATTTCAATAAAAATCCTTTCATCTTCTCTATTTTCTTTGTTCGGCATGTCCAAAGAAAAAAAGTATTCAACACAAAAATAAAATACTCCAAATGCAGAATATATTCTATTTTATTCATTATATGCGTTTTTCTGTAATAAATCAAACCGAAACAAACTGAAGCATACCGAAAAAAAATACATATTTGTTGCCATAAATTCTTCATATTTTGACATTACTCTTTTTTTATAGCAAATTTTAAATATGTAATTTGTTTGTGTGAATTTTTCATGAAATTTCCATAACATTATTTTTGTTTTTTTTTTGGTCAATTTGAAAAAGAATTAAATTAAATTAAATTAATTTTTATGTTTCATTTTTATTCTTAAATTTCAATTACAAACTGAAAATTAATATTGTTGTGTTTTGCTATAACATGCCCTCTTGTCGAAAACATGTATAAGAAAGAAAACGAAATATTGGCGAGTAACGTTAATTTTGATGAAGATTAAAATATGATAGTGAAATTGTTTTTGTTAACGTTATATTATTTATGGGTCCATGTAATGAACTTAATGGTAATAAAAACTGAAGTTTAATGGGAGTGTGAATGATATAAATGTTGAAAGAAAAAAATGTTGCGTTCAAGTCATGTAGGTTTGCTTATACAATGATCAATTTCATTTCTTACTTTGTGGTGAATCTCAGAATATCCTAAATAAATTTTCAAATTACTTTGACTTTTTAATGAAAAATAAACAATTCATAAATATTTTCGTTTTATTAGTTATAAAAATTATCTAGAAAAACATAAGCATAATAATAACAATAATAGCATAATTATATGGTTTACAGTAGATAATGTTCTATGTAATTTAATCTAAAAAAAAGAATACGAAGGAGGATATGCTATGGTAATTTTAATTTTATATTGTTTTTACGTTTCTCTTTTCAATGCAACTTTGTATCTTTAAGAAATGAAATATGAAACTATAAAGATTAATGTTGAATTTTATTGAACACTCAATAAAGTTTTATTGATATCGAATAATGTATAATATAATTTAGTAAGTAATCGTGATCATTTGATTTCAATGATGCTACTGTCAATTTATTTTACCGATGTTAAACTAGCTTTAGACAAGTACAACTTTTTATCAAACACACCAAACATTTCTATTTAAAATTTTCCTGTATCTTAAACCTAAAACTTTTGCAATCTCATGTGTAAAATTAATAATAAAAAAATTATCTCCATACAAAGGTACACAAAACAAACGACCAACTAAAAACCCATAAAAACTTAAAGACGTATCTTTGGGAAAATCTTAAAAAACTAACAAAACTATCGTATCCTTTTTTTACTATATATTTTAAGAGCTTTTCATAATATCAAAACGAAAAAAAAAATATTTTATATTAACCTGATGCATTTCCACACAATGAAAATAAACTTCAATTTCCATGGCGCATGATTTTTTTTCGGTTTTGAGTGTTATTCTTCTACACCACTCATATATTTAATTGATAGTCGGGTTCTTAAATAAAAATTTTAGTTTGTTCAACAAAACTATTATCATAAATTAAATTTTAAAAAAAACTAAAAAACTCAAGAATAGTTTACCAGATTTTTCATTTTTTTAAAGAAAAACACAAGAACTTTTACGAAAAAAAAAGTAAAAATCCAATTTTAGATTGTCAACAAACAAAACAGAAAAATTTTCCTCGAGTCGAGATTTTTGAGATCCTCGACGGAAAATTAATTTAATTTATAATATATTTTGTGATTTAAAAGGAGCGATAGAACACGTGTTGTATGTGATTTTTTTTTGTAGGAGCCCTATGTAAACGTATAACATAATGTTTACATTTTAAAATTAAAATGCTAAAAAAAAATTTAATATGTTTTTACCTATGTTGTTGTTTTATTTTTGTGTTTTGTTTTTTTCGGAAAAAGAAATTATGTAAAGACTTTCAATATTAAATTGATTTAATGTTGTTCATTTTTTTGTGGTGATAAGAGATTTGTTATTGGAAATAAATTTAATTTTTTTTTTTCATATTAGAAGACGCGACGTAATTATTTAATTTTTTTGCCGAGTTTATTAATTGCTTTATGGCTTCATAAATTTACGGAAATATTTTGATGGAATAATGATAAGAAAATAGTGTGGCAAAAAATTGTTGAACTGAAAATGAATTTGCATTTTTTTAATATTAACTGTTTTGTATTTACCGTAACAACAATTCTATCAAGAACGTTAAAAGGCAGAATTCAGATATAATTTTTTTTGATTTTATTGATATTTACAGTCCTGGATTTCTAACATACCTACAGAAAATAAATGGGTGCATGGTATGTATGAATGTATGGTCTCAGCTCACACTATATACAAGGATGAGACAGCACTAATTACGACACAGATTCGCATCGGCCTATGAGATAAATGTAACAAAAACCAAAATAGATATCAGTATATTGAGCAAAAAAACGACTAAACAAAAAATAGCTAGAAAACTCCAGAGAACTGGCCATGTTTCTTGGATGGTGTTGGTTTAACGTCAACCCGTTTTTAAGGATTTAAGGATAGTCAAATCGGCGTGCTAAAAAATTAACTAAGCACGATACCTTCAGTCAAGATGACTTATTTATTCAAAAAGAAAAGTGGTGACAAAGAATTAAAAAAAAAACAAAAAAACAACTTCAAACAAAAACTACGACGTATGTATGCATAAATTCGTACGTACAAATGTTTGGACAAAAAAGAACTGTCGCTACTATTAGTCGCTAGCTAGTCGCTAACTATTCTTACATAATTTTAAATAAAATAGGGAATTTTAAAGTATCAGATGTACTTGCTAGTAAAACATGGATTACATATTTAAACAAGTTAGATGTTGTGAAGAAAATTGTGAGTAGTTTTAACAACCCTTGAATAGTGAGTAGCTTTGCCAGGTTAGTATAAATAATTATATGAAGATGTGTACAAGTGATTATATAATTAAATAAATTTTGAGAGCTATTTTTAATATATATGAACAAGAGCCAATGGCATTTTATACCATTGCACAAAAGCAACAGAAAGAACAAGAGCCAAATCAGAAGAATCAACAGGAATCGGAAAAATAATCTTGTATGCATATTCTTTAAATGAAAAGTCAATGAAAGTAGTCAATGAAAAAACTTTTAGCAGTATGTGGATGTGGTCGAAAGATTTTGAGTAAATTAAAAGTAAATTAAGGAAAATCAAAACAACTGAGTAAAAGTTCCAGGAAGAATATTTTAAGGGTTGGATATCGGTTTTTTACGATTTGTGACTGAAATATTCATCCTATCGACAACAAGCTCAAATAAAACTTGTAGATAACAATGAAATCTAAAACTTTTCAATCGGTAATTTTTCAACATAACCTTAAAATTATCGAGAAAAACGCTAAAACCGTTGTTTTTATTTTAAAATTATCTTCCGTAAAAATGATTTCTTGCATGATACTTGGTGGTAACGTATTGAAAAACAACACAGTTTATAGCGTTTTACTCAATAGTTTTCAATAAAACCCCGACCCTTTTACGGAACTTTTACTGAGTCGTCTTTATTCGCCTTAATTTATAAATAACTTACCCTAAATTTTCCGACCACTCAAATACTGCTATAAAAATTTTTCATGTATACCGGTATTAAAAATCAGTTTGACCCTGGTTTATAAATAAATCATCTCATCTGAACTTTATACCAACATATTATCATCGACCAGCAACAACCTTCACAATTGTATGGTCTAGCTGGTGCAATCTGATGAGATCGTTCAAACTTTTTAAAAGGTGGTCTGTTCCCACCAATTTAAGCTGGAAGGGTTAAACTGGTGTCAGAAGCGACAGATTATGAGAAACTTATCTTTCTTTTTTTAATATTTTTTGTTGAAGTATAACGTTAATATAATATCACGTATAAGCTTGAATCGCTTAACAATAAGTTAGTTGCAACAATCTGTTAGATTAAAATCATTATAGATTATAAAAGAAAGAAGATCCACATAAAGTTAAAAAGAGGAAAGAAAAAAAAAAGAGAGAGAGAGAGAGAGAGAGAGAGAAAGAGAGAGGGAGAGAGAGAGAGAGAGAGGAGAGAGAGAGAGAGAGAGAGAGAGAGAGAGAGAGAGAGAGAGAGAGAGAGAGAGAGAGAGAGAGAGAGAGAGAGAGAGAGAGAGAGAGAGAGAGAGAGAGAGAGAGAGAGAGAGAGAGAGAGAGAGAGAGAGAGAGAGAGAGATGTAAAAGAGTGTCGTTTGGAAAAAAATTGGAATTTATGGGTTGCGTGTTACGCGTTTCCATGGTTATGTCCCTGAAATCAGAAAGGCTAAGTCAACGAATTATACATTGACCTAATAGGCTATTATCCCAAAACAAAGTCCGGTTAAATAGAATTTTTGATTGTCTTAGTAGACCATCTGACTAAGCTCCCGTAGCTATTTCCTTTACGGAAACTGAGCCAATTTGTAAACTGCTAGAAACCAGTGTGTTCCATGTCTTTGGTTGTCTTGAAACAATTGTCTCCAGACATTGGATTTAAATATAAATTTTTGGAGACTTGCCCTTCATGGTATGGATTCACCATATATCTTTACAATTTTATACTCTTCATAAGGTAACACGTTCGAGCGAGTGAACAGAAATGTCACTGGTCTCCGTACGTATCTTGCTGAAGACCATACTCTGTAGGATACACATCTTAGCGAAATTACTGAAGCTCTTCGATGCTTTGTACATCAAACTTTAGGTTGTTTGCATCATTATACATCGTTTGGTTTACCCTTGACGTTTGAATGGTCTGGAAAATGTTGTAGAAACGCTCGATCGTCCAAATCAATTGTCCAGGATTTGTACCTGAATTAAACAGCTGACTGTTAAAGCCTTTGCGCAAAACGTGGCATGCTGCGATTTGCCAGCTCTTGAACATACTTTTGTTCCCGATTATTTTGAGTGACGCCGCCCAGCAGCCAAATGCCAATTTAGTTCCATAATTCAAGCAAATCAAAATTCTCAGATTAGTAGGTAATGCGTTCTACGAACTGGAGAACGACAACGTGAAATACATCATTCATAAGACATATGTTTAGTGGACATATCTTTTTCTTAAGTTCGTCCTTCCATCTCTTTTGTATGTAAAGTCTCTCAAGTTCTTCATACTGTCATACTGAATTTCCCACCTTCATTACTTTCTTGGCTTTAGTAATTTTTTCGTATAGTCCAGCTAGTTTAGTTAGTGGGACCTTAGTCTTTATTTCGGGGTTTGGGTGCGCACTTAACTCTCATTTCGTTTCTTTTTTATGATTCTCAGGACGAATTTAGTCAGCCACACCTCCTGGCCCTTTCATCTTGTCCTGTGAATTTCAAGATAATATCGTGTCAAAAATAGTTCATTTTTCTTTTTCTTTTGATATAGTCATATACTATAGCGTTCTTCGAAAATATATATAGAGATCTAAAAATCTTCTCAATCCACTTGTATGCAAGGGTGGACAGAATGAGTGAGTGTCCTTTTGATTTGTTCTGTAATGGTCAAGATAATCCCTGTATCAACCGTACTTAAATTTTCCGTCTTTGGTGCATATTTCAAAAACTTTTCAACTAACTTGTGTGCAAAACATACTCATTTCTACTATTTTGAAGTACAATTGACACTTCTGCAAAGACAGTATTTTGTTCTTTTTTTTCCATCTATTTTCGCATAATTGTGTGAAAATAAAATAACTACTAACCAAGGAATTTGATGAGAAAACTAAATATGTTTACAATCTTATTAGGATGCTTAAAACCCTTTGGTCTTTGTACTGGGCAGTTGGATTTTGGATCGATGGTCGCTGGAATAATCAAATTAAAATTTGTTGAAACCAACGCGCATACAGAAAGAAAGAAAATTGTTGTTTTGTGTAGGTTGGTTATATTATAGTGGAGATATGAAATAAAAGAAATATTTTGGTGAAAATAAATAATTAAATTCAAAAATAATTGATATGTTTATAACAGAAAACAAATAAAACAAACGAACTGATAGTGAATATAAATATTCCCTAAAAAGAAGTTAAAAATAGTTTTTAACCTTGTTACTTGAAAATAATTTCTATTCAAACCGGATTTATTACTATAGTAAATCTAGCTATGAGTTAACAAAGCTCAACATTTCAATGTGTTGTCGACAGTAAAAAAATGAATTAAAAGTGAATACTTTATAGTGTTTGGTGAACATATGGAAAAAAACAAGCTATGTTTAATCTAGTTAAAATATATTAAGTCAAAAACCATCGTTTTAAACATGCCGTCACCGGAATTCTTGACACTATATTAACTCTTTGTTGACCTTTCTGTTGCCTAAATTCAATTTAATTCAGTTGCATACCTGTTACACAAATGCAATAAAATATTTTAGTAATACAATCATAATATCTTTATTTCATTCATTCCTCCTAAAACACCACCATGCATAAATATTTTCACTAACACAAATTCCACTACACGCAGTGGCGTCATTTCACCAAAATCTTGGGGGGGGGCGAGAATTTAAAAGACATAAAAAGATTTTTTTCGTAAAACATAACATACACATTTTTATACACACATATATTTAAAAGCATTTAAATGCATCGACTTAAAAATAAAAATAAAATGCTTTTGAGCTACATTGGTTACTCTGCTAGTCTTCTGGTGTTATTTCATCGAAGCGAATGCCGCAAAGTTCTGCAAAATCCCTTCATTTGTTAAAAATAATTTTAAATTTAGTATCATCTCTGCATTGTTTAAGCATCAAGAAAGTAGTTTTAATTAAAGCGCTTGTGCTAGAAATTATTAAATCTTTGCTTTGTAACTGTTCAGAGAGTGAATTTGTAAACGACAGCAGATCGTGCAGCATAGAAAAAAAGGATGGTTTTTCAATACGATTTTTTAGATCCCGGGCATCCCGGGATTTAAAATTTATGAGTCACATAGTCCCAGGATCCATAAAACACCACGGAATATCAATCCCTACGTGACTCCTCTTATGTCGTATCGTTTTTTTGTTTGTTTGTTAGTTTTCCTTTATTTGTCTCAGAGACAAAGAGTTATGTCTACCCTAAACTGACCAGAGCCAAATCGTTAAAATGTGGGACGAAATGCAAACATTCTTCCAAATACTAACTAATTAGAATTTCTATTGCAAGAAAGTGGAACGGTGAAAATGTGCTATTTAGATTGTGCATAAATTTACTATTTAATGCTTTCCTTTACTATTTGTTTACTATTTAATTCTTCAAAAATTCTTTTATTTTAATTGGACATTCAACCGTTAGGAAATGTGCTTGCAATGGTTCGTACATTTTCTAAATTCTTTCTAGTGCTGGAATTACCGCCAGCCAGCGAGTTTCACTGTATCCAATAAGTTGGTTATGTTCAACATTACTTTTGCCGCAGACTTCCTTCAACGTCTTCAGTAAAGACAGTAAAATATCCAATTTTTTTCAACCCTGCCATTTAAATCAGCAGCATTTCTTATTGCATTATTTAGAATATGGCCTGCGAATCAAATACCCAATACACTCTGGTTCAAATTCGAGTTTAGCTTGTTTTTAAATTTTCATCCCTTGACGTGACACCACTAAAATTAGTGTTCGTGTTATCAGCGCAAATTACAAGAAAATAACAACAAAACTTGTTTAAGCTACTGGAGCTGGCGGCTTATAGCAACGCTTTTTTATGTTTATCTGTATCTATATGTCTTTTAATATCATAATGTCCACTGTTAATTTGCAAATTCACTCCGACTGGTAATACACTAAACTTTTGCGTCGTTATATTTTGATTTATAAAAGGATAGTCCAATTCAATATCGTATAAGAATTTACGTAAATGTTTTCTATCCGTCTTGATTTGCAGGAGAACTTTTTAAATATAATTTTAAAAATTAGTATAAATTTACCTTTTATAGTAGCTTAAAACTTTTGTTACACAAGTAAAGACTGCAAAACAATTGAAACAATTTATTTTAATTTTTGTTTGTTTGTTTGTTGATTTTTGTTTGTTCTCTCAATATGGTTAAATCAACATATACATAACATTATACAAACTGACAGAAAAAACTGTGAAGCCATTGCTTTGACTAAGATATTGCGCAAACTGTACGTAGGTAGATATAAGGTTTTTTGATTATTTCGATAATGCGGGCAAATGTGGTGGAAATATTTGTTTCGTGAGACGCTTCGTGAGACAGATTTCTCCGTGGGACAACGCAATGAAATGTGTGACATTTTCACGCAGAGTGGGACTTCTGGTCAGTTTACTACCCATAAACGTGCGTAAAGTTTTCATTTGATTCAAAATTGTACAATTATTGCGAGCTTTTTTTAAATCTATAAGAAAAACCTACCACAAAAAAATAATAGTTTCTCCCTCCCTGTGACTGTATAAGAAAATGAACAAAGATTGACGTTTAGGATACGTTTTGGATTTTATTATAACCAACCAAACATATAATTTTCGCTATTTTATGAATTAAAAATTATAGTCCATATAGTGAAAAGAATTTTTCAGCAAGTTTGCATAACATACTTTGAAAATATTTACATAACTTAAATATTTGTTCGTGTCGTTAGACAATCCATTAAAAAACATTCACTATTATAAAATCACTGGAAATAACCCAATAAATTTAAATTACTCCCGTAATTATTTTCATTCATTTTATAAAAATTAGCACAACTATCAAGAAAACTTTTGATATGTTATAGGACTTTACATTTTAGAATTGTTTTTAATTTATTGTTTTTAAAAAAGTCTTGTAAAGTTTGTACAATATGATATAGATAAAAAACAAGGCCAAACAGTCAGGGTTCTCCAAATAAGTGGGGTATAATTAGGTTGTGTTCTCCTGCATGTACTTACTGTTAAATACTGCACCATAAACTCTCGAGGAACCCTATACTAATGAAATATTTTGTTTCCTCTGGCTCAGACACGAATATCTTATAAACAAAACACAATCGTTCTTCTAAAAGCGGTGATGCCGCGCACCTTATAGTACGATAGAATTTTGTCAAAATACGCACCCACGGCGTTTTTGGAAGAACGATCGTGTTTTGTTTATAAAACTGATTTCATCAGAAGATTAGAAGCAATACGACCGCCTTTCGTATCGGTGGCGCTCTAGTCCTTGATACAAAGAACGATAACGGTTTGAATATTGCGGTGAACTTTACTTTAGTCGGGCCAAAATAATATGTAACGTAATAATTATATTATTAGATATATTTCAATTAATAGTATGCGATAAAATTGGTATATTAGTTAAGTAAATCTTCTAAAAATTAGACGAATTTACAAAATAACAGTGCATTGAAATTTTTATAGTGTATAATTCTATCACGATTGGATGATTTTATTGAATCGATGTATTGATAGTATCAGATCCTTGGGGGGGCCAATTCCCCCCCAGCCCTACCCAATTGACGCCCCTGACTACACGTTTAAATTTTCTGTACAAAAAAATATGCTATATAATAGCAGACCTAAATTTAACATTCTTCTGGATATAAACATTTAGCATAACCTAAAGATATAAAAACAGGAAAAAAACCTCTCTCAAAGATCACCACATTCATCATCCAAACCTATATATGTCTTGTAAACAGCTTATATAGTTTGGTTGCTCTTTTCATAAAATTAGTTTTGTGTTACGGTTCATGCATAAATATGAAATATATTTTTACTATACCAACAAAAACCAACGTGTAGTTAGTTAGTTGTTAAAACAATTTTGTGTTAAGTGAAAAACATTTTTTTTTTGGTTTCGTTAAATTAACCTTAAACTATAAATAGTTATGAGAATTGTGCTACTACGAACTTTTCTAGTTTTTACATGGTCAAGTTTTGAATTATAATTTTATTGTTCTATGTACTACGCTGATGACGATCCATTCTACTATAAATCATCAGCTACGCTACGTTTCGTTCGTTTCTTTAAAATTTGTATTTTTTTAGTTTTGTTTTAATAATATTAAAAATTATTCCGGCAATCGAAAAGATGTAAAGAATTTTTAACTCTTTGTATTTTTTTATTTCAACAAAATCGTTTAAGGTATTATAAAATAAAAACATTTTGTATTTTAGCTTAAGTTATACTTAAAACACGCAAATAATTTTTATTAAAATCAAAAGTTTTTGTTCAGATTAAGTTAATATACAGATATTTTGGATATATAGATTATCGGAAGAAACCACTTATCATTCCATAAAAATCGGCAACACACTGAAATCATCATAAACATGAAAACAAACAAGTTCGACTCCTTTCCGATAGATAATCAATTAAAACTCTTCTTCTTCTACATATTCTTTACATATAATAAAACATAAAATAAAAACAACCGATCAAATCGATCATATGTTTTTATGCAATTTTATTTTCATACCAAATGATCAAATGCATAAAGGAAGAGAAGAAGAAAATGCTTACGTTTCACAACAGAAACATATTTTCCGCGTGTCTCTCACATTAATCGTTTAAACAAACAAACAGTTTTGTTTTATTATGCTTAGATCATTGGTTTAAGATAAATTTAAATAAACATAATAATAATAAATAATAATAGAGAGACATAATTATTTTATCTACGGATCATATGATTTTTGAGAAAGGTCTTTCGTTATGAAATTCTAATCTCATGTAAAAAAATCATATATCAAAAAAAAGTTATGGCCGAAACAGCTGATATACTCAATTTATAACATATTTCCAACCATTTAAAAAAATATGGAATTTCATTCAACACATTCATATATGAAATATACACATAAATCATTAAATACAAAAAGAAAAAGAAAATGTATGATCACAAAAACATGATCATCAAATTTTGTTTTTATTTTTGATGGGCGTTATCTTATGTTAAAAAGAAAGCTAAAAATGTGTTTTTTATGTTTGTGTTGTTGAATGATTTGTTAATAGAAAAAGAGATAGAACATATTTTGTTTGGCTAAATTTTGTTTTGTTTTGATATGTGTGTTTGTGTGAAAATGATCGTTTTTTTTATTTTGAGTTATAAAGTATAGTTGGATCCAGAATTGAGTTTTGTTTCAAATATTTAAAACTTCTGAGTTTAATGCCGTTTATTGATCTGGAATTTTTTGATGAATTATCAATATTTTTGATCTACCGTGAAAACATAATTGGAGTGTAAACGGCGTTTATCTAGCTAACTACCAAAATTTTGTTTTAATATTCGACCCCCGAACATTTATTTTATTAGCTCAAGTCTTCGGGGTCGGTGATATAGACTTTTGAAGAACAAAAATCTTCTTCGAAATGGATTTCGTTTTTTACCTTTATTTACTGATGCTGATTTACTTTATAATACTGATAATTAAAATGCAGAATTCAAATAAAACAAGAAATGTAAAATCCAATCAACTACAACATTGTCTTTTCATCTGTAGTTTATACATTAAATGTGTTAAATTTTAAGAAAAAATGCTGGAACAAAAGATTGTTTCAACTGCATGTATGCTTTGGTAAAATATGTATTTGAGTTGAAAATATACAAAAAAATAAAATTTTGCGGTTAATTTAGAATAAAGTTGAAGTTATTGATGAATTAAAAGCAATAAACCTATAGAGCTGCGCCATAAAACTCCAAAGTATTAATAAACAAAATCCTACTATAAAATTTTTCTTATTCAAATTAAATTTTATACCCCAAAAACTTTTTTATTAAGGATCTCTATATATAATAATAAGGTTTAAATATTTAAAATTTTTATTTATTATCTTCACACGTATTTTCTTAATATCCATTATTTTTTCCGTATCTTGTCCTATATTTTAATTTCATTTAAATAATTGATTTTATTTTTAAATTATTCAAAACACAAAATATGATGAGAAAATGCAAAACGAAATGGATAAAAAAAACTAAATTGTTATATATTTATTTACTTATATCGATTCTTCGTTATTCATTGTGTTCACCTGTAAAATCATTTTCGATTCATTAAACCAATTTCTCATTTCTAATCGATTTTCGTTTTTGGTAATTATGTATTGATTCCACATAAAACATAATAACCTGGCAACATTGTCTTTGATAATTTATGATCTTACAAAATAAATGAATAAAATAAAAAGAATAAAAAATAAAAGAAGAACACACAAGACGATAAATAAAGAAGATGATTTAAAGGTTGTTTTTTTTATATATTTAAATTTGATTATGAAAAAATAAGAAACAAAAAAAATTGATTGTGAATTTTTTTTCTTTGCACTTTGAAAATTGTTTATATTGATTTTTATAGTAAGATTTATCAGTTGAAATGATAAATTTTTAAATGGTAAATATAATATTTGTGCTAATTAGTGATTTATAGAAGATTAATTTAAATATTTATTTCTGTTTTTTAGGAAATTTGTAATCAGAAATTAACATTTTTTTCCGTCGAAATTTTAATTATTTTACTGTAAATTTTATTTGTTTTGATGAAGAAATAATTAATTAATACCCGTTTGTGGGTTTGAATGGATATATAGAAGGCGGTGGTGAATGGATAACTTATAATTTATATTATAGATATCAACGGGATTATTTATGGTTTATTTCTTTAATTTGCGTTTTGTTATATTTTGGCGAACAAGCAAATATTAATGATACACAACCTTAAGAATAATAACAAAACTTTTTCAATTAATCATAGAATCTTAACTACTATTATTATAATTCACACCTTCACAAACATAATCCAATCAGTTCCGGTGAATGATTTTCACACATCAACAATAAAACCAACAATTAAAACAAAATTGTGCTCAAACGCAATCTTTTCAATTACCGACTAGATAACGTGTAATTTTCTTGCTCATCGACAGCAAAAACAAAAACAACAAAAATACAAATTAAATTAACTTTATTTACATTTAATGCGGTTGAGGATTTTATATAATCCATTTCGTCTTGTAAGTTTTTATACCCAAATCCGATGACGATCGTAACAATTATTATTATTATTATTATTATTATTATTTTTATGATGATTGTTATGATCATTTTCATGATTATTATAACTATGATGACGATGAGAAAAAAAAATAAACTGGAAAATTAATAAGAAATTAAAATAATATTCATAACAATATAAGAGTAGAAGAAGGAAAACAGCAATCACGAAAATGAATGTTCAATAAACTTTAAGTTTAATTGTATTATTTCGTGTTAACATATGCAAAGATTTTACATTTTTTAATCGATATGTTTGTTCAATCGATTTATATAATTTTAGCGGCTTATTTAATAATTCAGAGTAATGAGAGCAGAAATTATTTAATCAATCTTATTAAATTCTTATAGAAATCTTCAAATAAGAATAAGTTTCAATATTTGGTTGTTTTCTTGAATAATTCTTATTTGAACTGCTTAAAATAATTAATCTAATAAGATCACCTTATTAGATCAACTATTGTCAGTGGTTTTACGCATTGTTAGTGTATTCAAGACTTCTATTGTGAGGAATTTTTAATAAAAAATCAAGTGTTATGGAGAGATAAAAATAAAAAAAATTCATACTAGCATTTTCGTTTTATCATTATTTTCATTCAAATGCCGTTTACAACTATAAGTATTGGAGTTTTCAATATATAAATAATTTCCCATTGACTGATTAAAAATAATTTTTCTTGTTCATCCATCTTGTTCGGTTGACCAGAGTTTTTATTTGCACTTCTCTACGCTTTATGTAAATAATAAGCTGCTCAGTGTCAAGCTCATTAGCGTGTTTATCGAACAAAAATAATGTTTTATAAATGGTTTGCTCCTTTGTGAAGTATCAGCGAAATCTTCTTTTCATGTTGAATTCTGCATGCTAATAATCCTTTACAAACGTCAATGATAAGTTGTAGTCTTAAAAAACAATATTAGAATATAGTATCCCGTTTCTTGAGATTCAATTTATCATAGCAAAACATACGTTAAGTTTGATTTTTCACCATCATCTTACCATAGACATCAGATTTTTTCAAAGGCCCGTCAAATGACATTCAATATTCGGATTCATGAGCTTTTGATCTATATTTGTTACCTGTTATCCTGTAACAAATCATAAAAAAGTATAGCTTTATTGTTGTTTGAAAGGTTGGACCAGGGGAGCAGTTTGGTATTAAAACGTTTGTGATGATTCTGGTAAGTATTACAATTTTGATTTGTAAAACAAAGTGTTGTAAAAATGTAGAATATTTATGATCTCACCTTGCAGTTTATATGCCATGCCCCATACGCTAAGATCTGTTGCAACTCGCTTTCCTGGATTTAAAAAAAAAGGTTATAGGGTATTCTGGTCTAGAAATTGGAAAAATTCGATTGTTTTTGCATATCTTTAACATTTAGACCCTCGGGCATATGTTTTTGGAATTTTCAAAATATAAATTATTTTCGGAGTTACAGTGGCTTTTGTGACGCAGCAAACAAACCGGTCGGGTGGAGCGAATCAAACAACAAACGGCAGACGTTGTCCAACCATCTGAGCACTAGTGCTTTGGGAAAATTATTTCATACTCCACACATACTTGGAAATCTATAATCCGATGCACATTTTTTTTTTTTTTTTTTCTTTTTTTTTTTTTTTTTCTATTTTTTTTTTTTTTTTTTTTATTTTCCAAAATAAAACCAAATTTACATTACAGGAAAACTATTAATTCTAGTACAACAATTATTATCAATATATACTATTATTTTGTTTCAAATACTATTACATTCTACTCATTATTATTCTTACAAACTATCAAGTTAAATCCAAATATAAATCTAGAATTGTGAACTCTAAGAAAGAAAAAAAAGAGAAAAAACAAAAACGTCCCTAATAAATATCAAGTCGACAACAACAACAAACAATTACATTGATTAAACTACAATGATTAGTAAAATTATTTTTAATTAGATAAAATATTTCTTTTTTTCTTTTTTACTTTTTCAATGATGAACATTATAGTAATCCACTTTATAGCTTTCAAAAAGTTTTTGTTTAAGTTTGCTTTTGAAGGAACCCACATTGCAACATTTAATCTCAGAGGGTAAATCATTTGTGAGATTGATACCTTTATAGAAGATGCTGTTTTGAGTTATGTTTAGAGTATATCTTGGTGGTCTTAAGTGATTTGCAAATCTACCTGCTCGCCCTGTGATTGAGGAATTTGTTATCAATTGATTGTTAAATTTAATTGTATTGTTTTGCATTTTGTAAATTGTTAGCATGTACTCATAATGAATCAACTTGGAAATAGGTAAGATTTTATTGTTATATAAATTTATGGTTGGCGTTAGACGGGGAATTTTATACACAGATTTCAATGCTTTGTTTTGTAAAATCTGTAGTTCCTGTAATCTTGATTCCGTTAAGCTACCCCATATTGGTAATAAATAGACCAAGTGAGAATGAATAAAGCTATAATATACATTAAGTGCCACGTTTGTTATTAGATATTTACCAACTCTTTTTAATAATCCTATTATTGGAGATATCTTAGCCTTAACCATGTTCACATGATGAGACCAGTTAAATTTTGAACTAAGAAATAACCCGAGATAACAACCACTTTCTTTTCTAAAGATTGGATCATCATGGAGCATAATATTGTCAAAACTATTTCTATTGTCGATTGGATTCCTTATAAAGAAGTTGATAAAAAATGTTTTTGATATATTAAGATGTAGTTTATTTTTATTTAGCCAGCCATTTAGAATTAGAAGATCGTCTTCCAAATTTCTTTTAAGTTCAATATTGTTTGGACAGCCATATGATAAGACAGCGTCATCGGCAAACAGTTGCAATAAACCATTTAAATCTAGTTTGAATATGTCGTTTACATAAATTAGGAATAGTAGAGGACCCAGAATTGACCCTTGGGGAACCCCACACCTAATTCCCAAAATATCTGACTTGGTGTTTCCTATTTGTACAAACTGCGCACGATCTGATAAATAATTGGTAATTAACGCGAGGGCTTTTCCACGGATTCCAATATCAATCAGTTTCTGAATTAAAATTTCATGATACTAGGTCATCATTATACATTATATTAGGTCAAAAAACAGGGGGAAAAAAATTATGTTCAATTCATCGACATTTTGTGAAATTTTTTTTAAGGGCCATCTTTGCGACAAAAAGAATTTTTAAACAAATTTTGTTTCAGAACAGTACAACCACGTCGAGTAGGGCGCACCTTTTTCTATATGCCTCCACTTCCTCAGCCTATAACTTTTCAAATTTTTGATTGTTTTGGTGATTTTTTTTGTATTTTGGAAATGTCAATAAACATTCTGTAAGAAATGGATACTAAAAATGTTTTTCTATTTATTTTGGTGTCCCAATAAAATATGATACGAAAAAATCACTCACGTAAGAATATTACGCAGAAAACATCGTGAAAATATAACATCCTAAAATCACACACGAAAAATATTACATGATAAAATCACGCGCGAAAAAATATCCCATCCAAATATCACATGCGAGAAAATATCACATCTTAAAATCACACGCCAAAAAAATCACATAAAAAATGTTATTGTCAAAAAAACACAATGTCAGTTTATACCTACAATATAATGTGCATCATATAATAATATAACAATAAAATGTTTAAGTGAAAATATTTTGCTTTAGTTTTATGTTAATTTAACCCAGTGAAATTCTCTAAAATCTAATGACATCATTCAATTTGACCAATCACATTTGAATTATACTAATAACAAATAATTATACTGCGATATCAGTTAATTATCAAATAATTATGAAATAATTGCTGATATGCAGTAGGCCAGACGAATGATTCATAAAATATAAATAAAGAAATGAGAAATGGCAAAAAGGTGATAAATTCTCATAATTTTTTGGAAAATTTCTCAAGCAAGTGATATTGATAATAGCACGAGGCCGTCGAAATTTTTGCCAAAAAATTATTTCGAATTATCACCGCCCTTGGGAAATTACTACTGATATTTTTTGGCGTGTGATTTATGGATGTGATATTTTTCCACGTGTGATTTTACCATGTGATATTTTGGTGATGTGATCTTTTCGTATAGTGTGATTTTTTCGCTGTGATATTTACGTGTGTGAATTTTTCGTATGATATTTTATCATGAAACCTTTCTTTGTATTACTCTAAGAGAAAGCCTAAAATTAAGCCCTATAGACCAAAATACCCTTTTAATCCTTGATTATTCCCACATGTATATTTTGTAAGTTTTTATCCATATATTTTTCCAAATAAAAATAAAAAAACATGCTGGAAGGAAGCTCTAGATATCCATCCAAGTAATCAAAATAAGATTACTACATAAAACTGACCATAAATCAATCAGCTCTCGCAAATTTTCCATACACAAAGAGAAACTGACTTAATATCTATGCTGCCATTCAGCAAAATTCATGCTATAGATTCACCTTTTAGTTTAAACATCATTCGCTATAAGATATGTGACAACTCATTTTTCTGGATTTCAAAAAGCGTACATTCACTCTTTGGTGATTTTGCAGGTTTGGAAGGAATTTTTGAGCAGAATTTTTTTCCCCAAAAATCAGTCAAAATAAGACGATTACAATACAAAACTGGCCATCTATCTTCAAACTCTAGGTGATCGTAATTTTTCATACAACATTTTTCTCAATATAAATATTTACAAACTTTGTTCCACGCGACTTGGGCTTCTCACAATAAAAAAAATATTCGTGTGAGATTTGAAAACATTTTAGGAACTCTTATGAGCAACAGACGGGGTTAACGTAGCTGTCACGTCTCGATCAGTAATTTATAGGAGAAGTGGGCAATCATCTATTTTTGAGAAATAAAAAACAATATATACATATATATGATGAAAATTCATGTGGTTGAGGTTTAGAAAGAAAATTATAATACTACTCTCCTTTTTTTTGTGTAGCACCGAGGTTAACAATAGTTGACTATTCATCGACAAAATTAATTTATTTTTGATTTATAAATTTATTTGTATAATTTGTATCGCTATACTTAACTTATTTAATTCGTATAATTTATTTGATATATTAATATATTAGGTTTGAAGGTTCGAATTCATCCAAAACAAGAAAAATGAGAAGCGCAGATATTTTCTGAGAGACTTCCAACCATACCTTTTAATTGAAAAAATTCCAATTACTTCTTTTCTTACTTGAGTTTAATTGATCTCAAAATCTTCAATAATATTAATATATGTTATTCGTATAGTTGTTTAAATTATCTAATTTATTTACCTAATAATATTAGAATTTATTTAACTTATTTATTTTATTTAGCTCGTTTAATTTATTTAATGTTTTTAATTCATTTTGAATTATTTAATTTGTTTAATTTATTTAGTTTTTTACTTAATATATTTAATATATTTAATAAATTTAATATATTTCATATATTTAATATATTTAACATATTTAATATATTTGATATATTTAATATATTTAATATATTCAATATATTTAATATATTTAATATATTTAATATATTTAACATATTTAATATATTTAATACATATAATTTATTTAATTTATTGAATTTATTTAATTTTTTTAGTTTATTACTTAATTTTCTTAAGTTATTTAATTTATTTAATTTTTTAATATATTAATTTATTTAATTTATTTCCATTATTTAATATCATTTATTTTTTATTCATTTTAATTTATTAATTTTATTTAATTTATTTAATTTATTCAACTTGTCTAATTTATTATTTGCACCCATCCACCAACGGAACGGGAAGTTAGAGATGCCATACAGAAACTCAAGAACAACAAATCTGCTGGTACAGATAATATATCAGCAGAATTACTCAAAGCAGATGTAAACACAACAGCAGAAGCTCTAACACCACTATTAGCTGATGTATGGAACGAAGGTAAAATACCAACCAAATGGAAAGAAGGTTTAACCATAACAATCCCAAAGAAAGGTGATCTAAGAGAATGCAAAAATTGGAGAGGTATATCTCTGCTCAACACAATAATGAAAATACTAGCAATGATCATTCTCGAAAGAATATCTCCATCAATTAACATGAAACTAAGAAATGAACAAGCCGGCTTTAGACCAGGAAGAAGCTGTACCGATCATATCAACACAATCCGTATCATCATTGAGCAATCAAATGAATGGAATTCACCATTGTATCTCCTCTTCGTGGACTTCGAACGCGCCTTCGACTCAATCAACAGGAGCGCGATATGGAAGACACTTTGTGAAATGGGCATCCCGAAGAAAATAGTTGATCTAATCAAAGAAATGTACCAGGATGCTGCAAACAGAATACAATACAAAGGACAGCAAAGTGATGAATACTACAACCACCGAGGAGTGAGACAAGGCTGTGTACTATCCCCGCTACTATTCCTAATAGTACTAGATAGTATCATGAGAAAGCTCGATGATGCAAGTCCAAATGGAATCCAATGGAATACAACAAGACGGCTCAATGATCTAGACTACGCAGATGACATCTGTCTACTTACACACACATACGGACATGCAGCAGAAAATACAGAAACTATCAACCCTTGCACATGAAGTCGGTCTCAACATTAATATCAGAAAAACAAAGGCTATGAGATTGAACACCAAAACGATAACACCAATTACCATCAACAATACACAAGTGGACGAAGTTGTCAAATTTGTGTACCTTGGTTGTACTGTAGCAAAAACAGGTGGAACTGAAGAAGATATCAGTCAGCGTATTAACAAAGCCAGAAATACGTTCAATATGCTTCACAAGATCTGGAATGCATCCGTCCTGTCAAGAAAGACAAAGCTACGAATGTTCAATGCATGTGTCAAGTCAGTACTGCTGTATGGGTGTGAAACGTGGAAACGAACAAGAAAGATCACAAATAAACTACAGGTGTTTGTGAACAAATGCCTGAGAAGACTGATCAAATGCTTCTGGCCAAACACCATCAGTAACCAGGAACTTCTACGGCAGACAGAGTAGCTAGACATTGAGACCGAGATAAAACAAAGAAAATGGAGATGGATAGGACATACACTGAGAAAATCAGTCGAAGATATAACAAGGATGTCCCTAGAGTGGAATCCACAAGGTAAAAGGAGAGTTGGAAGACCACCCATGACATGGAAGAAAACGGTGCTAGCTGAAGCAAAACAAATTGGCAAGACATGAGGTGAACTGAAAGCGATTGCCCCCAACAGAGTTCGATGGTCCAGCCTAGTAGACGCCCTATGCTCCTAAATGGAGATAAAGGAAAAAAAAAAAAATTTATTTAGTCTATTTATCTTATTTAATTAATTACTTACTTAATTTATAAATTTATTTAATTTATTTAATTTATTTGATTTATTTTATTTATTAAATTAATTTCATTTATTTAATTTATATTATTTATTTAATTTATTTATTTTGTTTAATTTATTGAATTTATTGATTTTATTTAGTTTATTTAATTAATTTAATTAATATAATTTGTTTAATTTATTTAATTGATTCAATTTATTATATATATATAATTTTTTTTAATTTATTTAATTAATTTATTTTATTTTATTTTTTAATTTAGTTAATTTATTTAATATATAATTTTTTTTATTTTATTTTATTATATGTTTTGTTGAATCCTACAAATTGCTCGTGAATGGTAACATTTTTTAATTTGTGTATTTATACTTAAGTTTTTATATTTTTATTGTAAGAGATGAATATTTCATTTTAATTTTAATTTTTTTTCTAGATATAAATTTTAGAAATTTTAGTGAGTTTCGTATTTGAATTCGTCAATACTGAGTGTATTGTATTGTGCGGTATTCGTCAATACCGTGTATATTGTGTATTGGTATTTAATTTATTTAGATTATTTGATTTTTTTAATTTATTTAATTTATAAAATTTATTTAACTTATTTAATTTGTTCTTAATCTTTAATTTATTTCATATATTCTATTTATTTAATTTGTTTGATAAATTGGATTTTATTAATTTGTTTATAAATACAATTTATTTATGTTATGCTTATTGCTTCTTTATGTTGTTATGCTGAGCTATATATGCTTCTACAAAATTCATCTTGACGTAAGACCGATCTCAGTCTACAACCGAAGAATTTCCTTGTTTTTCTATTTTTTCGTTTCTATTCCGACTATTAGGAGTTGAAGAGGTTTAGAGGGCTTTGAGAGATTGGGCCAGCTATAGTCACAACCCGCACAGATGACAAAGGTTATCTGACCTTTGCTACACATCATCTAAGTCTCTACATATTCAAGCTCTTCGAGTCTGTGCATGATGCAAACACAACCTGTCAACCTGTATGAGATACAGAGGATATAGCCGGCTCGTGATAGGGCTTGGCTGACTCATTCCATCAAAGATGCCATTTGAAAAGAATTTTGGCTTTATTTTCTCTCATTGCTCCTCAATGATCAAGTACTACTGCTTCCCACTCCAATTATGAGCACGAGCCACACATAAATTCTACACTCTAAATCATCAACTATTGCAAATATAATGGACAGAAATTGTGAGTATAGGCAATTACGATCCAGCTGAGCTTCCATCCCAGCAATCGTCAGCTCTAACAGACTGTGGTGGATAGCCATAGTCGGCACCGCCAGCTCCCTCAAACAAGGCACACATTCTTACTTACGATCGCTAAGGTTTGGCTCAGTTAATTACCAATTTATTCAAAATACCTGCTAGGCGAGGAATTGTCACATGTTATATTCACTGAAGGTTAACTGATCCCCTGGGCCATCATGCATTTGAAGGCCGACAGTAGGGAGGCCGAAAGTTATAAATGAAACACAAAAAGTCCCTTGAGCTCGACTAAATATACAATTTGTTTTGCAAACGTTTTGTAAATTTTATATAAATTTGAAATATCTCTAAATAAATATGATTATGATTAAATATGATTAATATAAATATGATTAAATATGAAATTAATTCATCTTTACTATACAAAAGTTTTGATAGATGGCTTTTAATTATTAAGATTTATTTATTTAAAATGCCATCAGGGTATTTTGAACAAATTCATCATCTCCATTCAAAATGCAATGTCATTTTACATCCGCGGTGAAAAAATGGAAAAAAATGAGATCATTTTACAGTCGCTGTTAAATAAAAAAAACATGGCTTTGCTTTAGCAGCTTAAATTTTACATGAAAAAGTAAGACTCCATATTAACAGTAAAGTTAAAT
This sequence comes from Diogma glabrata, assembly GCA_963693315.1. Lineage (NCBI taxonomy): Eukaryota > Metazoa > Arthropoda > Insecta > Diptera > Cylindrotomidae > Diogma > Diogma glabrata. Next base: position 210,534,641 of record OY856188.1, read on the forward strand.
TTCACAGTTGTTTGCCAAAAAAAATATTTTTGCCGAAACAAATTTTTGCTAATAATATTCTTCAGGTCTTATTGTTTTGAAACCATTTGTATTTTTGTTCTTCTCTTTCAGTTTATATGTGATTCAGTAGATCTGTGACAATCTCTGGATTTCAAAAAGCATAAAAGTTGATGCTTAGCTATTTTGGAAGTTTTTTATTATATATTATGAAGGTAGGCGAAGCAAAGTCAATCAATCAATAGCCTTTGACCACTACGGAGATGAAAGCTGAAATTTCACTACACTACAATATTGCACAGTCAAGATTGAGAGTTGACTGCGTAGATAAAAAATAAAATAATTTACAAATCAATAAAAACTGATTCCTTCATGTGAATATAATATAATTATATAATGCATTATATCCAACCGAATGTAAAATATAATATGTAAAACAATTCATTAAGTCCAGCCCAGCTGGGTGGTCGAAGGAACGGATAAGTCTTTAACTTGATTGATATATACACCCATTCAATCGTGTTGCAAAGACTTCTAGAACTTTAATCCATAAAGCAACAGTGGATAGTGGTGGAACTTATAGAAATATGAAGTCTGATTACACAATCGTCAAACCTTTTTATGTAATATAAAAACCAGAGAAATATAGAGTAAAAGAAAATTTGTTTTTCATAGAGATATCCTACTGTTCGAAATTTCAATACATCGACTGGAGAAGAAAATTAAGCTCGTTTAGTCTGACAGATCAAAGCCCGCTTGATGTTTTTCATTATCTCACACGCACACGCAAAAACATATAGTTTATTTAAAATATGAAAAAGGTTTAAAAATATTCAGGGAATTCATTTTCAGGTTTTATTAAGGAATGGGAATGCATTTAACCAACAAGCAAATATGGATGAATCTCTTGCAAAAATAATAATTTAAGCTTATTAATATTTCATCAAAAATTCCATCAAACACAACACCACCGATTGCCTAATACCCCACTTAAAAATAACACACACATGCCACAACACACGAGTATAACATGAAACTTACGAAAAAGAAATCATTTACAACTTGTAGACAAGAAGTGCAATTAAATTCGGGTTTTATTTTCGTTCCAGTAAAACTACAATATAAAAAAAATTTGATAAATAAAATTTAATAAATAATATGAATATGCAAATTAATTTTTTTTTTGTTTGTTGCTAAATTGACGATCATCTTCATATATTATTTATTCATTAATATTCAACAAGAAATTATTATTATTTTATTGTTATTGTTGTAATCGTTATATGATTGAAATTATTATTATATGAACACAAATTTTAATTTTTGCATACGCGCGACAAAGTAATAAAATTTGTAATTGTTTGATTCATTTTCGTCTGTATATACATAAATAAATACAAATTTTCTTATCACTTGATAAGAATCTACACTAAATATAGTGTTCCTAAAAGATTTTGTTATATAAAAATAATTTTAACAATCAAATATTTTATTAAATTTAGTGTAATTTCGCGTGTATATTAAATTACTTGACTATTTTTATTATTATTACTATTATTATGTTTTTTTTATTAACTTTAAAACGGAAAAAACTGTGTTTGCGGTTGTAAGGGTGGATTGTTATTTGATTTATGTGTTGCTATTCAAAAAAATATTATTTATGTAACCATTGTGGGTCATCTAGATGTATAAATGAAAAATGAAATAATCATAATCTTTTCCGGAACAAGGTTGAGCTGATAAGTAGTCAGCCTGGAATATAACGGTTACGTGTTAAGTAATATAATATCATTTAAAATATGGTAAGTGTATCAGTAATTTTTTACACCACATCAGAGAATGGTTCTAGCAACTATAAACTTTACAAACATGCTGTAAAAGTGATATTATTCTTATCAACATACTAACACAACCACACCTTATTATCTCCACCCAACAAATTTCACATTTTTATGTTAATAATAAGTTAATTTATTTATTTAAACAACAACAAACCATAAAAATTATATTATTATTTCTTTTTCGGGAAAATTAAATTTTAAAATTTTTATTGCATATGACATCGGTTTATTTTTATATGATAAAGGATTTAATTTAAAGGTGGCTGATTTTGTATTATTAATTTTAATCGAATTATATAAATTAATAAACTGACAATATAAAAGCATTAAGATTAACGTAGTGTAAGTTGTAAAATCTTTACTTTAATTATATAAGGTGCTGGCGGTGATGTTGGATAATTTACATTTATATGGAAATATATAGTTTGTGGAGTTTTATTAACTTTTATGATGAGGGTATTTTATATGATTCAAAAGTTTCATTATTGAGTGTTGGCAGATTAACTTATAATTGTTTAATGAATACTTATTATTGTTTTTTTGAAAATCGGCAATAGTCACAACTCACACTCCAGCTATAGCAAATTAATCTCAACCGATATAACTCAAAATGTAAGTTTCAACTAATGGTGAAAAAAACTCTGGATGACACTAACCTTTTATTCAAAACTGAAACCAATTCGAACATTTAGTCTGTGTTTAATGCATTCAACTCTCAACTATATTTTATTGATATCAATTCAATACGAACAAAAATACACTCAGTTATTAATTTTAATATTATTAATTTCGTTTTACATTTTCCGTTTTTTTAATAAGAAAAATGCCTCACACAGTGCAATGTAACAGATAAAAAAATTACAACAATAACAACCAAATATAATTCGACATGTAGTGTTTTTTTTAAATTTTATTTTCGTTTGTTCATTTTGTAAACGGATCTTCTATGGTTAAATTAAATAAAAAAATTATTTCGTAGAGATTATTATTATTAATTTAAAAAAAAAACTTCAGTAACTGTTTTTATTTAAAAAATAATTCTGCTTTATTTTTTCGTTTTATGTTTCGCGATTGAATTTATGGTTGGTTTATTTACTTAATCGTAATGAAAATGAATACCAAAAATCGAAGACATGATGTTGACCTGTTTTATAGCAGAATTATTATAGACTCAAACCGCTTAGTGCTTTGGTGATCATCTCCTATTAGAATCGTATAAGAGCAAAAATCTAAACTACATTTTTTATAAAAGAAGGGATGTTCTTAGAAATTTTATTTATGGTTTTGATTTTTTTTTGGTTTGGTGCGTGTGGAGATATAATGCACAAAAATAGCAAGATGTAATTTAACGGTGTTTATGGTTGATATACGGATCAAATTATAAATATAGAGCAAACTGGAATATAAACGTAAACTTTTTAAAGTTTCAGGTGCTTCAGAATTAGAAATGAGTTCAATTCAAGTGCACCATATTATAAATTCAATTAAAGCCCAATATCGTCATTTCTAGCCAACATCTTATAAGTTAACGTAACAAATCAAACTAAATAACGAAAGTGCATTAATCAATCTATATATATAAAAATGCATTTATTTGACTTCACTTCAATACCAGGCGCCGATATTATTTTAATTATATTTATTTGAAAATAATAAAATTTATTTATTATTTATTATGTTTAAAAAAAATTCATATTCAGCAAAAATGAAAATTGTTCTAATTTATTGCCTTTAATTGAATTACCAGACAAGTTTAAATTGCATAACAATTAAAACAAATTTAAGAAAATAGCAAAGAAAATTTTAAATTCATATTCGAGTTGTAACGTTTGTAGGAAGGAATTAATTGACAGTTTGACAGGTAAGTTGGATTGATTTTGTTTTGAGATAAAATATAACCATAAAAATAAACGTTTTTCATTCCTTTTAAAGAAGACTTTCACCTGTTTTTGCGACATTTTATAAAAAACAATATCAATTTATTTTCTCTTCTCTATATATACAATTACAAAAATTATTTTAATTTTTCAATTACAATACATATTTGTAAAGATAAATTAATTAATAATTATTATAATTTAAATAATATCAAAAAAATTGAAAAAAAGAAAATTGACGACAATTTTCAGTTGTAATTTTTTTATTTTCTTACGTTACCCGACTCGAAACCAATTTTCACACAAAATTAATTTTATGAAACAATCAGAAAAAAAACAAAACGTTAAGATTATTTTACATTGATAAATTTGATGAAAACAGTAAGTTTTTAACCGTCGTCGTTTTGATTAACCAAAAAAAAAAATTTAATATTATTTATAATTTTCTTCAATTTTTTTATTTTGAGGTCAAATATTATGAAGAAGAAAGCAAAAAAAATTTTACATAAAAACATAAAAAAAATTGATTTGGTGTCGTTTAATATTATGTTTTGAAAATAACATAACAAAAAAAAATAAAATACTTAATATATTGTGGAAACTCGAAAAATTGTTAGTGCATTGTGTCGCGGCTGCGATCGAGGCTGTAGAGAAAAGAAATAAACAAAACAAAAAATTCCAATCCCACTTTTTTTCGATAAAGTTTATTTTTAAAATTTGAATAATTTATTATTTTAACAGATGGTATTTTTTCGATGACAGTAATTATATCTATCATTTCTTATTCGGAAATGAAAACATTTTTGTTTTTTTTTTCTTAAGTTTTTGTCAACACAACTTCCTATATAATTTTTTATGACTAACTAACTGCATGTCTTTCCGAGTTTTTAGGACGCACAAAATAAATTAATAAATATAAAATCTTTGATATATAAATTAATGATTTATTGACTTTATAATTTCGAAACACAATTACAGCTAGAAATATTGTCCAGAAAATATTCTGCTTAAAGCAAAATAGGTAAGGTAGTATCTAATATATGCGAACAGTTCAAACGTTTTTCAATTCTTTTTCAGTCGAGTCAATAAAATATAAAATTTATTGGAATAACAAAAAAATTTATTCAAAAAATTTAGATCGTGTGATTTTTTATTTTTGATTTTATTTAAATTTTTTAATATTTTGTTTTTAAATAATCCGATTATTTATATTTAAACTTGTATTAACTTTTGTAATTTTTGTACAAAATTGTGCCGCTTAACTATAAAATCGCAAAGATGAACTTTACAACAAATACATAGTCCTAAAACGTTGAACTACAAAGAAAAGTATAGAATTTAATATTCTGACATCTATTATCGAATAGTGAAAACTCAATAAAACAGGATTTTAGGTACAGTTTATGCAACATGAAGGTTTAAAAATGTCTTATGTATTAAAATATCTATGCAATAATAATAATGACGGTCAGATTGGTATTACAGTTATATTATAATATTTAATCTATTAAAAAGGTTTAAATTTATTGTAGTAAAAACAGTGACATCTTGTAAAGAGTAGTGAAATTAGAAATTTTAATTCACTACACTTGAATTTTGAATGCGAATTTTTAAATTCGAAAGTATATTTTTAATTTTTGTTAGATAAAACTCCATTTTTCTATTAAGAATACGTATCTCGGGGAGGGATTTGAACCTTCTTCATTAGTCCCATGATTCGGTATATTTTGACTTACCATCACCTACTCGGTGGCGTAGCTGGATATGGTGTCTACCAAAAACGGATTTGAACCATAGCACTGATGAGGGAAGGTTCGAATTCCGCTCGAAAAAAACAAATAAAATAAAAATGGAGTTTTTCTCTGAAAATAATTCAAATATTCTTTCGAAGAAAAATTTAAATAATTCCATTAGTTATGAGTTTAAGTTTTCAAGAAAATCTCTAACAATTGAAAATTTAAATATAGTGAATTATAAATTTAAAAAAACCAGTTTAGCGGACATAAACAAACATTATCTTTTGTATTTAGAGTAAACATGCATTCAAATAAACTCTAGAAGTGAAATTGCTGAAAAAAACGAATAAAGATAACGAATAAAATAAACTAAGTGAGCGCGTTTCGACGTATAGATAATTGTAATGGGTGAGAACTATCCCATATTTCTCGGACTTTTTTTTCAGGGTTGAAGTTTATTTTTCAAATAAATATTTTATAAAAATAATTTTAGAATTCAGATGCTTTACAGTTTAGGTCGGCATTGATTAAAATTTGAATAAAATGTAAATTCGTGTAATAATTTTCATATTTTTGAGTATATCAAAATTCAGTTTGCGTAATTATGGTATAGGAGAAGGAATGACAGAGTTTTAAGCTTGTCTTACTGTGAAGTCACATATATTTTACGTCATTTGAGGACTTGTATCTGGAATGTTGGCAATTATATGGTGGTTCAAAATATCGTCTCATTTCAATGAGCTTAGGATTCAGCGGTATTTTCCAAGTTGCTGCCTAACCCATGGAGAATATGGGCTAAACAATTTAGTTACTTTATGAAAAAATTGAAGTCGTACTAGATCTTTTGAAGTTAATTCCATAAACCTTGTATGAGGACATCGAGTTTTGGTAATTAGTAAAAATGTACTCTGTCAGCACTCGTTGATTTTTTTTACTAGCCGCGATTGAATTTATTTTAACGCATATCAAAAGTTTCACTGCATCGAAGCTCTAATCATATAAACTCTCTAACCAAGTTTAACCGTAGTTTCAAAACTTATCCTAGATGTTTTTTATTTTAATTTTGTCAACAACCTTTAGAGTTCTGTGAATATATCAAAATTATGTTTAGAAAAAGTACTTTTGTCTGATCATCACATTAAACAAGAACTGAACAATGAGCATGAACTGAACATGAACAAGTGTGATGGATCACATTAAACGAGAACTGGTTCTATTTTATATAAAACTTTTTTTGAGTATAAAGGCACAAAGATCAAATTAATGATTTGTATCTGTCTTTTATTAAATCAAAAATTCATTCCTTCTTCCTTTCAGGAAACAATTTTTTTCCGAGACTTATTGTAAAATGAGGTCGGGGCTAATGTCAGTAATTATAGATCCCACCAAAAAATTAACTTCTTTTCATCGGAGATGATCTTGTACGAAATTACTTATCGGTATATGAGGACCGATAAGTAATTTCGTACAAGAAAATAATTTTTAACAACATTTTTCATCTTAATTGAAGTGTTAACGACGGACTATTTCGAATATTTCTCTAAAAGTAAGAATATTCAAATATAAAGAAAATCGCTAATAATTTGCCATTTTGTTTCGATTGCGGCCTTTGAAATAAAACAAACATAAAAGCATTTATGTATATCAATAATATTTTAAAATTTTTTTTTCTGAGATGATTATCTTGATAATTGATTTTGATTTGACATTTGACATGCTGAGCATTTTTTGTTTGTAAAGCTTAGTAATAGTATTACATGTAGGGGTAATACAGCTGTTTAGATTTATTTTGTTTGTAAAGAAGTTGTTTGGTCAGACGAAATAATATAGAAGTAGAAATTGAGACAAAAAATGAAAGAGAGATGGAAAAAGAGACAAAAACTGAAAAATCGTACTATAAATACTTGACCAGTTTGTTCGGTTAAGGAGATTACGTAAAATTAATACAAATTAAGATCACATTTTACTTGTGATGAGTTTTAACTTAATTTTAATTAAAATTTAAAAAAATTGTTTGTGCTATATAATTTAATTTTAATTATTTTATTGTATATTGAGAATTAAGTTTGATGTTTTCGTTGAGCCAATAAAGTTAAACTGATTTGTCAACAAAAAAATTAGAATTGAAATATTTATTGGTTCTGTTGATTGGTTCATATGGAGTTAAATGTTTTACATGAAAGGAAGTTAAATGTCTCATTTATAAAACAACAGTGGCTGAAATAGAGGATGCTATTAGTGAAGTTGAATCAAAAAACAAAGATTGTCGAAGTTAGTGCATTAAGGATAAATCAATCTGGAAATTCAGTTAGTAAAAGTGTTTAACTTCGAAGATCCGTAACTTATTTAACAGAACTAATGGAAATGATATGTGATAAAGTGGATGATTACGCCAAAGCGATTTATAAAACGAGTGGTGAATTCACAATTTTAAAAATGGTTACAAGTGCTAAAGTCCTTGACGATTATGAAAAAACCGCAAAATGAAACTTATAATGATTTTAAATTATGTGGTGAGATGGCTCAATATTGTAATCAATCGGCAACGGTAGATTAAAATTTAGAACATGTGAAATATAAATTTAAAGCGGATCAACATTCAGCATTCAATACTGTAAGCTTTAAAACTTTTTAATTTATATAATTTACTTTTATTGTGTTTTTATACAATTATTAGTAATAGTATCGTATTTGTCGATAAAAGATTTCCAGGGTCAGGATTCACATAAATTTTTATAAAAGTCCTATCGTTTCTACAAAGTATCGTTTAAGTCCACACTCGTCTACATATTTCTTGAATCTTGTGTTATATAAAGTAACGTAATTGCACGTGTAAATCAACTTCTACTTCCGAACATAACAAATTTAACAGCTATGAAACAGAAAATAATAAAGAAAAGAGGAAATCGAAATATGGTGGCTGATGTAAACGAGAGATTGAAAACAGAAATTCAGATTTAATTTTGCTATGTCAGACAGTAAGACAGTTAAAATTTAAATTGTGCTATCGGTTTTTGGTTTTGAAAGATTTGTTTTGGCTATAACAAGTTAATCAGATATAGGATTTTTTTTATATAATTTCTATTTTTGTGATACCAATTTTTAATAATTGTATTTTTGATTAAAGTAACAAAAAATTAAAGAGATAATATTTTTTGAAGGTTGAAAAAAACCATTTCGTAAGTTTAGTGATAGATTGTAGTTTTTGTATCAATCTTTTCTATATGATACGAAAGATATAGCTTAGAACGTAAACTATAAAAATTAAAAACTGTTTAATTATTACAAATTTATGAAGAATACTAAAACGATAAATGTGTTTTAATTGTGAATGTATAAATAAATGGTTTAGTTAGACTTCAGATCCAGTATACATTTTTAGCTACCAAACAGAAATATAATCCCCAGTGGATATATTGACGTTCAAGATTGTATTATAGCGGCATATCTGTGGAAAGGCTCGGGATAATAAAACGAAGACAAAAATAACAACTTAGAGGTAGTTCTGTATTTTTTTTTAGACTTCCATAGGAAAAAGAAGACAACGAAAATAAGAAAGGAAAGAATCTTTGAAGAAAGTAAGCAGACCAATGCTACAGTGAGTTATAGCATTATTTTAATAATGTTTTTATTTAAGTTTAGTTTATATAATTTATATTCATATTTTTATGCTATCAGATAATTTTTGGTTAAATTTCTTTTAGCATACTGTTACTATGTTTTTGATACGTGTTCAAAATCCCGGTACATCAATTTTGTAATAGTATTTCGATTTTTTGCTGATCTGCTTAATGAATTAGTTTTCTAATCCTGAAAGATCCTAAATATATGATCAACCCATGTCATAAGTTAATTAACAGTCTCAACTGTTTTCTGACTTTTTTCCCGGGTGCTGTCATAAATCTGCTTAGCTTGGTGAACAGTGCTCAGCCCTCTTTTAAATTTTATTCAAAACATATTTATAAAAGAGTGAAATTTTTATTGTTTTTATTTCACTCATTTGGAGGCGATTATGGTTTTATTCTTTTTAATTCTATATTCAGAAGAAGGCTATTAGTAATTTTTCCTCATCCGTTTATTTATTGGTATTACAATACACACTTACATAATTGATTAAAACATTTCAAGACACACCAGTTGTGTGCTTTAAATTTATTCTTAAGGTCCCGAATACCAGGCATTACTTTAAAATTTATTGTTGATGTCTTATGAAATTTCTTTCCCATGGCTCAATTTTGCAAAGGATGAAAATATCCCTAAATTTAGCTTACAACGGCTCTCAGTTTTGTTTTTCTAAGTATTGCAAAAGTACAATATAAAATTGTGGATTAAAATAAATTTTAATCAGATTACGTTTTCTTTCGTTTTTTTATTAATTTTTTCTAATTAAAGTAAAAACTTCTCTTGAGTAGGAATATTATTCTAATTTTTTTTTATTTTAATTGTAAAATCTAAAATTTACTCAAAATATTTCTAATAAATTAATTTTATTTGAAATAATCTTTACTATATGTTTCGTAATTCAAAATTTCATTAACAGGTATTTTCGTACAATGTACGAATCAATTGTACAAAAATACCTGTCGATAAAATTTTAAATTTTGAAACATGTATAGTTAAGGTTATTTTAAATTAATTTAATGCATAAAAAATATTTTGAGTGAATTTGGATTTTAAAATTAAACTATAAAAAATAAAATTAAAATTTCGCTAAAAAATCAAGGATTCAGTTGTCTGAAATTAGATTTATTCTTTTTTGGTAATCCTGGAACTGGAACATTTTTTTAGATAGACGTTCGGAAAAACCAAATCGAAAATCGGTACTCAGATAGTAAGATTTTTGGTCTCGCGTTTAGTGTTTTGACCCGTATTATAATCCACGACAAATAACGACTTAGGCAAGTCGTTCTTTAGTGTAAGAAGTGCAGTATCTGCTCCTATTAGGGCGACCAGGATAGCATGATAAACGTTACACATTGAGATAAATAATTTATTTATATTTTGAAAACGAGAAAAGTCATCAAAGTGAAATCCGAAATTATGCATTTGAAAGAAGATTTTTATTTTAGTTCCAGAATTAAAAACGATATATTTTTGTGCTCCCTCCTGTGTTTAGGAATGTTATTTTTTTTGTAGCCTAGACAAAAGAAAAATGCAGAGACTAGAAATCTAATGGTGAACGCTTCTGATAAATGCTTTCTAGGTTTTATACAGAGCCGAAAATAATAAGAGCGCAATTATGAATGTTTTGTATCAACAATTAAGCACGAGAAGAGAAATGAAGCAGCAATTCAGAAATTAAAATCTAAGTAGTTTTCATAATTTACATTAAATTTATGAAAATAAAACACAAATTATCCAAATAAATCTTAAAAAAATTCTTTTGATTTGCCCTAAAAAAACATAATATAATTGTAAAAAAAACTCTCAACGATGAGTTCAGCCAGATTAAAATATTCAATCTTAATTGAGAAGCAGATGGTCTTGAAATTAAATCGACACTTTGAAGGATTAAACAGAATTATAAAATTATGGTGGTGCAGTTGTAGTTGTATAGAGAAATAATTATACAATAAATTTCAATTTTGATTAATAAATAAATAATTAAAAATAATTTGTATACAGGTAAGTTGCCTCAAACCATTTCATATTTTTTATACTCTATATTTAATTACCAAGACATGCGAAATGAAATGGAAATTTAAACTATTTTTCAAAGTTCACCATTTACTTTATAATAAACATTCCAACTCAGTTTTAGGTAAGTGTATACGGCTAAAGAAATTCAATGAAAGAATTAATTTGGAAATATTCAAAGAATTTTTTATTAGAAAAAATGTTCCCTTTTTGGAAACAAAAACTTTATTACTTAGGACAATTTGATTAATGGAAGAATAAAGTAAACAGAAATTTGCGTAACTTTATATATTTATTGCCGTGTTTTTCTTAATAATTTTTTAATAGAATGTAATGTTTAGTAGGAATTACAAAATTTGTATCAACAGTACAAAAAAACTTTTTAAGACCTAGGTTGTTGTTGGCAACATGGGTTCTAAGGTGTTGATAGACGCAAATTTTTTTTTTATTATTTTTTAAGAGAGGCGATTTTCCTGAATGATTACAGCCCAGTGAAGGATCGCTTCTTCGATTAAGTAATAACGTGTCATCATCAAGGAATATGCCATAGCTAAGATTGGCTGGTGATATCAAACTGTTATTGCTAGACTGCTAGTAGTCAATAGAAGGAACGGGAGTAGACGGTTCATTCAAATAGATAAAATTTTTAAAAAAATTACAAATCAACAAAAAATGATCCCAAAAAACTGCTATAACCACTTAAATATTGTTTCAAAATTATCTTTTTGGCGAATGGTTTAATTTGTTCAAAATTAAAGTTAGAAATAAAATCAGCTTTTGATCACATGCTGTTTGATATAAGCCAACAAGGAAGCACTCTAATAAATGCATAATTTAAACTAGTTTTTATCAGCAATTAAATTAGTACAAATTGTGTTAATTTATTTTTGGTAACAGTCAGAACTGAGTTTGCATCGCATTTTATGCAACAAACCAAAATTCATATCAGAATAGTTGGAATAATTATATCATAAAACAGAGTTAAGAAAAAACCGATTTGCATTAAAATATAAAAGATTAGAAGTTTTTTCTATTCACTTCTTATAGCAAAAAACTGTTTTACTTTATGTGATCGAAAAGATATATAATTTTAAAAACATAATTTTTGACTATGAAGTTCATTAACAGGAGGTTGACAATAAAATAAAAATTTACCATCAGTGTATGCATACATGTGCACCCAGATTTGTTTAAAACTGCTAGTTCAACGATTCTAAACTAGTTGACGAGGCTTAGTAATTTTTCCAAATTTTCAATCAAAAAGATTTGTTATGAATAATTTTGAAATTTCAAGAACTTTTACGTTTGTTTTTTTTTTGTAAACAAATTTAATTTATTTGTTGGAACACAATCAAAAGATAATGGGTTTGACGTTTTTTCTTTTTGTGTTCTCTTTTTTTGAAATCAGACAATCAAGAATATAAATTTAAAAACTTTAAAATGATGTAAAATCGTAAAATTACGTAACTCAGGATATTTATTAATTTTAAACCAAAAAACAGAGAATTAAAAGTACAAATTTACAACCAATTCACAACTTCACAATATGCAATTTAATTTTTACAATATTTTGATTCGTGTTTTTGATTTTATTTTTTTTTAACATGATAAATTTGATAATTTTGTTTTATTCATTTTTGATTTTTCTTCACTATAAGAAAAGGAATTTTAAATTACTGGGTTTCGTTCAAACACATAAAAATAAAAATTTAACTAAAATACAACAATAACAATCATAATCAGAGAAAAGAAGCAAATTAAATATTCTTATATAAAAATTAATTGCTTATTCTTATTGAATGTTTAAGACGGAATGGAACCGTTGATATTTGAAGTGAGATAATTTATAACAAAAAAATTAATACGAGTAATTTTACGGAAACATAAGTTGTCATTATATTACTACAGGCTATGTTTGATGAATGAAAGTATATAGCTTTGCAGTTATTTTACACAATCCGACGGGAATGCATTTGGCGGGAGTTTATATATATAATTAAAATAAAAAAAAACTAACCTGCGATAGCCATCCACGGATAAAATGTATGATTTGCGGATTGATGTAAACCAGATGTTGCCGATTGTCCACCACCCGTTGTTATCGAACAATTTGCATTCCATGCATTTGCTGTCACACTTGTTGAACCCCCTCGACTTGCTGGGGAGCCACTTGATTCTAAATAACCACCAACTCTTGAGTCAGGTGTACATGCTGAGGGTCGAACAGGAGCAGAGTTATTTTGTCCACTTCCTCCACCACTTCCACCGCCAGAACCACCACCAGCACTATTTGATGTTGTATTATTCCAAACATCTTTATAACCATTTGTGTCACCATTACCTGTTGTTCCTGTTTTGGCACAATCTTTATTATATGAACCATCGTAAATTTTACTACATGCTGCTGTTATACTCGCATCATAAGGGGAATCTTGTGTGGTTCGTGATTGATGTAAATGATGATTTGCATATGGTGACATCCCCAGTGATAAAGGAAAACCACGATAAGCTGCTGTGGCGGTTTGATCATGATGACTGGCGGCTGTCATACCCATACCAGTTGCCTGATGAGGATGTCCATAAAAACCGGACTGTTCAAAATAGGAATTCATGTTTATATTTTATTCGTCTTTTTTTATATGTTCGAAAAATAAAAATTGGCTGGAAGAATTCACACTTCAAAATTTTCTTGTCACTTTTTAAATTTCACTTGTCACAATGTAACTTTAACCAAAACAAATAATAAACAATTTTTTTTCCACTAAAAAAATATAAAATTATATGTAAATTAATTTCACCGTGGAAATCTTTTTCGAATACATTTTTTCATTTTTTAATTGAATTAAAAAAAAATTTGAAAACAAAAAAAAAACAATTAAATAATAATAACAATAAATTAAAATAAATATTTTTATGTATAATCACTTTATCACAATATTTTAAATAAATATAAAAAAAATCAGAATCACCAAACAAAATAAATTTGAAATTTCACAAGAAAATAGAAAAAAAAATTTTTAAACTGTCTATTTTTTTTTATTTTATTATTATTTTGGGAAACAAATAATAACAATAATAATAATATAATAATAATAGTAATTGTTGCAATAGTAATAATAATGATAATAAAAATTATCGTAATAATAATAATAATATTAATGACACTTTATTTTTATAATCAAAAAATTTATTTTTTATTCTTTTAATTTTTAAATAAAAATAAAAATTAATTTCGCGCCTGTTCTAATACCGTTGTTGTTGAACGAATGAATGAAAAATTTTTATAATAAAAATGATTGCGTTGTTTTTGTATTCTTCAAACACACATCAAAATCAAATAGTTAATATTTATTTTTTTCGGAAAAAGAAGTCGAAAAAACAGAATCTAAAATAACACTCAAATTTTATATATTTTCTTATTCGGTTGTTAGTGGTGAAGAGATCACAACACACAATACACCACACGACGACGACAACGACAATACTGAAACTCAAGAAATACAAACTACACTGGAAAAAAAATAAAATTGTTTGCAATAAAATATAAATAAAACAATATTCCTTGTTTTTATTTTGAATATCAGTTCACTTTTTTTTCCGTTGCTACACTTCTCTTACACTTTTTTTTATTTTACCAAATTTCTCTTACACTAAACTAACACATAATCACAATCATATAGTAGTGTTCTCTCTTCATTTTATAAAATGTTTCTCATTCTCTTCACATTTTTTATGTATAGCTATATATATTTTTTACACACTGATTTTGATGTTTTTATTTTTATTGCGCAATAATACTATCTCTTTACACTAATAAATAATAAAATAATAATAAAAGACATCCATTAAAATGTAAGAGTTTTCTTTTTTATCTCTTTTATGATGTAGTTCTTTCTCATTTTAATTATCTGAGATAGTTGGATGGATGAAATTTATTTTTAAAAATCATTCTTTGGTTAGTGGAAGTACATAGAATTTTTTTTTATTTAATGATTTTAATTGTAATTTTATCTCTTTCATTTTTTAATTAATTATTTATTTAATTTAATTTTAATTATTGTTTTGTATAAACAAATCATTAATTTTAATTATTAGAGATTTTGTTTATTGACTTATTGGTGAGTTTATACAATGTCGGCTTTGATATTAAAATTATTGGTGTGACAAAAGAAAATAGAATTTTGGGGACAATGGATTGGAATAATTTTTCTGATCTTTCGAAATATGCAATCAAATTATTTTTAGGATTAATTTGTGAAACAAGAAATGAAAATTGAAAAAAAATATGAAATGACGTTGCTCAGTAAACATTTACATGTTACATTTCTTTTTTATATTCCGTTTAAGTTTGCATTAATAGAATTTGTTCAGCTATTGCATCGATTGATGCTATATTTATAAATAATTTGATCCTGTTAAGAATTGATAATAGAATTTGTTTAATCGCACCAATAATCAAATCTGGTAATACCGAACTAACGGACCAGCTTGATTCACTCCAGCACAGAAGAAATGTGGCTGAATTGTCAATATACTATAAATATAACTTTAGCGAATTCTCCTCTAAGGAAATTCAAAATATTCTTCCATCGTGTGCGCAGTATAATCGACAAACAAGAGCTGCCGAGTTATCCCATCCATTTGTTGTACAAATACCTCGTTGTAGAACTGTGTCCTTCCAAAACGACTATTTCAATAGAGTGGCCAAATTATGGAACTCATTGCCCTCCTCTGTATTTCCCGATGAATTTTCTCCTCAGGCATTTAAAGAAAATGTCCATTATCATTTAAAAAAATTAGTATAGTTATCCCTATATCCCCATTCCTTCCATTCCTTTATAGTTGACATGGTATCTTCGGATATTCAAAGAGTCTAAATAATGAATATTTCATATTTAGTGTGCTAAACATGTCTAACTAATTAATAAAAAAAAAAAAAAAAAAATCTATAATTTTTTACGGAATGTAAGTTTGCGTTCCAGTAGTCCGAGTATTTAGGATTTTATTTAAAAAAATTCAACGAATGTTGTAACGACGACACTCCTAAACTGTTACTCATCACTGAAAGCAGGATCTGTTACGCTACATTATTATGGTGCGCGGGTTAAAGTAAGGCATTTCTGATATCGTTCTCACAATTTAATTATTTATGTACAGAAAGATGTAAGTGATAAAAAAATATGTTAGACTTATTCTCTTTCATATTCTCTTTAATTTCAAATATAATCTTTTCTTGTTTTAAATCCAGCTTATAACATCTGCTAATCAAATATAGAACTAACGCAAAAATCTCTAGGAATCAAAAACCAATATTCATAAGAAAATCCTTCCCCTCTCTACAAACAACAAAACCAACAAATAAAAATTAAGACATAAATATCCATAATCTCAAAAACCCATTGTCCATATAATTTTTGCATTTTTATTATTCGTTCAAAAAACTCACAAAATGACATTAAAAACTTTATAAAATATTCCAAAAATTAACCTTTAGTTAGATTTAACAAACATTTGACCCCTTTAAAATTTAAAAATTATCACCAAACCCATTCAATTTGCTTTTGAATCAAAAGTTGAAACAAACCTACTCGTCTTACCTATCAAAAGTTAAAATGAAGAAGAAAAATAAATAAAAGAAAAACTAAAATAAAAATTATTACAAGAACAGGAAAGAAATAAAACAAGAATATTCAATAATAATATATTCTAATTGCTTTATTAGCAAAATGGATAAAAAGTTCAGGAACCCCTTTTCATAATTTTTTTACAGTAATTCTTATTGACGAGTTTCCTTATGTTATTATTTTAAAAGTTGCAAATCAATCAGCAAAAGGATGCAATTTAAAGTAAAAAAGGACATACACACAATTATAATGGATATTGAAAAGGGAAATTATTTTTATTTTTATGTCTCTTTTTGTCAGTTTTATTGTTGGTTTTATGATCTCAAGATTTAGGAGAATAGAAAGGATAATCGAGAAACTGATAATCGTGACTATAATAAAATATTTTGAAGAGGTAATTTAATGCCATGGGTTAATATGAATTTTTAAAATAGATTTATGGTTGATTTATATATTTGTCTGTAATATTACTTGACACAAAACTTGATCCGGTTGGTAAATTTTTATCAACAATTTAAACTCTAAAATGATTTCAAAGTTTTCATTCCATCAATCTCGAAGCCAGGGGTATTCAAAATATCGATAACTGTGTAGTATAAAATTGTAAACAACTAAACTACACAAAACATTTTTATAAAGTCCACTAAGTGCATATACTTAATCGCATTTAATTTATCAACAAGATCAACTCATTATGATTCATAACCATAAAAAATGTTAAACAACGTTAACGCCATGTTTTTAGTTATATGCAATTCAAAACCACTCTACAACAATTTAATGATAATTTATGACTTCCCGAAGAAAAAAGAAACATTCCAGCAATAACTGACCACTCCAAACTATGTGTAAAAAAGTTTTATCTCAAATTTCATAATACATTGAATAATGTCCATCTTAAATCATTTGAACACGAAAAAGAAACATTACTGAAATATATCCTACCCGCCCATTTCGATCATGATATTTTACAATCAAAAATCTTCGATGATTCTTAACCATTTCCATGTTCAACGAACTCATTAATCAACCAGCAAAACTGCATATTTTTTTGTTGTTTTGTCTTGGATACACGAATATTTAAAACCAAAGAAAAGAAAAATTGGGAACCAAATTTCTATTCCAAAATATAAGCGGATTGTAAGAATGTATAAGAAATAAAAAATCATCATCATCATTATTATCATGATTATCTAAAATCTCAAATATCCTCTTTATTTTTCTTTACACAATTCTTATAATAATATCCTTAAGGCAATGATATCTGATCTTTATTATACAATTTTTACTTTTTCATTTCTTTTTTTTGTTAACTTTCTTGAGATTGTGGAAAGTACTATGGGATATTGAAATTATAATTTTTTTTCTTGGATTTTTTTTGGGAATTTATTTTGTATTGTGAGGGGTGATTTGTTTGATTGTATAAATAAATATGTATAATCAAGGATATGAAATTAAATTTATGTAAATTATTAAAATGTTCTGTGAATCATTGTGTCTTAGTTTTGGTTTCTGATTTGCTTAAATCACGACGGGGGTTCATGTCTTGCATAAGCGCAAAAATTAAAAAACGCAATCGTTCTGGCATTGAAATTGTTTGTTAATATTTTTTTTTACAAAATTTGCTTTGTTTGACAGTAAAGACTGTGTGCTAGCATGGCTAAGAATAGTGGCCTTCTTAGCCTTATGCAAACTGTAACGACGGACTATTTCGAGGTTTACCTTAAAATAATAATTTTAATATTGAAATAAATCCGCTAATAGTTTGCTAATTTGTTTTGTTTCCGGACTTTGAATTCAAAGAAACCTAAAAGCATTTATGTGTGCTACAAGTAAGTCGATAATATTTTAATATTATTTTTAGTTAATTGTCTTGTTGCATCACTCAATATCAATTAAAAATACTTGTTTATGTATACATAGAAGTTTTTGTTATGTAAAGCTTAGTCATATAATATTATATGTAGACAGCATACAATTGTGCATTTATAAATAATAAAAATAAAAAGAATGGTTGTCTGTATTTGGAGGGAATATTTCCTCGTTTGAATAAATTTTTATTAAGATGATACATGGAAATGGAAATTCGGATTGGAAATTTTTAAATTGTGGACGATGAAAAATATGAGAGGAAGCAAGAGATGGAGAATCTAACTATACATATATATATATATATATATATATATATATATATATATATATATATATATATATATATATATATATATATATATATATATATATATATATATATATATACATATATATATATATACATATATATATATATATATATATATATATATATATATATATATATATATATATATATATATATATATATATATATATATATATATATATATATATATATATAGATATATATATATATATATATATATATATATATATTATATATATATATATATATATATATATATATATATATATATATATAGATATATATATATATATATATATATATATATATATATATATATAGATATATATATATATATATATATATATATATATATATATATATATATATATATATATATATATATATATATATATATATTTATATATATATATATATATATATATATATATATATATATATATATATATATATATACCCATACCTCGATTTACGCGGATGATAGGTTCCATGGGTACCCGTGTAAATCGAAATCGCGTAAAACCAGACAAAGGATTCATACAAAAAAGGAAGATATGTGTCACTCCACTTCACGTCATATTTAAAGAGACTAAAGAAAATACGAGGGTAAGGAATCTAAAATTCTACGTCCACGCCATGCTACCTGGCCAAAAAAGACAGAATTGCGTTGGCATAGTTGAAAGGATCAGTGCAAATGCTGCTTATAGTCAATGATTCAACATCATGACGAGTCATTGGCACAATAAAACTAATGCAACTCAAGTGTCTGTTCTCCATGTTTGGAACAGCTTGGAACGGGCGTTTATCTAGGAGTAAGCGGCACTCTATATAAACGTGCAAAAGGATTTTTCGGTAACATCAAGATAAAAAACGAAACCGATAAAAACGAATTCACGAAACTCTGTAAACTGGCCTCAGCGCATCGCAGAATCATTACAATATACAACCTCGGAAGCTGTACCCGCACATCGATTATAAAATGGGATCATGGAACGAGCTAACCATTAGAAGACCAGGAAATCTCAAACAACTCACAAACCAGAGCAATTCTAGCGGCCTATCATTTTACGGTTCAAATAATTAGGTGTAGACTGTAGTCTGAAAACGTGACTTTTTCAACAGAGGCCTTTAATGCCTTACCTTCAAAGGTTTTCCCTGAAACTTTAAGGGCTTAAAGTCAGCGTTCATAAATGAATCAAAGAAACCTAACCAACATTCCTTCCTAGTGGCATGGTAGCTTCACGTATTCAGAGATGTTAATTTGTAATTTATTATAAAAAACCAAGTTGATAGCCACACACTGGATATACTGGAATTACAAGAACTGAGATGGCCAGGAAGTGCAATCCATGAAACCGGGAAGTGATACACTCCTTACTATTGCTGTCATCAAATCGGAGAACGATTTTGGGTTGCAGTTTTTATACATATTCACGTGAATTAATATGTTATCGACTTCAGCTCAGAAGTCACCATGCGACTTAGTGAAAGTCCTGTGTGGGTGTTGTTTTGAAGAAAAAGAGGACTCTGAGCACTTGTTGTGTATATGCTCAGCCTTTCCTAATGTCAGAGCTATGATTTTTGGCTCTGACTCTGTAAAGGTTGGCACAATCAAACTGTCACCAAAACATTTGGTTTGGGTTTCATTAAACTTACAGAAAGGTTTATGGAATAGTTGTTATGAGACCAAATTCGGATACGGCGCTCTGAACAATAGAGTCTTCGTGCGAGGATAAGGCCAGGATTCTGTCTCGTGCAACCTGTCCAACCCCTTTCTAATCTAATCTAAAGATTTAAAATGGTGTTCCATTGCAAACAAAATCTACTAATTTTCATCTAGAAAAATGCTCCGCCAAGTGTGCATGCCTGGATTGAAGTGATTTAAAACTTAAAACATAACTATAATAACGGTCTTCCAATTAATCAACAGCTAGCTAATATGACTGATAACGGAAAAACACTATGTGTTGACTATACTAAAGAAGACAAATCGAATCAAAACGTCAATAAAATAAAAAATTTGAAACAGACCATGTTCCGAATTTCTTAAACTTCGGTAATCGTTACTAGAATAAAAAAAAATGAATATGTGGTTTTTATTCTTTTTATTTTTTCTAAATTTCATACAGGGTTGCTCGAAATTTAGAGAGAATGGAAGTTTAAAGTTGAATTGTGATCGAATGGGTTAGCCGATTCTAATAAATGTTTTTTGCTTGAAAGATAATAAGCAAGACTTTATAAAAATATTACATTGATAAAAAAATTTGTATTTTTATATGATTGTTTTAAATTTTAATTTTTGAAAAATGTGGATTACAAAAAGTACATTTTTCGTTTTATATATTTTAAAGATTAATTATTTACTTTTTTTGGCTATAATAACGATTACCGAAAATTCAAGGAAATCAGTAATGGTCGGGTTCACATCATCGGTGTCTTTATTTGATTTCCCATCAAAATTGAAATACTAAATTATGTTTAGTTTTTAGTAAAACTCTAGCAGAACACAAAATTGTTATTTACCTATAAATTCAATTGATCTTTAAAATTCAATCTTAAAAATTCGAAATAATATAATTCAAAAATTCAAGTGAATAATAAAAATTCGAATTAGATAAAACAAAAATAAATTTAAAAAAATCCCAGCGGCAGGCATATCCGGGCGGTAATAATTCGAAATATTTTTTTGCCAAAAATTTCGAAAGCAAGTATATTGATAAAGTACGAGGCCGTATGCCGAGGGCTATTATCAATACCATTTGCTTGAGGAAGTTTTAAAAAAATTATGAGAATTTTTGGCCATTTTTCATTTCTTTATATATTTTTTATGAATTATGCACTGGCTACTGGGATATCAGTTAATCAAAATTAGGCTGAAAATTTTTTGCCTTAGTTTTATTTTAATTTAAACCAATGAAATTCTCTAAGATGTAATGACATCATTCAATTTCACCAATAACATTTGAATTATACTAATAACAAATATTTATACGTCTGGCCTACTGGGATATTAAAAATTATCACTCTTATTTTGAAATAATTAACTGATATCACAGTAGGCCAACGTATAATTCATAAAGAATATATAAAGAAAAGAAAAATGGCAAAAAATTTTCTAAACGAATTCCTCTCGTTCGTTGATAAATTCTCATAATTTTTTGGAAAATTCCTCAAGCAAGTGGTATTGATAAAAGCCCTCGGCCTACGGCCTCGTGCTTTTATCAATATACTATCCTTTCAAAATGTTTGGCAAAAAATTATTTCGAATTATCAACTGATAATTTTTAATATCCTAGTATAGGCCAGACGTATAACTATTTGTTATTAGTATAATTCTAATGTTATTGGTGAAATTGAATGATGTCATTTCATTTTAAAGAATTTCATTGGTTTAAATTAAAATAAAACGAAGGCAAAAAATGTATATATCTTGTATATTTATATATCTTGTCATGTATATATAAAAATCACGTGTCACGATGTTTGTCCGCGATAAACTCCGCGACAACGTAACCAATCTTAATGAAATTTTGTGCAATGTGTGTATGATGGTCCAGCTTGAGAGATAGGATAGTTATTATCTTGATTAAATGCCTAAATTTTTTTAATTACAAATTAAATGTTAAATATGGATGGTTCATATGCCAACTTTCAGATGGCAGCGTAAATCAATTTATTCAATTGATAGTAAACTTCAACATCTGGATAAGGCCATTATTAGACTATCAAATATGTTTTAGTAAAGAAAGTTTTGTTTTATTTGATAATAAATGACAAGCATATTATGCTAAGTCAAATACGTTACCTAAGATTATTGATAATTTTGTGGAGGTTATATGTTAATTATAGAAGTGTTAGAAAATATCGAAACCTGTAAAAAAATTATTGTATTGGTTTTTATAAAGGTTGAATTAAAATAAGAGTAAAAATTAAAGAAAACAATAATTTAAATTTATTTTTTTAAATTTTTCATTGATCTTCAATATTAATTTACAAAAATCAATATCAAATTGAAAAATACTCTTATTTGTATTGCTAATTAAAATAAAACGATTAGGGGTAAAAAAAATTGTCATCAAAACTGGATGAAAAACTAGCGAAGTTTATTTTACAACCTTTACAACATTGAATAAATCTAAGGAAGAGTAACTAGACATTTTGAGTGAAGCTTCTAATTTTTAGTGTTGGTGAAGTTTGATAGTGTTTGCATTCTAGGTGGGTGGTACTGTTTACAATTTGCATATTTATATTTTCAAAACAAATAAAAGATATAATAAATGTTACATATAAATTTAAAAGCCTAATATGCTTGAATAAAATATTTCCTTATATTACCAAATATAAATATTTTTAATTGTCCATACAACAAAAATGTTAATCATATTGAATTACTTTAAGAACAGCTTATATTCAGCTGTGATAGCGTTTGAAATTTGGTTTGACAACGATGGATTAAGAAAAATTACATTTATGTAGGGTAATAAAATATAAAATTAAACTAGAAAACAACAGCTTTTGTAAGCAAATACTTTATGTTTTTTTTACGTTTTGTTTGCATTCTAAGCCCTTTTTAAGAGTAGTATTAGTAAAAATATTCTAATTATGGATATGCAATTCGATGATCAAATTTCAGTGTATTTAAGATTATTTGTACATATTTTAATGCAACTTCAATTTTATGAGCAAACTACTGCACAAATACTAATAATTGTTTTGAAAAACATTAATTTAAACTTTAATTTTTATAAATTTTGCTTAATTTGAATATCTTAAAGTAGAATTTCGGATAAAAGCTATCATTTTATTTTAAAATACAAAACGAAATATGTCAAATGTCATGGATGAAGAACGCACAGATATACAAATTACATACTTCAAAAAATATTCGTGTAGCCACACGTAATTATTCTTCCTTATATATTTATTCAATGCTTTAAACCAGTGGTTCTCAAAGCGTGTTCCGCGGAACACTGGTGTTCCGCGATGCACTTTCCACTGTTCCGCGAAAAAATCAAATGTACAATCAATTCAATTAAAAATTGTTTGAAAATAAAAATCAATTCAATGAAAAATTTACACGTTTCTCGGCTTTGTATGAACAAAAATATCTTTCGGGTTAAAATTACTTCTTGAAAACATAAAATATTATTGCAATTAATTCTCCTTTTACACATAAATAAATAAAAAATGTATGAGGCTTTTGTTTCACACAATATGAACAAATTATTGGATAAGAAACACGTTTACTTCTTCCAAATTTTCTAGTTTTACTTTAAATGAAGAAGAAGAATTGACGTCGTTTTCTTCAGATCGTGGATTAAAATTACAGTTCCATGAAAACATTCCTGAAAATCCTGAAAAGCAAAAAATCCTTGAACATATTATTGCTATTTTCCACGACATAACCTTGCGAAGCAGGATTTCCAACTATGATCAATATAAAGACAAACAAACGTGAGAGACTAGGGAATTTAGAAGAAGAAATGCGTGTGGCGTTATCATTTATTCGCCCCGATATCGCTGAGATCTGTAAAGATCGTCAAGCTCATGGATCGCATTAAGTTTGATATTTTTTTAAAAGTATTGTAATTTTAATTGTGCTTTCAATAAATATATTTTCATCAATCGATTTCGGTACATATTTTATTTATATACATATTATTTTCTAAAAGTAGCACTTGGAAGCAGAGGGTTGCCAATCACACGCTGCGACACGATTCCGTTTTCTTTTTGCTTTATAATTACTACGTTTTCATGCAGATCGAAAAAGAATTGAATCCTCATCCCGTTTTCAAACTGTAAAGTGTTTTCATGATTGGATTGAAAACGTTTTTAAAACTGTGTTGAGAAACTGTCAAAAGGTCAAAAAGCGTTTAATTGTGTTTCATTAATTGTGTTCAATATTTTATTTTTTTATGCTTGATATTGTATTTTTCTTTTAAATAAAGTTAATGAAATAAACATTTTATAAATCAATGTGAAATTAGTTGTTTTGTAATTAAAAACAAACATAAACATTTTGCTGCGCATGACACGATCCAGTTTTCCGTTTTCATGTATTTTCGAATATTTGGATACCGATACGATCCCAAAAAAATCGATATCGTATTTAAAAATAAATAGTATTCCAAACTGTAATTATTGATGTTTTCATGGTGAATTCAATTCGAATTTGGTTTTCAAATCGTTTTGAACTAAGCATGAAAACGTAGTAAATAATAGAGTGTTTTGGCAAACATTATTCTGTTTTTTATTGCACTTTTGGTTTCAAAAATGTTAGCCACCCTCGCCCCCTATTGTAAATTGTATGCTGTATTGTAGATGTTCCGCCTAAAAATATATCAGAGTTTAGTGTTCCCCGACTTCAAAAAGTTTGAGAACCAAGGTAATAAACTCTCCAATTTCATGTCAAATTTTTTTTATTGACCAATATATTTGATAGTGTAATATACGCCTCATAAATTTGGGTTAGCCAATAGATGGTGCCGTATTTGTATTTAAAACGTTGTTTTTAATGTCAAAGTTTTGAAAATTCACTACGCTTGTTTTGTCCAATTGTCGTGAGTGGTTAGTAAATAAATTAAATAAATTTGAATTTATGTTGCCTTTGTCGATATTAATTGCGTTTATGTTCTTATGAATTTAAAGGGATTCAAAAGCATCCAATTTTTCGCTGTCGTGTACCTCTTTCTTTAACCTCATATTATCTATTGAAAAATTTAAATATTCATTTTATTTTCCAAAACATGTTTTGCTAAGAGGTTTTATTTGGTTGGTCTGTTTAAATGTATACAGAATTTGCCTTAAAGCGTTCTTCAAAACCCCACGCGTCTGCCCGTATAATATTTTTATAGTAATCACCACAAGATAGTTCATAAACACAGACTTTACAATTGATTAAATCGATTTAAAGCTCAAAATTACGAAATGGGAGCCGCACAAATACTATACAGAGAAGCATAGTTGATCGAACATGGATGGCAATCATGATGAACAAACTAATTAAAAATGGTGGGACTTAGCTGGCCTACCACCTATGCAATAGTAATTTTCAAACGATAACAGTTAATTAATGAATTCATTAACGAATTAATTAGATACTCCCGCAAGAAGATTTGTAAAATTTAAAATTTTTGATCTATGGGTATGACAAGCCCACTTAGGTCCCTGCTATTTGCATATGAGTTAGCTGGAGATATCGTATACCACTGGCAGTGAGATATTACAAGCCAAAGTGATATCTTAGTGATGTTGGCGGATGAACTTTTTTCAATCAACGTTAGCACCCTTAGTCTTAGTTATAGTATTAATATTCTTTGATGATGATGATGACACGCTATTGTTTTGTTTAAATAAAATGTGTTGGGTTTTACGAATTACAATGTGTGCAACAACAAAAAATAACAACCTTTGAAGAATAAGGTCCCACAACAACATGCTTTCTATGGTGTTGATGGACGCAAATTTTTTATTTTTGTATATTTTTTTAAAAAATGAACTTATTCGCTTGCTCGAAGAAATGAGTTTCCATATAACTATTAAGTATGCCGGGTTTAATCCTTGAGCAAAACCATGTTTTTCATGATCTTAGTATATGCTTCTAGCACCATAAGGATAATTAGTAACCCAATTTAGCTTTGTTCCTACAAATTTGAAAAAAAAAAAAGTATTTTATTTTTATTTCCTCCATTTTATCATGAAATATTGCCCTATGTCGTTTATTATTATGTGAAAGGATTTATTATTCTATTATTTAGTTTTCCATTCCTTAAAAAGAATATAAAAACCAAAAGATAAGATATTTGCGTTCATCATCTTAAAAATATGATGTTGTGGAACCTAGGTCTTAAAGGGTTTTATGTGTTGTTGTGACACATATTGTTACTCTAACTACACAACACATTTTATTAAAAAAATATGGCAAATATTTTGAAATAGCACAAATTTTCTTAAAATTTTCGGTGAATTAGATGATGAACAATGTCATTGAAGCTACAATTTTGAATGCAAAATTCAAAGGGGAAGATGTACTGTTCCCACGTATTTCAATGATCTCAACAGATATGGCATTTTAATTCAAACGTTTAGTTTCCATCGCTTTTGCAATGACCTTCAACAAAGCACAAGAACAATTGCTGCAAGGATGTGGACTAGGTAGATATGGAGAATCCGTACTTCTCACATCTGGACAACTGTATGTGGCCATCTAACGTCGGAATACCTTCTGATTTATTCGTGTACGCATCTAGACGGAAAAACACAAAATATAATTTGTGCAAACAAGAACACGAATAAAGAAATAGGATTAAAACGACATTTTGAAATTTTTTTCCTTATTAAAATAAATAATTGTTGCAATAAAAATGGTACAATGTAAATTGAATGTTAAGTACGTTTAGTGTAACTGAAACAACTGTAAAAACAAGAACAATTGTATTACATTTTTCGTTGTTTCAAATGCTTCAGTCAAATCGAACACGGCTGTTATCAAAACAAGTTTTCTTGAATTTCCTTTTTATGAGGTACCGACAATTTGCGACGGGTATAATAATGTTAAATAAACAAAAGTTTTACACTATATGGTGTAAAATAAATAAAGTTTTGAAAGATTTTTAGAGTTATTAAGCTTAAAGTAATTATTTTAATTCACATGAATTTTGCAATTTTAAAGCATTTTTTATTTTCTCTCAGAAAAACTTCTTTAAAACAGTTTTTGTGTGTTTCGTGTTGGGAACCAATACAATTTACAATTGTATAATCACAGATGGAGAATTCAATTTAAATAAAAATATGAGATAATGAAGTTTCAATTTAGAAATTATCTGAACAGGAAAATTAAAATATGTTTCATTGTTGTTTCATCCACTGTGGCTGAGTCTGTAAGATGGCTTTGAACTATGATGTCTCTGATCAGTGTGACTTCAATCCCGACAATAATTACTTATTATCGAGAATAATATTTTTAATAATTACTTTGAGCAATAATTACTCACCTAATCGCCCAAAAATTAATATTCCATTCCATTAATGTTGTCTATATATGGAACATATATGCCAATATATTGACCGTGTGAAAGATATTAGTTTCGCATTTATTTGCAACAATCCATAATGACTTTAAAATGACTCAGGATGTTCACTAAATAGAAATATTTCTCATCCTATGAATTCACATTCTATGAATTCTAATACAAAAACTTCCAAAGAATTTTGATTTTTTTGCATCACTTCTTCTATACCTTCGAACGTATTGTCGCTTACAGCCGTCGTCTACACCAATCGAATGTATTGTCGCTTACAGCCCTTGCTGATCATAAAATGACATAACGATCAAAATTGTTTGCAACGTTTTTAGTAACCTGCCGGTAAAGAAAGCGTATATTAAACCTCATGAGCACTGTGAAAATTTATGAATCGATTTTTGTTCCGTATAATGTTCTATACAGAGACTCAGCTGAAACATTACACACCTGAAAACTTATTTGATCGCGTATTTTTTATATATCCTTTGTTTTATATATAATACTATTTTTTTATATTTTACTGATCAACTAGAGTGCTGTGGTGGTATGATTGAATAAAAATCCGAGTCGGAAATATTATAACTATTCGGAAATTTAAAATGGTATATGATTGAAAGTATTTTTCGAACATTTCTGTCGGAAAAATTTTCGAATCCATTTTGCTTGTCGGAAATTTATATTTGACGTTTTGTTGTAAATTGTATTAAGTTATACGTTATGTTTTTTTGTATATCATTTTTACATTTGTTTAATAAACATTTTACAACGGAAAAGCTATCCATAATCATAAAAAAAACTAAACTCGCCTATTAAACAATATATTCTATCAATATCAACACAAAACAAATGATAAATACGAATATTAAAAGGTTTTGACATTTTTAAATTCTGTACTAAATGGGTGCGTTTATATGGGAATCGAAAATATTACGAAACATTTCAATCATA
>OY856188.1:210563705-210591353 GCA_963693315.1 Diogma glabrata
TAATTTTATTAAATTTAATTACATATTTTGTACAACTTTTAAAGTATGTCAGAAAAAAATTTCAATTAAAAATATTGATAAATCAACCGGTGACGTTGAATCTCCAGAGCCGCCTTGAAAAAAAGTGATTTTGCTGTGAACATTATAACTCGTTATCGGATCATGTGAAACAAAAAAATTGATATGTGTTTTGAAGGTGATGTATTTCTCGAGGTAATCAGGAAGAGTTTTTTTTTTTTTTATTTTTTTTGCAGCACTTGGAAGTGAAAATCGCGATTTTACCTCAAAAAATCGCGTTTAAATTGTTATTAAAAAATAGAAAAAAATAAAAAAAAAAAAAACTCTTCCTGATTACCTGTTGATTTATGTGAAGAAGTAATGTTCAAATTTTCAAAAGGATCGGTTCAGTAGATTTTGAGTTCTTATGTTCACGAACTTCAAAAATGACGTTTTCGGGCGAATGGCAACCCGGCAACCCTGTTGAAACGCTGTAACCCCGTTAGTTTTACTCGGATTGACTTAAAATTTGTACACAATATTCTCGACATATTGTTCATTCAGAAAAAAAAAAATAAAAAAAAATGCAAAAAAAATAATTTTAAAACCTTACCCGCCCCTGTTGAAAAGAAAAAAAATAAAAAAAAATGCAAAAAAATAATTTTAAAACCATACCCACCTGTTGACACGCTGTAACTCCGTTAGTTTTACTCGGATTGACTTAAAATTTGTACACAATATTCTCGACATATTGTTCATTCAGAAAAAAAAAATAAAAAAAAATGCAAAAAAAATAATTTTAAAACCTTACCCGCCCCTGTTGACATGCTGTAACTCCGTTAGTTTTACTCGGATTGACTTAAAATTTGTACACATTTGTTCATTCAGAAAAAAAATTAAAAAAAATGCAAAAAAATTATTTTAAAACCATACCCCCCCCCCCCCCCCCCCTCCCCCTTAAATTTAAAGAAATTTTGATAGTCGGGATAGGTATGTGAGATCAAAAACTAGATTAACGCATTATAAGTCAAAAAGTTATTGTAAAAAAGTTATTGTTAAGTCAAAAGTTATTGTCAAGTGTGTCAAAAGAATGATTTTCATTGATCTTTTTCCCAATTTTTGTTAAGAAAAAATAAAATTAATTATATGTATGACATGAAAATTGAAATGTGATGATGATGAACATGAAATTTGGACATGGAAATTTTATGTCACCTAACTTAGCCCCGCCATTTTTAAGAAAATTAAAAACAAAGATTGTGCTGTATTGTGCTACAGTTGTGCTGGATATGCTACTCAGAAGGAATGCCATATCACCAATGGAAAAAGTTGGCACGCTGAAACAATTTTTCGAGCAGAAGTTAGCTCCGCCATTTTGAAAAATCTGAAAAACAAAGGTTGTCCTGTATTGTCCTCGAGTTGTGCTGGTTGTGCTATTTAGAAAAAAATTCCATATCCCTAGTGGAAAAATTTTATAACACTAAAATCATTTTTTCGAGTAAAAGTTAGCCCCGCCATTTTGGAAAAAAAGAAAAACAAAGGGTCTGCTGTACGGTGTTAGAGTTGTGCTAGTTGTGCTATTCAAGAACAAATTTGTACCACCAGCAGAATAATTTAAACACGCTAAAACGATTTTTCGAGTTGAAGTTAGCCCCGCCATTTTGAAAAAAATTAAAAGCAAAGGTTGTGCTGTATTGTGCTAGGGTTGTGCTGGTTGTGCTACTCAGAAATAGTTCCATATTATCAATGAAAAAAAGTTGGCACGCTAAAATGACTGCAGAAGTTAGGCCCGCCATTTTGAAAAAAATGAAAACCAAAGGTTGTGCTGTATTGTGCTCGAGTTGTGCTGGTTGTGCTACTTAGACAAACATTTCGTAGCCCTAACAGAATTTTTTTACAAAGTTAGCATCATTTTTTTCGAATAGAAGTTAGCCCCGCCATTTTGGAAGAAATCAAAAACAAAAGAAGTGCTGTATTGTGTTATAGTTGTGCTGGTTGTGCTACTAAAAAAATATCGTATCACTAACAGAATAATTTAAACCACGCTAAAACCATTTTTCGAATGAAAATTAGCCCCGCCACTTTGTAAAAACCAAAGAAGAAAGGTTGTGCTGTATTGTGCTACAGTTGTGCTGGATGTGCCACTCAAAAAGAATCCCATATCAACAATGAATAAAAGTTGGCACGCTAAAATGATTTTTCGAGCAGAAGGATATTTTCGAGCAGAAAGCATTCGAGTAGAAGATTGAGCAGAAGATTAAGCAGAAGTTAGCCCCGCCATTTTGAAAAAAATGAAAAACAAAGGTTGCTATGTATTGTACTCTAGTTGTGCTGGTTGTGCTACTCAGAAAGAATTGCATATAAGCAATGAATAAAAGTTGGCAGACTAAGCCGATTTTTCGAGCAGAAGTTAGCCCCGCCACTTTGAAAAAAATAAAAAACAAAGGTTGTACTGTATTGTGCTTAAGTTGTGCTGGTTGTGCTACTCAGACAAAAATTTCGTATTCCTAACAGAAAAATTTTATAACGCTAACATCATATCTTCAAATAGAAGTTAACCCCGCCATTTTGGGAAAAAAAAAACTAAATTGAGTGCTGAATTGTGTTAAAGTTGTGCAAGTTGTACACTCCAAAACAAATTCGTACCCACCGACTAGCACAACCAGCACAACTCGAGCACAATACAGCACAACCTTTGGTTTTCATTTTTTTCAAAATGGCGGGGCTAACTTCTGCTCGAAAAGTCATTTTAGCGTGCCAACTTTTTTTCATTGATAATATGGAACTATTTCTGAGTAGCACAACCAGCACAACCCTAGCACAATACAGCACAACCTTTGCTTTTAATTTTTTTCAAAATGGCGGGGCTAACTTCAACTCGAAAAATCGTTTTAGCGTGTTTAAATTATTCTGCTGGTGGTACAAATTTGTTCTTGAATAGCACAACTAGCACAACTCTAACACCGTACAGCAGACCCTTTGTTTTTCTTTTTTTCCAAAATGGCGGGGCTAACTTTTACTCGAAAAAATGATTTTAGTGTTATAAAATTCTTCCACTAGGGATATGAAATTTGTTTCTAAATAGCACAACCAGCACAACTCGAGGACAATACAGGACAACCTTTGTTTTTCAGATTTTTCAAAATGGCGGGGCTAACTTCTGCTCGAAAAATTGTTTCAGCGTGCCAACTTTTTCCATTGGTGATGTGGCATTCTTTCTGAGTAGCACATCCAGCACAACTGTAGCACAATACAGCACAATCTTTGTTTTTAATTTTCTTAAAAATGGCGGGGCTAAGTTAGGTGACATGGAAATTTTTGATTTTGTTATAATTTTCGTGATATTTTTAGAATTTTGAAAAATAGTTTGTTTTTTGATTTTGTTATAGTTATTGCAATAGTTTTAGAGTTTTGAAAAAAGTTACTTCGGTCCGAATTTGAATTTTTGGAAAATTTTAGAATTTTGAAAAAGTTTAAATTTTTGATTTTATTATAATTTTTGGAATTTTGAAAAAAGTTTGTGTTTTTATTTTGTTATAATTTTTGCAATTTATTTTGAGAATTTTGAAAAAAGTTTGAATTTTTGGAATATTTTTAAAATTTTGAAAAAAGTTTCAATATTTGATTTTGTTATAATTTTTAAATATTTTTAGAATTTTGAAAAAAGTTTGTATATCTGATTTTTTTATAATGTTTGCAATAATTTAAAATTTTTTGAATAAATTTAAATTTTTGATTTTGTAATAATTTCTGGAATATTTTAAGAATTTCTAAAAAAAGTTTGATTGTAGGTTTGTTTGAAAGTTTGTTTGAAATGTTTGATTTTATTATAATTTTTGGAATATTTTTGGATTTCTGAGAGATATCTGAATTTTTGATTTTTTAACATTTCTCGAAACGCTAAATGGAGAGGTTTTTGAGTAGTTTGCTGAGTGTATAATCGTTTCACTAAATTATGTTAATTTATGATCTGTTATAATTTTCCGTCAACGAATTGATGTTTCGTGTTAGTTTTGTAATAAATCTCTAAACAGAGATAAAAAAATAATTGTAAACAAAGAGTTATGTTTGATATACATCGCTGCCTATAACAAAAAAAACAATGTCCTCATAAAAGTTTTATGCCGAAAATTATATCAAAATCCTTAACCAAAACCGAAGTCTTAATATCTCAGAGCTGTGAGATTTCAGCCTCTTCATATTTTTCAGAATTGTGTTTTAATGCTTGGTCTTAAAAACAAAAGCGCTTGCCCAATTCTCAAAAAAGTATATGTTTTTTGATCAAATAAAATTTTTGTTTTAGTTGGAGGAAATCAAAACCAGAAGCCTATTTTTGAAGATGATAAAAAAATATTTGTCAGAAACACAATGGGGTTGTAATTAATTTCTTGCGACATTCAATCTTCATGGAAGAATTATGAACAGCCAAACCGTTTTGGGTCATAAGTAAAGCGTTGTTTGGTAAGTCTTATAATTTTGGGACATCATATATGTACATATATAAAATTATATAACATAGTTCGATATCCTCATATCTCAAAAATCTCACCTATAATAAAAACAAAAAATAAATTAATTAAATCAATCACTTTCCCTTTATAAAATTGAAAAACAAAAAATATTTTCCATAAATGAACTGAAAACTCATAATCATTTCATTTTTCCTACATAATTTTCCGTACCCTTCTCATTCTGTCATTTAGAAAATAAAAGAGATAAAAATAAAATTCAACACATTTTTCCTTCTCTTTGCACATTTTTATAGTTTTTATTATTCATCCAATGGCATTTCAGTAGCTCATAAACTCAAATTTTTATGAATTTTTTTATTCTTCACTTATTATTTGTATTCTTTATTTTTCGTTCCTTCTTTGTATTTTAACTTCACTCCAGATTTTGTTGCTTTTTTTTTGTTATATTAAGAAATTTGAAACTCTTAAAGAAAAATATTGTTTGTATATGAAAAAAAAATTTGTAAAAGAGAAAACTAAAGGTTAAAATAAGATAGCACGATATAGAAAACTAAAATCTTATACAGTTAAGAAAATTGGAGAAGATTTAAAAAAAAAATGAAAATTTTAGTAAGAAGAGTGCAATGAATGTTGTGATAAAAATAATCATAAAAGAAATTTTTATTTTAGTTCTTATTTTTTTTTCTTTCGTTTTTCTTTTAACAAACTAAAAATTACCACTTAACAGAGTAATTCTAGTAAAATGGAATATAAAAGTCAATTTTTATTTTCAGTTATTTTTTGTTGTTGTTGTTATTATTGTGATTACTATTTGAGGAGAGGTGAATTGAAATGAAAATGAAATTTAGATTTTTCTTTTTTCGATATTATTTTTGTTGTTGTTTGTATATATATATATATATATATATATATATATATATATATATATATATATGTTGACTTTGTGAGAGGGTGAATTGAGATTTTGATTTCTCAATAAAATTTGTATTATGAATATAAAATTGCTCGTTTACTGGATTATGGGTAGAACTTTATTATAACTTCTGTTTATTTGATTATTGCAACTGATTTTGGATATATTAACGACTGAAATGCAACAATATAGAATAATGAAATCATAGATTCAGAGCATTACTAGGATGTTTGTTTGACAATAATTGAAGATTTTAAAAGGAAGACGAGATATAAACAAAATCAACCGAGGTCTAGATAAAACTTATATCAAGCGATGGTTGATTGTTTCCTGCCAGTATTTGTAAACATTCAACTTTGTTTTGATCCAAAACTAAAACTAGAATTCTAGTTTTTTATTAATTGGAATTGATGTGAAATCAAAACGAACTTTTATGAGTTTGATTGAAAATTAATTTAATATTCTTAAAAATTATAGACATTAAATTTTAATTATAGTTTCCTTCAATACATACTTAATTTTTTTTGTCTAACCGTTTGTAAGAGTTACAATACGAATAGATTACAAATAGCGGAATCAATGTAAAAAAATTATATATTCTAATTTTAAAAGAATTTCTGGGTTAAAAAACATGTAACTCGACAAATGAGAATCCATATTCAGATTTAGAACCGAAACAAATTTTAAATCAAATGGAGGTATCAACTCCTTCGAAAAAATATTGTGACCAAGAAAAAAACTGTCGATGAGTGAACAAAGGGAAAATATCAACTTTTGTGAAACTGGAACTATAGCCCACAAAAAACTGACAAAATAACTCATACGACTATAAAAATTGACAAAACCTGTTGTTAACTGTTACTACTCGTTGCTTTAGAAAGTTATTCTTGGAGGGTAAACTGAAACAAAATTACTTGATTTTATTGGAGAGCTTTGAAGTGATGAGAGTAAGTAGCGCAGTGACCAAAAGGACTATTGTTGCTTGAAACGAGCTGCAGGCTTTATGGATAATGGGCCGACACAAATTATGTGCTCCACGTTTAACTCCGGTAGTAAAATATGACATATTTGAACTAATAATATCATGTCCCCAACAATATAACAACATATACCAATGTTGGTTGTGATATAATCCTCTATTAGCGCAATTATCACATGAATAATAAATAATACACATAACCAAACATAATTGTAACTTTGGTTATTATTCAAACATTTTTTTCTCTAAAACAACATTTTCCAAATTTTCCTAAAACTATCACGTAACAAATATTAAATGTGTCAATTAATGAATTTCTGATTTACTTCATTTAAGTTATTCAAAACATAATAGCGAAGTAGATTATATTTTCATAGAAACATTTTTGTAACAATTTCGTGATTTTTCAACCACATTGTATAAACATGTGTAAACAAAAAAAAAATATGCATCACATCACAAGGGAGCTAAAGTAATAATATTTCAATTTCATCATATTTTATATGTACTCAACTGCATGAGATAAATCATTTTTAAACCAAATTGTTGAAAAACGTTTAAGAACAAAGGAGAAATCGAATGAGTTAATTTAATTTTGAAATAGTGGAAATATTTTTCAGGTATAAAAAAAGGTTTTAATTATGTAGTTCATTAAAATTATTTAATCATAATTAAAATGAAATAAAATATAAGATGTGAGAACTAAAAACGGTAAACAAATTAATAACAGATTTGATTTTAACACTTGTAATAAACACTTTTGTTTATTAATATTAAAGAGGAAGACAGTTAATTAATAAAATTTTATGGCAGACTAATAGCTAAAATAGAATTAATTAATAGATAAGAAGTAATACAGAGATTTAATCTATGTTAACAATAAATTATAATTGAATAAAGTGTTTAACTGATTGGATTATTAAATAATATATTTCATTCAGTGTTGTCCAAATTCTTTACAAAAAGTAAGAATTCATTCTTTACATGTCCAAAAATCATTGTGCCAATCAAGATGTGCCAATTTTCTCATTAGATTAATATATAATTTAAAATGAAACTCAAACTCCTAAATAATCTTAGTTTTAAAGTCAGTCTTTAGTTAAATTTATCATACAAAATATTTTCCCGCCTTAATCATAGAAAAATCAGGGATTGGAAATCATAAATTGTGCATTAAAATTTGAAACTTATTACAATAAAATTAACAATTTAACTACAATAACATCAATTTGTTGATTACGACACATAACAAGCTTGATTTACAATAGCAATTATTTTCAGTATACAAATTATCAAAAACAAGCTTCACCTGTCAATTGATAAAATGAAGAATGTCCGAACCCAAGTTTTCAGCCATTTAACTTTAGAATTTAGATTAAAGAAATTGTTTGTTGAGATGTCACATATACATAAGCTATCTTTGTATTCAAAAACAAATGTTATTTTACAAATTTTAGTTGTACAAACAAATGATTGATTTCACAAATTCGATATTTCTGGTATCGTGAAATTGTTTATTTATATTTTAACAAGTTTGAGAATAAATTTAAAATTTATTTTTAGTATCGACTCAAACCAAAACCCAACCAAAAGTTTTGGTTTTAGTCGATACTAAAAATAAATTTTAAATTCAATCTCAAACTTGTTAAAATATAAATAAACAATGCCACGATACCAGAAATATCGAATTTGTGAAATCAATCATCTGTTTGTACAACTAAAATTTTAAAATATAACATTTGTTTTTGAATACAAAGATAGCTGATGTATATGTGACATCTCAGCCAACATTTTCTTTAATCTAAATTCTAAAGTTGAATGGTTGAAAACTTGGGTTCGGACATTTCTTCATTTTATCAATTGACAGGTAAAGCCTGTCTTTGATAATTTGTATACTGAAAATAATTGCTATTGTAAATCAAGCTTGTTATATGTATCGTATTGAACAAATTGATGTTACTGTAGTTAAATTGTTAATTTTATTGTAATAAGTTTTAAATTTTAATACATAATTTATGATTTCCAATCCTTGCTTTTTCTATGATTAAAATATTTTATAGAGACCGAAATTTGTAAATCTTTTCAATTCAAAATTTGTATTATCATTGTTGGAATTGGGCACTAGTTTTACCTTCTTAAAAGAGCTGTAAAAATCACTTGCAAAGTAAATTTTTTTACATTTATTAATCATTCCTTACATTCTTTACATTCTTTACGTAAAAAACTATTCTTTACGTAAAAATGTAAAGAATTATTCTTTACATGAAAATGCACAACTCTGATTTCATTAAAACTGTAAGATGTAACAGGACACATAAAATATAGTTTTAAGCATATTTACTATTACAATATTTGTTTTACGTACGTTTTTAGAAACAGATTAAAGATTAAAACAGAAAATATTTGTCATTCGTGTACTAAGATTCCTTTCATATCGTTCTATCATTAGTTAGTCGCAGTTTTGACATCCTACTACTATAATAAAAAAAATATATAACTGAAATTCGTTAGTATTACGTAATCTTTTCTTTAAACAAACACCAAGGGTTTCAGAGAAGCCATTTTCTTAACATACCTTGCGATACGCCCTTTTTTGCATGACCAAGCCATCTATAATACTGTAAGATTAATTCACTAGATAAAATAATTCAATTGAACTGAAATCTGATTTTCAGCAAACTTACAAGGATCATTAATTCTACAATCAGTAGAAGCACAGTTGCCAGTTTTAAATGCCATAGGATAACCCAGATGAGTTAAAAAAATTTAATATTCTTTGATTGTTAATTCTTCTAATATGAATTTGCACATACGAAAACTTACAAATGTTAAGCTTATATACAAAACATAAGTAAAATAGATCATATACTTCAAATCAAAACAGAAATAAATTAATATTAAATATTGTAAAAGCTCACAACTATCAATAAGCTTTTCTACATAAAAAGCGCATCAAAATTTTTCTAAAAACAATAAACAAATTAGTTTTGAACTAACTACACCATAAAGAATATTTTTAAGTCATGAATCTTTATGAATATGAGTACATTAAAAGAGAAGTGTAAACATAACGTAACACATAAACAATAAAATGTAAAATGTAAAATGCAAAATGTAAAATGTAAAATGTAAAATGTAAAATGTAAAATGTAAAATGTAAAATGTAAAATGTAAAATGTAAAATGTAAAATGTAAAATGTAAAATGTAAAATGTAAAATGTAAAATGTAAAATGTAAAATGTAAAATGTAAAATGTAAAATGTAAAATGTAAAATGTAAAATGTAAAATGTAAAATGTAAAATGTAAAATGTAAAATGTAAAATGTAAAATGTAAAATGTAAAATGTAAAATGTAAAATGTAAAATGTAAAATGTAAAATGTAAAATGTAAAATGTAAAATGTAAAATGTAAAATGTAAAATGTAAAATGTAAAATGTAAAATGTAAAATGTAAAATGTAAAATGTAAAATGTAAAATGTAAAATGTAAAATGTAAAATGTAAAATGTAAAATGTAAAATGTAAAATGTAAAATGTAAAATGTAAAATGTAAAATGTAAAATGTAAAATGTAAAATGTAAAATGTAAAATGTAAAATGTAAAATGTAAAATGTAAAATGTAAAATGTAAAATGTAAAATGTAAAATGTAAAATGTAAAATGTAAAATGTAAAATGTAAAATGTAAAATGTAAAATGTAAAATGTAAAATGTAAAATGTAAAATGTAAAATGTAAAATGTAAAATGTAAAATGTAAAATGTAAAATGTAAAATGTAAAATATAAAATGTAAAATGTAAAATGTAAAATGTAAAATGTAAAATGTAAAATGTAAAATGTAAAATGTAAAATGTAAAATGTAAAATGTAAAATGTAAAATGTAAAATGTAAAATGTAAAATGTAAAATGTAAAATGTAAAATGTAAAATGTAAAATGTAAAATGTAAAATGTAAAATGTAAAATGTAAAATGTAAAATGTAAAATGTAAAATGTAAAATGTAAAATGTAAAATGTAAAATGTAAAATGTAAAATGTAAAATGTAAAATGTAAAATGTAAAATGTAAAATGTAAAATGTAAAATGTAAAATGTAAAATGTAAAATGTAAAATGTAAAATGTAAAATGTAAAATGTAAAATGTAAAATGTAAAATGTAAAATGTAAAATGTAAAATGTAAAATGTAAAATGTAAAATGTAAAATGTAAAATGTAAAATGTAAAATGTAAAATGTAAAATGTAAAATGTAAAATGTAAAATGTAAAATGTAAAATGTAAAATGTAAAATGTAAAATGTAAAATGTAAAATGTAAAATGTAAAATGTAAAATGTAAAATGTAAAATGTAAAATGTAAAATGTAAAATGTAAAATGTAAAATGTAAAATGTAAAATGTAAAATGCAAGATGTAAATATAAAATTCTATGTTGTGCAAGTTAACGCAAACCTTTCAATGTTCGAGTATTATTAACCGAGTATTATTCTTCCTTGGTTTATTCACAAAGTTGCTTAAGCGTAGCATTTAAAAATTAAATAAAGAGGTAGGTCTATATAAGAATTGAATCTAAAAAACTATGGTGTATATTATGAAAATTTTTGCAATCCATACAATTTTCGACCGATCTAGTTTCGAACCAATGAGAAAATTTTAATCTTTAAAAAAGCTTATCATTTTCATTAGGGCTAGCCGACTAGATCAACTGCCAAAAAATATCAACGCCTATATAAACCAAATATTCGTCTACATCTACGAAGTATAAGAAAACAAAAAATTTACAAAAAATTTTCGTTTAAAATTTGCTCATTGGTTCGAAACTAGATCGGTCGAATATTGTATGGATTGCAAAAGATTTCTTAATTTGCACCATAATTTTTTAGATTTAGTTCTTATATTCTTGATGGGAGAGTTTAGATCGCGGTGATGTTATATCACAAATAATTTACTGAATTAATTGTGAATTCTATATATCTGTATAAATAAAATATTTAATCTCAAAATCTTTATTGCCACAACAACATATTACTACCTACCAGTTAAACAAATAACATAACGAGTGGATACTTACATTTTGTTTCTATATGCAAAAGTTTGTAAAACGTATAATTTTATAAACATATTATATGTAATCCCTTGAAATATTTTAATGGCGTTTAAGTCTATATTACAAAATTACCTTATCAATCCATGGTCTAGTGATCATGCAAACAAAAATTACTCGCAATCAAAAAAAATATTGTTTGAAATATTCTTGTATATTTAAGTCAACCAACCAACCAACCAACTTTATCAATCAACTCTATATAGTGTAACCCAAAATAAAAAACCTTGAATAGTTGTAACATGATTAATATTTTAAATAACAAAACAACCACAAAAATTTATTTAAAAAATATTTTTACTTAATTTATTCAAACACAAATTTTTTTTTACAATAATTAATTATTTTTATTTTGCTTAAATTTGTTTAATTTTAGGGCAATCACAATCGTTAGGCTTTGTGTATGTTTTAATTAGTAACAATAATTTATTAGACATTTACAAAAGAAACTAAATTCAAAGTATGTTGTATTGTGTTTTAAACCGACCAATCAGAAATAGTCTTCGCAATATTTTAATTTGTTATTCTTAATGTAAATATATACTTTATCGATAATTTAGTTTTATTATTTATTTATATATCACGAGCTTTATTCAAGGTTTGCCTTATTTGTAATTCTGGTGTAGAAAGTTTAACTATTTGATGTGTATTCCATATGTTAAAAGCTGATATCTGTAATTAAAAAATATTGGTTTTTAATTTTGATGTAATGGATTCTATAATTTATATATGTATATGCTAATTTCATAATAAGATCTTACTAACTCTATTAACGTTAACTTATTTTATATGACTTATATTTGTATATTAATTATTATTAAATATCTGTCACTATAGGATAATTTTTATGCAATAAATAATTAATAAAAGCAATAATTTTAATTTTAATAAGCAAAACTGTGGAGATTATTTTAAAAGAATAAAAAACATTAATAGGCAGGGACGTGAAGATTTAAAATATTAGGGGAATAGAATTATGAATAGAGATTATACACTATTACATCAAATAAGCTTTCATTATAACTTACCTTTGATGGTGGGTAATGGCTTTTTCAAATTACCAGCAAAATTGAAACATTCGGTTAATTGGAACCATTGTCTTGATAATCATTTGTGTTTTAATGAGAAACAATTAGCTTAGATCTGGATGGTAATCTAAACCCAGTTTCTCAAAGCTCTCAATTATTTTCCCAATCAACCTGCCTAGCAAAGAAATATAGATAAAAATTGAGGTGCAATATATCGAACACAAACTTGAAATAAGTGTAACAACTGATTATAATTTATTTTTAAATAACAACTACATCGTGATCTTATATTATTCATAAAAAAAAACAATATATTAAAACAAAACGGTTAACACAAGTAAAGTAACATTATATCAAATTAAAATCATTGCAACGTTAATCAAATCACCGACCAAGAAACTATAAATTTCCATTCAACAAAACGAACATATAAATATGAGTTATTCTAAACGATCAATTAATTTATCATAAAAATGTAAAATTAATTTACCGATCGTATATCTATTACACACAGTATAATCAGTAATAACACAACAGAAAAAAAGCATTGAAATAAATATTTCATCATTCATGATTGCTGACCATCAAAAGCATATAATCATTTGTAATTCGTATTTAATTTTTCATATCGATGTTGATCAACTATAGAAAATAAAACCTCAAACAACAAGAACAATAACCACTTTTATTTATGATCAATCAAATCAGAAAACACAAAACAAATTACCATTTAAAAGATTATAGCCTACCACTTTTATTACCTATTTTTTTTATGATTCTGTGTTTATTTATTTAATTTTTGTTTTCTTTATTTATTTGTTTATTTATTGTTTTTATTTTTGATTGACAGACATGTCTACGACTAATACTACTTGTTGTTATTATTATTATTTTTATTACAATAACTAACTGGGTTGGTGATAAAATAACATTTTGAGGGAATCCCTCATAAAAAATATCCATAAAATAAAGACTTTTGTTTTGTTTCATTTGTTTTTTTATGCATTTGATCGTAAAAACTAAAGTGATTTTAACTATGAAACAAGGTCATACCAGTTATCATTTTCTTTTATTTTATGAGCAATTTTTTTTATGGCTTTTTTTATAGCATGTTGTTGTTATTTAGAAAATTGAATTTTATGTCTGGATTTAGATTTACCAGGAGAGCGAGAGAAAAAAAAGATAATAGTATTTATAACATAGGATTTGAAATGTTGGTTTTATGAATGGTTTTTAAATTTCTTATTTGTCAATTATAGGTTAAGTATTTTTAAAATAAATTTAATTAATTTGAGTTTAATCAATGAACGGGCTTAAGAATGTTTTGAGTCACCGACTGATGAACAAATTCATCATCCTCATCGTATTAATCTGTGCCAGTATCATTTTTACAACACAGCAGTTCATCCACTCTTTAAAAAACTAATAAGTTTGGTTATACATAAATTTCTCCGACAAATCTTTCCATCCAGAAGAAAACAAATCTTGGCTCATCATCTCCACTAAACAACAGCTTTCTTATCAAGAGTCGCACCCGAACAACTAACATGTCTACAATCAACTCTAGCTACCAAAAGCTATTTCGAAAAAAATCATAAATTTTTTTTGAAAAGCCTAAAAACCTTTCAAATGACTACTGATAAAATGCCCTTGCATTGAAACTAAAGCAAGTTATAACCAAAATAAAGTCGTTTTTATTTTGTGCGGCCTAAAAACGACGAAAACATAGCCAACCTATTTGAAACTAATCATTTATACACAATTTATACAATATTTATGTACCAGCAATACATTCAGTAACTTTAAATGGTTTCGGAGGGGTAGATTTGTAAAATTGGGGCTAAATTTCTTTTTTCAAATAAGTCAAAAACTAATAATGATATGTAAATTGTAAAAGCTTCTAGAGTAACAGTAGAAATGTAACTGTTTTTAATTATAATTTGGCTTTCTTTTGTTTTTAACTGACTTCATTATAAGCCAAAAAATAAATGAGAGACGTTGTGTATGTAAGTATGTAAGTATGTGTTGAATAGTACCTTCTTTGAACCCTTGCAGCTTTGAAAAATTTGAGATTCTAGGATTAAAAGAGACAGAAAAGATGTTCCGACTTTATGAGAATTTTTATTAGAACGCAATCCATTTGCAGATACTGCTAATTTGCAAAATATTGTCACCAGATTGGTTGGGATAAAAAAAGACAAATTTTTAAAATGCACTGGCTGTTAGGATTAAAACAATGAAAGTACTTAATGATAAGGGTTTCGGTGAAATTCTACAATCCAAAAAAGATTAAGCAAATTTCTTACATGAAGACTGAAGATTGACGATACAATCATTCCAGTTGATTCACTATTACTGTTCCAAAGAGTTTGCATCAGAAAAAAGTGACTAAGAACTAGAATGTTATTTAAAATTTGAATTAACGCCGTACCTGCTTTCTTTTTTTGATGAAGTGGGAATGAGAAAAACAGCTAAAGCTTCATTGTATGCGTTATTCCCACCCGTTATTCCAGAATTAAATGGCCAATAAATGGCACATTAACAGCGGTTTTACAGGAATATATCCATTATATGAGAAGGAATTTTGGTAATAATATTACTGTTGTATTTGATAATTATTATGAACAGAGTACGAAGGTGGTAGAAAGATACCGTTGTTCACAAAAATTTACCTTCAAAAAATACCAGCTTACGAAGGAGATGCCTAATGTCTATTAGTCAAGACAAATTTTCATCTAACTATGCAAATAAAATACCTCATGGATAAGCTAGAAAAAAAATGATCCATTACTAATAAGGAGAAGGTAAAGTTGACCAATTTTTTGTTGAAATAACCATGAAAGCTGAGTCAACATTACAGAAAATCGTTGTAGCAGAAGATGTTGATGCTATGGGGCCTCTATTGCCCGGTATCTTGGCAACCTCTGGCATTCCTCGTACCACAAAGAAACCTTCACGCTATACTAGGGGATGTGTGAGAGTAAGGTCCATTATGGAATAATTTTCGAGAATTATTTCTTACCCTTGCATTGATGTAAAAACAAAAGACATGTTTATCTGGCGGCGTGGGGACACAACTTCCCATCGAAAATAATCTAAAGTAACTCAGATTATACTTTCGCTCCTGTCGTGTGCGTTTTGGTTGTAGGTTTACAACTATACACTTCAAGGTTTTTAAAGGTTCAATAGACTGAGTGCTATTTATCCAACAATGTTCAAAGGTATCTTCTGAATTCGAATAACTATCCTCCAAGCAAGGTTTGCGATTTTCAACTAATGCTCAATCGGAAATTGTTAAAATTTGTTATGGGAGCGGGAAAAGTGTGTTGAGATTTCGGTTCTCTTTTCGGGTTTTCTGACAATTGTCACAGTTAGGACAAATAAGAGATCGAATTGTCACTAAATAATCTGCTAACTAGAGTTGAAAAGTTGGAAAAAACAAACTCATCCAATTCATTTAATAAGCATGCAGCTGAAACAATAGATCGACTGGATTTATTAAATCGTCGTCATGACATTATAATTAGCGGGGTTCCGACAAATACTACCAATACCAGGGAATTTGTAGTTAAAGC
This sequence comes from Diogma glabrata, assembly GCA_963693315.1. Lineage (NCBI taxonomy): Eukaryota > Metazoa > Arthropoda > Insecta > Diptera > Cylindrotomidae > Diogma > Diogma glabrata. The sequence goes on from OY856188.1 coordinate 210,579,763, forward strand.
AGTATCTGCTCTTGGAATTACATTAAACACTAATGATATAGTCTTCTGCAATAAAACTAAAAAAAATAAGGAAACGGTATTTGTCAAGTTTGTCAATATTCCCACTCGTGACAAAATCTTATCAAAATATTTTGAAAATCCACATCTAAAGCTGTCTCAAGTACTAAAATCTGACATTGAAGCTAGAATATACTTCAACGCTAACTTGCCACCTCATGTTGCTGCACTTAAAAAATATTGTATTGGACTTAAAAAAAACAACAAAATTCTCAAGTCATCAGTCTTAAATGGAAACATCGTCATAACAAAATTAGATAATTCCGAGGTAGTGGTTCATTCTAAAGAGGACGTTTTACAACACATCACGATAGTAGATACACACGAACCATCAACATCACATGCTCAAAGTTTAAATATTCAAATGTCACCGCAGCCTGGAAGCAGCAACGACCTAGCCAATGGTTAAATATATTAATTTATCTTTTAAATTACCTAGACTTAATTCTGGGTTCTTGTATTGTTTTGTAACATAGTTCTATATTGTAATACTTGTTTAATATTTGTTGGTAGTTCAATTTTTGGTTTCTTTTCTCAACTTTTAATTTCTCTCGAGCAGAGCAATTAAAATAAATTATGATAAAAATAAAATTAATAATTTTTTCTTACATTTTAGTTCATCAACTTTTCGTCGTCATATCACAATCTGGTCGTCGTAAATTTAAAAATTCCTGATTTACTTCCAACAGCAAACGATAGCACTATTTTAAAATCTGATTTACAGTCTAGAAGGCGAATGTTTCTAAACGTTGGGCATTTTAATGCACAAAGTATTGTGGCAAACAAACTTAGCAAGCTTGAGGAGGTACGTAGTATTTTATATAAAACATATCTTGATGTGGTTGGTGTTTCAGAAACTTGGCTTAAAAGCTACATAACCAACTCCACCGTTTCTATTCCGGGATATAAAATTTTTCGTAACGATCGCGCAGGAGTAAGAGGTGGTGGAGTTGCGCTGTATGTTTCGTCTAAATTACGTGCTAAAATTGTGGCCAGATCTGAAGCGTCAACAACATTGGAATATCTGTTCATCCAAGTATGTCATGGTACCACTCGCACTTTGGTGGGAGTTGTATATCGTACTGGTGGAAACATTGAGCTTCTTGAAGAGGTCCTCTGCTCACTACTACCTCAATTCACAAATGTTGTTATAATGGGGGATTTCAACTTAAATCTGCTTAATAAAGACATTAATGATAAGACTACTGACTTCTTTAATCACTATAATTGTAAAATTATCCACAATAATCAACCTTCACATTATGATGTGGTTCATCAAAGCTTTTCTCTTATTGACTTTATGGTTGTTAGCGACAGTAGATTAGTTGACTTTTCGAATCAGTTTTGGATACCGGGAATTTCAAAACATGCGCTAATTTATTCTTCAATGAATATCTCGTGTATTAAAACTGAGGAAGTATTTCAATATCGGGACTACCGCAATATTAACTTTGACCTACTATCTCAGGATACTAACCTCAATGAACTGAATGTAATTTACAATAATAGCAATGTAGATGACCAAGTTAGAATTTTTAACCAACATTTGCTAAACCTTTTTAACTTATATGTTCCAATTAAATCAATTAAAGTTCGTCCTGAGGCTATTCTATGGCACTCCGATGACGTGGTTCGTGCGAAATCTGAAAGAGATTTAGCATGGCGAGCATTTAATGAGCAAAAAACTCCTGATCGATGGAAGACTTTCTGTAAGTATCGTAATAAAGTTAATTCACTTGTAAAAAAAGCAAAAAAAGAATTTGGTAAAACTTATTACAAAATTGAGCAACCACCCAAACAACTATGGCGTAAGATAAAAGATGTTGGAGTTACCGATACTCCCGCTTCTAACTGTGACGGGTTCAATCCAGATGCACTCAATAGTCATTTTTCTTCAGTACAGTCAGGAATCCAAACCATCTTTGACACTGACATGCCTGAGCATCCAAATTCCTTTTCTTTTAGAAATGTGGATGAAAGTGAGATTTGGCTTGCTCTTTCTCATATTAATTCTAATGCTGTAGGATTAGACAGTATTCCTATTAAATTCATTAAAATACTTTACCCATTTATATCCACCTATGTTCTTCACATCATTAATACTATTCTCACAACTTCATCATTTCCTGTTGATTGGAAGAAAGCAATGGTAATTCCTATACCCAAAAATAGTGAGCCATCATCTTTATCGGATTATAGACCAGTTAGCATCTTGCCTGCCTTATCCAAAGTATGTGAGATCATCATAAAAGACCAAATAACCCATCACCTTGATCTTAACATTGGTCTCTTTGCAAATCAATCTGGCTTTAGAAAACACCATAGCACGACGTCGACCATCTTAGATTTAACTGATTTCATTAGGAAAAATATGGATAAGAAATTTGTAACCTTTGTAATATTCTTGGACTTTAGCAAAGCATTTGATAGTATAAATCATTCCATACTCTTGTCTAAGTTAATAAACCACTTTATGTTTTCTAATACTGCGGCGAAATTAATTTTTTCTTACTTAGATAAACGATCACAGTGTGTGAGTGTAGGTGATAATAAGTCAAATTTCCTATATTTATTTAGAGGAGTACCTCAGGGTTCCATCCTTGGGCCTCTTCTATTCAGCCTCTTCATTAATGATTTGCCTTCTGCTCTCCTGCACTCACTTATCCACTTATTCGCGGATGATGTGCAAATTGCGCATGCAGCACACTTTTCAGATTTGAATAATGGTGTTACTAAAATAAATGAGGACCTTGCCTGCATCTCAAGATGGGCGCAGTCCAATCATCTTATACTTAATCCTACTAAGAGTCAAGCAGTTGCTTTTTACCGGCACTCAATCAGTCAAGTTCTGCAACCAATTATGTTAAATGGCTCTGTCATTGAATACGTTCAAAAGGCAAAAAGTCTTGGCTTTATCCTAGACGATAATCTATCGTGGGACTTACATATAAATCTAATTATTAGCAGAGTATGGAATATATTACGTAAATTATACATGATAAAAGATGTACTTCCTACTGCACTTAAAGCTAAACTGGTGAAATCTTTAATCATGCCATATTTTCTATATGGATGTGAAGTATTTATGGGTACGAGTGCTGGTACTTTTCGTCGACTTCAACTATGCTTTAATGCCTGCATCCGTTTTATTCATTCTCTTCGGTCTCGGGACCACATTTCAACCCTATCTTTTCAATTTCTGGGGAGTGAATTTGTAACCTTTTTCAAGAGTAGAGTTCTGATCTTTCTGTTTAAAATCATTAAATATAGACTTCCTACGTACATCTTTGATAAACTTCATTATGCCAACTCATTAAGAACTAGACATCTTTTGATTCCCAAACATTCCTCCAGCATTATGGAAAAATCATTTATTATCAGAGCTAGTAGACTATGGAATGAGTTACCTAACCACATAAGAGATGTTGAATCTATTCTCTTATTCAAAAAAAAATGTTTGGAACACCTTAATACCGTGGCTTAAAAATTATATGCCTGTAGCAAAAGTTATATAAATAGTGCGAACCTGTTTGCTGTTCAAAGTAATATTTAATATAAAAATAAATAAAAAAAATTAAATAGATACTTGGATTGTGATTGTTATGGCGGGAAGTTTGGTGGACTGGGATTGAGAATAAATTGATAGAAATAAAAATTAACATAGAAAAATATATTATTGTTAAAGTTGTAAATGATTTTCTCATGCAAAATTTTGTAAAATATAATTAAATAATCTGTACAATTTGTATAAAAAAGACCTTCTACATGGTCTTCAATTGTAAATTGAGTAAATAAAAATAAATAAATAACGTCCTCCTTACTACATCCCCAACAAAATATTTGTTGTGGTTTTCGGCAAACGGTGACCAGAAAGTTTACGATTCCAATATGTTACGGGATTAGGTACTTGTGGAACCATATAAACTGGTTGTATAGCAGCTAATTCAGTAGACACAAACTCACGTGGGGATTTACTAATTCTCCACACGTGAGAATTCATCTTCAATATACAATTCAGACACAGATCTAGTTGATCGATAAGTAAAATCGTAAAAATGTCTAGGAGATGTTTTAGGCCAAAGCTTTTGTCTGTCGTTACAAGGTTTTCGAAGATGTTCCAATCTAAAGATCGTGACATATTATAGTTCTCGGCGAAGACGAAGCCCGTTGTCTAAGCGGAGAAAATTGAAATTCAGCATTTTGTAATTTTGGTAGTGACGATCGATTAAATCCTAACAACTCACTAATTGTTCCCATGCAACTGTCAATGTGCTGCTGAATGGTTTTCTGCGACTGGTGTAATAATGTTGATGCATCAGATTGATCAAGATTAATCCGGGGGGCTGCTTATTGAGCTTCGGCATATTTAGCTTCTAGATGATTGCAACATTTGTAGAAATCTTTGTAAATGAATGACGTTGTCAAATGGTTGAATTTTGACGCTGAAGTTCCGCAGCACGAGCTCTTGTTATTAGTCTCTGAGGAGGAGGTTGACTTATGTATAGAGAAATTTTTTGAGATTACAGTTTTTGGTAATCGTGTAAAGTTGGAGCGTCTTAAATGAGATCTACAAAGGGGGCATTTATTGTTAACCAACAACCAATGTAAATATACTCTTTCAATCTCTTGTTTATTATATTATTATCATCGTTCCGTTTTTAAGGTGTCGTACTATGAAAAAGTAAAAACCCTATTGGTGCGGCTTTAAACTATAAGCGCTATCAACTTGAAATTTTCTACAGTTATAAAATGTATATTTGGGCATACTGTTATGCCCGCCAAGTTACGTGTTGTTAAACATTAGTGCAGAACGGTTTAGGGTCAGTATGAGGTGTATTGACTGGAATTTAAGGCTTAACAGTTTAAACAACTAAACCGGCTGCGGTTACAGCAAAGATTAGATTCTCGTCAATTTATTCTATAATTTCCATCCCTGACCTACCAAATATACATTTTGCATTGTCGTAATTTTACATTTAACAGATCACCATACTAATAACTTTTTGCCTCACCTTCGGTTATAATATATATTTAGCATTAACAGTTTTTCATTAATAATCATCAGCTCACCTGACTTTTTTCTGTAAGACATCAAGGTTATAATAGTTTTTGTCATATATTTGAATTCTCTCTAAAACGTTTCGAATTTATTTGTTTTATTTTATTATCATTCTGCTCAAATAAAAACAAAGCAAAAGAGATGACAATATGTGATTGATTGTAAATAAATAAAACAAAAACTAGTTCGTCCTAAATTGTAAATGTATTGATTACAAACAAAATGAATAACGAGCATCTGTGTCGTGCAATCACTCCTACTCCCTCATGTTTATTTTTAATTTTTGAAATATATGAAAAAAAATTATTCTTCAAACTCTTGAATTGTGATTAAGAACTGAAAAATAAAAGTTCATGATGTGGTCGGCTTTTTATTATAATATAAAATTTAAAACTAAAGTAAAAGAAAAAAATTATATTTTAATCGTAACAAAAAAATTGTTTAACCTAAATTTTAAACTATGTTTTTCCAAAAATTTAAATGTTTTTTAAGTTACGATATTTTATGGTGTTAAATTATGGTTACGGTATTTTATTGTGCTGAAATAAAAATAATATAACTGAAACAAAAAATTAGGTGTTTGAAACGATATGGCAGTGGTTCGAGAAAGGCAAGGTATGGTTAATTATTACCATAGGTTTATACCAAAACTAGCCGAATTACTAGCACACCTATCAGCCCTTATAAAACAAGGCAAGAAAGCAAAATTTTCTTGGCCTGTTGAATGTAGAGCAGCTATTGACCTTGTCAAAGCACTTGAGCATACAACACTTCTGGCACAACCTCAACAGAACCTCAACAGATGTTTCAGGTACTGCGATAGGAGCAGTACTAGAACAGTATGTAGATAAGTGTTGGCAGCCATTAGCATTTTTCTCTCGCAAGCTTTCGCTTGCTGAAACCATATATTCTGCTTTCGATCGTGAGCTTTTAGCAATGTTTGCTGCGATCAAAAATTTTCGATATTTAATCGTGGGTCAAAAGTTCACTGTTTTCACTGACCACAAACTTCTGACTACCGCTATTATATCCAAAACGGAACGTAATCCAGACAGGCTCCTCATTTGGAATATGTGGTGCAGTTTACCACTGATATTGGACATATATCAGGAAAAGGAAATGTTGCGGCGGATACACTTTCACGATCATTTGAGAAAATGCTTGGCTCTTTGTCTAACCAGGTTAGATACCTCTCAACTCATTCAACTTCAGGAGTCCGAAAAAGAACTCCAGGACTTATTATTGGTTGTTCAGAAGACGAAAAATTGTCATTTCTAACTCATTTCTTGTGAGCACGCTCATAAGTCAATTTGGTGTGAGACTACCTCGGGAAAACCTCCGAAATCCCCGACGAGTTAAGACGAAATATTTTTAATAATTTACATAATTTGTTCCACCCAGGTGTTCGTGCTTCACGGAAGTTAATTTTTTTAAGGTACTTTTGGCCATCTATGAATATCGACGTGGGTTTTTGGTCTAAAACATGCATGGCATGTCAACGATCTAAAATCAACCGTCATACATGGACCGAATTTGGTAGGTTCGACATACCAAGCGATCGGTTTGATCATATCTATATAGTCATCGTGTGGCGTCTACCTCCTTCTTATGGATATGAGTACATACTTACCACTGTCGACCGTTTTACTAGATGGCCCGAAGTAATTCCGATTTTTGATATGCAAGCAACAACTGTAGCTGGAGCCTTAGTCGATCAACACATCTTGCGTTTTGGAATACCGTTGTATATTACCACAGATCAAGGTGTTATGCCCGCCAAATTACGTGATATTTAACATGTAGCATTTATAAGATAATCTACAATCAACTCCAGAACAAACTTAAGTTCTGTATAGGTGGATTGACAGGGAGTTAGGTCTTTGTAGTAAACGGCCCCAGCTCACTAACAGTAAAGACTAATTTCTTAATCTCTTTCGAGTAGTTTTTATAAAAAACACTAATTCAGCTTCTGTCTTAAAACAGAAGCTGAATTAGTGTTTTTTATAAATAGTACTTGAAAGCAATTGAATAATTATCGGCATTTCACAATTTTACATATTTAATTTCTTAATCAATCACAACACTTTTCCATCTTTGTTCATAATACGACTTCATTACATTTTTCATTAAAATTCTTTATTAACAAACAATCAGTATACCTAATCTTCGGATTCCCTGTAAAAACATCAAGGTTCTAATAGTTTTTGTTATTGAATTCTCTTTGCAAATTGTTTCGAATTTTCTTTTCTTTTATTATCTTTTTGCTTAAAAAAAATTAAACAGAAGAGTTAATAATACAATCAACTCTACACTCTCTTGTTTATTTTAATTTAAAAAATTATAAATAGAAAAACAATTTGCAGTTTTGTTGAGTTGTGCTTAGAACTTAACACTAAATTATTATGAAAATTAAATTCAATAAGTGCAGGTTATTTGTGATAAAAAGAAAAATAGTGTATATGATTTTTATATCTGTTTGTTTATATTAAATTTTGTTAAATTAATTTATTGTCAAAGATTGGTGTTTTTATTATTATTCTAAGAGTGTGTAGTATACGTTGTTGTTAACAAAGTTTTGTGTTATAAAAGTTTAACTATTGCATCAAATATGAGCGTATTTGTACTGGAAATCGTGGTTCACCTTCAAAATGTGAAAATAACTCTTCTTAAGTTCTTCGCATGAAAGATAATGAGAAGTTGAATGGAATTAATACATTTAGATTGATATGTAAGTTAGCGTATGCAAATTTAGTACATCATCAATTTTTGAACGAGATCAATTTACTTCAACGCGAAACATATATGTATAACGAAGCATTTGAGAAACTACGGATTGTATTCTACAAAGCGTCCATGGATGACGCTCCAGATGTTTTTTGTAATAACTGATTTTTTTTTGGAAATCCAATTTGTGACAGTATATGTTCCACAGGAATGGTATTGGAAGACAACATTCAAGATACAATTAATGTAAGCCATTTTTTTATTATTTTGATTTATATAATTATTATATTATAGTTCGTCTTTTTCGTATCTTAAGAGTTTAAGTACTCTTAAAATTTTTTTTTCAACCAGGGGTCTTCACAGGGTGCACCTCAATTTTTTGTTATTTTGTGATGTGACTGCATTTTGACGAGCGATTGTAGAAAAACTACTGAATCGATTTTCATAAATGATATGTCGTTGAATAGGTACTAGAACAAAGTTTTTAAAAGTGTACACTGTTAATTTTTTGAAATAATTTTTACGGTGTAACATAAGAAAAAAACGGTGTAATTGAAGAAAATATGGCACAGCCTCTTTTTTTTTTTTTTTTAAACTTAATTGAAGCTTATTTTATATATAACCACTTGTGAAAGTTTAGGACACGCGTTATTTTTGGTTTTAAAGGTAAAATTCGTTGTGCATATGACTGTCGGGAATCAGTTTTTTTGTTCTGAAGGAAAATTATAAAAATGGCGTTATAAACTAAGAGATTTTTTTTAATGTTAAATATCAAATATTTTATTATTAAATTATCTTTTTAAAATATTATAAAAATTATATTTGTAGTACATTAAATAAAATAAATACAATTGTTAAAAATGATTTACTTATTTTACAAACAGAAGTTTCTTTTGAATAGGAAAACACTTCTGCAATTATTTTCTTTGTATTAGATGGCATAAAAAAATGAAATGTTTATTTACCACTTTTAATAATCACTTGTCACTCTTATAAAAAATAATTTGACAGTCTCGACTGCAAACAAAAAAGTCGTATAAATAACTAAATATATTTAGGAACTTTTGACTGGAGAAGTATTATGTTCGTATTATGTTATTATGGAATCATAAAGTAAAAGATTGTATTTTAACATTAAATTACAAATATTTTATTATTGAATAAACTTTTTAAAGTATCATACAAATTATATATGTAGGTTAAAGAAAATAAATATAGTTATTAAAAATTATTTACTTATTTTACATTTAAAAGTTTCTTTTGAGTTGGAAAACATTTATGTATTTATCGTCTTAGTATTTAATGGTACAAACGAATGAAATTTTTGAGTTCCACTTATAGTAATCGCATTTTCATATCGATTTTGTAATTTTTCTTTTGTTAATTGATATTCATTTTTATCGGCGTATCCAAAGTTCATGGTAGATTCCCATTGTAAAGCCCATTCGAAAAGTTTTTTTGGTGTATCAATAATATCTTTGCCCGCCATACTATAACGGTGTGCAGCACGCTTCAGTGTACCACCAATTCTATCACAAGGTCCCTTCCATGGCTGGTAGCATGAAAATGCCATTCTGCATCAACCTTAAAGTCTTTTTTATGGTGGCATAAGTTAATTAGGTTATGTTTATTTTTGTATTGAGAAGGTGCACCGTCAGTGTTATAAATTATTTTCGTAATATTAGAATTTATATGCATTTTGAATTCAATAAGTTTTGTAATGAAAAGATGGACTGTAGTACTGTTGTGATCATTTATATCCGAAATGAGTATAACACTTCGGTGCTGTATATATTCACTTCCGGCACTTTTATGATAAATGACAAATGGATGAAAAATAGCTTGTGAATTAATATAATGATAGCCTTGAACCGCATCCTGAATTATGAAGCCGTAGTTTTCAGAAAAGTCCCCTTGAACAAAGCACTCTCCTGCCTCTAATTTTTTTGTCTTTCCTCAATGAATGTAGATTGGTGTTTTGGTATAAAATTGTGTGGTATCGAAGTTTGTAAACGGTAAACAAATTTTTCATAAATTCTTCTACAGTTTCTATTAAAGTATCCAAATTGCATCGATCAGTGGTATTCCATTGTTGATATTTGACTTGAAGGATTCCTTTAACGTCAAAATCTTTTAGTAATTTTTCTTCCAGTTGTTGAAGTTTTTCTATACATTCATTGCACTTCAAAGTATGACAATCTTCTGTTAATTTACCACATGAAACAAAGTCAATTAACGTTTTATAATTCTGGAAAGCAGCATCAGTAATCCAAGACATCTTAGAGTGTTGAATCATTAGTTTTATATTTTAATGTATGGTACACACGCACACATTATGAACTCCTTGGGATAATTTTATACATTCTTGTGGTCGAAGGGACGTGAATTTAGTAAATCCACATCAGGAAACTTATTTTTAAACTCCACATAAGCTTCATTTCATGTACATAACAATAAGCACTTTTGTGGATTTATGCTGAAATTGCTCATATTTTCTTTATTGTACATATATAATTTTTATAATATTTTGAAAAGTTCGTTTAATAATAAAATATTTGATATTTAACATAAAAAAAATCTCTAAGTTTATAACGCCATTTTTATAATTTTCCTTCAGAACAAAAAAAACTGATTCCCGACAGTCATATGCACAACGAGTTTTATCTTTAAAACCAAAAATAACACGTGTACTTTCACAAGTGGTTAGATATAAAATAAGCTTCAATTAAGTTTAACAAAAAAAAAAAAGAGGCTGTGCATTATTTTCTTCAATTACACCGTTTTTTTCTTATGTTACACCGCTGAAAATTATTTCAAAAAATTAACAGTGTACATTTTTAAAAACTTTGTTCTAATACCTATTCAACGACATACCATTTATGAAAATCGATCTAGCAGTTTTTCTACAATCGCTCGTCAAAATGCACTCACATCACAAAATAACAAAAAATTTAGGTGCATCCTGTGAAGACCCCTGGTCGAAAAAAAAAATTCTAAGAGAACTTTTTTTTTTATTTATGAAAGACTATCTATAAACAAAAAATAATCAAAATTAAAAGGGGTCAAGTCAAAATTTCCCAAAAATTTGCTGAACTTGTGCAAAATTGCTCATATGTATATATATAATATATATATATATATATATATATATATATATATATATATATATATATATATATATATATATATATATATATATATATAATATATAAATATATGTATATATATATATATATATATATATATATATATATATATATATATATATATATATATATAATATATATATATATATATATATATATATATATATATATATATATATATATATATATATATATATATATATATATATATATATATATATATATATATATATATATATATATATATATATATATATATATATATATATATATATATATATATATATATATATATATATATATATATATATATATATATATATATATATATATATATATATATATATATATATATATATATATATATATATATATATATATATATATATATATATATATATATATATATATATATATATATATATATATATATATATATATATATATATATATATATATATATATATATATATATATATATATATATATATATATATATATATATATATATATATATATATATATATATATATATATATATATATATATATATATATATATATATATATATATATATATATATATATATATATATATATATATAT